>JADBJO010000082.1:1145786-1201508 GCA_016801955.1 Conus betulinus
GAAAGGCTGGCTCCATGAATACACATAGGGAAAGAATTTAAAAACAAACAAAAAAAGAATCCAAGCAAATTGAATGTATCTATTCAGCACTTCTGATTATCACACTCAGCTGTTGGTCTAACACAGAAATAGATGAAATTAGCACATTGCTACACATTCTCAATGAACAATGGTAGTGCACCCCCATGGACAGTCCACAAACATTGGCAAGACTGACTCTATCTGTGTACATAGGAAAGAGTTTTGACTGTGTTTAAAAATGTTGATAATGAGTCTTGGTTGGAGCTCTGACACAGAAATATACAAAAATTTGGAAACTGGCAAATATACTATATAAGCAATGGTCATGTGACTAGGACCAGTTCACATATACATGGTGCATTTCATGTCATGTACCACTCACAGTGAAACATATTCTTTTAGCTAATTAGAGTGTTGGGACTTGTATGGTCTGAGACAAGAACACTTTACAGCAGACTCTGTGAAAACCTTGCTCAGAGATGTTCCACCTGATGTGATCTTTGAATTTCTGAGGGAGATGAAAATTTTGACGCGTCCTAAGATTTTAAACAGGAAAAATTTTTAATGAAATTTCCGGTGTGTTTTTGGTAGGTGTGTCTTAGAGTTGTGTGAATGAGTTGGTTTTTTTTTATGACTTCCGAGTTGACTTGAACCTGGTGACAGCCCTGATATGGCCCTTTGCAGCTGGCTGGGCTATAAACAGCATTACCTTACCTTAGCCCACATACTTATGGAAAGCCTGGTTCCATGGGTATACGCAGGGAAAGAGTTAAGATGAGATTCATGGCAAACTGAAATATTTCCAGCCAGTTCATCCCTTGCTTTGTGATCTGCAGTGTTTTATAAATGTCACTCCTCCTCTGACATTTCTATCCCACTATGAAAATCTGATCGTGTTTAACTGACATATCTATTTCCTGTTCATTTCATCTGCAATTGATTTGTCTAATTAAACAAAATAAACAACAACAATAACATCCCTAAAGCTATTACATCTCTTTTCATTGCTAAAATGCTTTCTGCATCTCACTGAGAAAAGGACTGACTGCACTTCATTTGCTATGCTACACAGTAATCAAAACTGAAAAATCTGTAAATATGCTGCTGATGTATGCCCCAGCTGGTGTCTACAAAACTGTTGAAATGATTAGTAACACAACTGAAAAACAGGCCTGGTGACCTGATACAAACCTAGTCAGAGCTGTATGCAAACAGGAGCTTCTCATGGCCAGTTGGGTCAGCAGGACAACATAGGCCCTGGGCAAAGTCTCCGACACCAACAGTCTGTTCCACGTCAGATCATCGCAAGGTCCACTCTCCTGTTCCCTTGATTCTGACACTGGCCACTCGACATGACATCGGTTCTTACTCAGCTCAAAGAACCCATGCACGTGAACCGGAAATCCTGTAGGACTGGTCTGTTCAGGGGGCAGGGGCAGGAAAGAAAACAGCTGGCCTTGGAATCTGTCAGGGGGACTATCAAGTCTGGTGGCCACGCCCACGTAGGGCCGATGGGAAAGGCTCTTCCGCTGTAAAACAAGATTTCCTGGACCGAGTCACACACACGCATACCTGTGCATATGTGTGCACAAGTGTGTGTGTGTGTGTGTGACATCATCACATCTTTATACTATTTTTCCCATCTTTTCTACTTTCCTTCTGCATTTTTTCCCCCAACATGATCTTTTTAACCTTTTCCAGAAAACTCAATCATCATCCATGAGGATTTTTCTTTTTTGTTTCGGGGTGCCAGACTTATTATTTGGCACCTTTACAGTTGCTTTTGGGGTCTTTTCCTTTTTGTTGGTCCTGCAAGTATTTTGTCTTTGATTGATTTTGCTTCTTCTAGATCTATTTGACCCTTAGAAGGAGAGCAGGGACTATGCATTTTGCCTCCCGATTAATGAGGGAGACCATTTCTTAACGGCCACTGGAATCTTTACAAATGAGTCACTGGCTGGGAACTGTTCAGAGACTTTCTCATAAGAAGAGGACTGTAATATCTCAAGAAAGCATGCTCCAATCATCCTTTTCATGATTCAGACATTTGTTTTGACAAGTAAATACAAAAAAAGGTAATTTGTACTACTAAAAGTAATTTCATGATACACTTGCCTATCCAAATACTAAACCGCAGGCTGAAATTGTCTTTGAATTATTATATCAGACTGCTCTCGGAACCGGAGAACCTGCCTATGACTGTGTCTTTGACCCTCAGTTCCAAAGCAAATTCGAAAAGAACCCTAACTGTATTCCACCGTTTGGTCTTCGTATGCAGCCTCATGCGCGGAATGCAGGTCTAGACCTAGGAGTTGTGTCTGATTTTTCTAAGTTTCCAGATCAACCTCTGTGGACCTTTTTCACACCAGAGATTCGTTTTGATCTTGCAGCTTTTCGCAAAGAATGTACCAGCTCTCTGGCATACAAGGCGTTGTATGCTAACCTTTGTTCAGAATTCCTATCGTATCAGAAAATTTTCACTGACGGTTCCAAGTCTGAAGATGGAGTGGCCTGTGCAGCCTATTGCCCTGGTGCTCCTTCTCAAATACGGTTGGAACATATTCATTCAGACGCTTCTGCTTACTCTGCTGAACTTTCGGCTCTGGTTCTGGCACTGAGGATAATCTCACAGTCTACGAAGAGGGACTTTCTGGTTCTGTCGGATTCACTGTCAGCTTTGGAGGCCATAGCTGGCTGCAACCTTCAGCATCCAGAACTTTTACACTTTTTTTGAACTTTTGACCAAGTTGAAAGTGGAGGGTTACAACATTATTCTGGCTTGGATTCCCGGTCATGTTGGCATTGGAGGGAACAAAATGGTTGATCGTTTGGCCAAGAATGCCACAAGAGAGAATCTGTCAAACACACCTATCCCCTGCTCAGATCTGAAACCCAAAATTAACGATTATGTCAGAGACCTCTGGCAGGAGGATTGGAATACACAGACGGATAACAAACTCTTTCAGATCCGTCCAAACCTAAAGGAGTTCCTCTCATCTTTGTCTGGTGGTCTAAAGAAGAAGAAACAGTTTTGTGCCTGCTGCACACCGGCCATTCGTATTTTACCCATTCGTACCTTTAAAGGGTGAAGAAGCTCCATGGTGCATTCATGTCATGTTCCACTCACAATGAAACATATTCTTTTAGAGTGTTGGGACTTGCACGATGTGAGACACAAACATTTTACAGCAGATTCCATGAAAACCTTATTCAGAGACGTTCCGCCTGACACGATCTTTGAGTTCTTGAAAGAGATTAACATTTTTCATCGGATCTGAGATTTTACAGTGGAAAGATTTTTAACAAACTTTTGGATGGGTTTTTGGATGTATTTTAAAGAATTGTGTGATTGACTGACTTGTGAGTTGTTTTTAATGTGGTGACGGCCCTGGTGTGGCCCTTTGCGGGCGGCTGGGCTGTGGGCAACATTGTCTTATCTTATTTCAACGTAGATCTAGTTGCAAAGTGAAACGACTGCAGGCGGAAATCTAAACAAATCTTAAATAAATGTCAGCGAACCGCCCAGAAAAACGTGGACAAACGAGTCACAAGACAACCACAACGCGTTTCGACCTCTTAGGTCTTCTTCAGGTGCAACAAACATGAAACAAATAACGAAAATGCACTTAGCTTTGATCGCTTCTGTGTTCAGCGCAAGAAGAAGGCGTTGAATGAAAAAACGAGCATTCATTCAACGCCTTCTTTCTTGCGCTGAACACAGAAGCGATCAAAGCTAAGTGCATTTTCGTTATTTGTTTCATGTTTGTTGCACCTGAAGAAGACCTAAGAGGTCGAAACGCGTTGTGGTTTGTCTTGTGACTCGTTTGTCCACGTTTCTCTGGGCGGTTCGCTGACATTTATTTAAGATTTATTTCAACGTGTTGGTTTTTAATCCTAGGATTGGTTCTTTAATCTGTTTTTAATGGGTTGGGTGAGGTTTTGCTTTTAATCTTTTTTTAACATATATACGTGGTAGTTTGGAACGTGGTGACAGTCCTGAGATAACCTCTGCTGTTGACGGGACTATAATTTTAATCTTAATCTTAATCCAAATACTAGGCACTCTCCCATCTCCCCACTAGGTCAGGAAAAGGTGCATAAACTAACTCTTCCATGGCACAATGCTGTGAAGTTACCAAGGGTAATCACTCTGGCTAGAATATCTGAGGATTTAATTGAAGTTGGTTCCCTGCTTCCCACTGTTTTCCTTTTTTTGTGTGTGTGCATGGGGGGGGGGGGGGGGGGGGGGGGGGGGGGAGGGGGAGGGAGGAGGGTGGAAGGGAAGGGAGGGAGGGGGGTAGGGGGGGGGGATCCTGATAATATGGCATTGTTTCATGACACATGGGGATTAGGCATATGTGTGGACAGCTAAGTATTCAAACTACTTTTATTCATAAAACTGGTATTTTTCCATCCCCCCTCTTCACCTTTCATACCTTCACTTTCCCCACAAAAATCCTTACAGTCCCCTGCCGTTTTCATCTACTTGTTTTCATTCTACATTTTTTACTGTGGAAATCCATACTTTATCCATGCCTTTTTCATCTTTTCCACCACAATTTCCCCACTTTAATCCAGGGTTCCCACAGATGTGACCAATCAAAATTCCATACTTTTTCCAGACTTTTTCCAGGGCTTTTCATAATTTTTCCAGACCTCAGAATGTGTGTGTGCGTGCACCTCTGCATGTGATTACCATGCTAAACACATCAGAAAAGAACTGATTTAATGATAGCAGGGCATTCGATACTTACCAAAAAATTTAGTGTGTGTGTGTGTGTGCGTGTGCATGTGTGTGAGTGTGCATGTGTGTGTGTGCGCGCGCGTGTGTGTGTGTGTGCGCATGCGCACACGTGTGTGAAAAAGTCAGACAGACAGAGAGAGAGACAGAGACAGACAGACAGAGACAGAGACAGAGAGAGAGAGAGAGAGAGAGAGACGGAGAGAGAGAGAATGTGTGTGTCTATGTATATGAGAGAGAGAGACAGTGTGTGTGTGTGCGTGTTTGTGTGTGTGTGCGTGCGTGTGTGTGTAGGTGTGTGAGACAGACAGTGTGTGTTTGTGTGAGTGTGTGTGTGTGTGTGTGTGTGTGTGTAAGAGAGATATGGTCAGGTCAGGTCAAGTCAGGTAATTAGGACACTAGGCCTCGCGGCCTCTCAACTGTCCTTTCATTCTAATTTGGATGTTCCACATGGCTGAGTACTTACAAGCCAATGTGCTCTCTATTCATTTTGTATTTAAATTTTGAAATTTTTTGATGAGAGAGAGAGAGAGAGAGAGAGAGAGAGAGAGAGAGAGATTGAGATTGAGAGAGTGCGTTAGAGACAGTGTGTGTGTGTGTGTGTCTAAAAATAGGCCAGTGTATCGCCCTTGGGCCCCTTGATTTTCTCTACCCTCCACCCCATTCAATGCATGGTCGCTCCCATAGTAAATTAATAAAAAAAACACCTTTGACAATCCTTGGGCCGAAAATAATCAGTCACGGTCATTGCTGAAGTCCGAGTCGTTTTGTCTGAAAGCTGCATCATTTCTTGATGTTTCTTGCCTGCCGCATGGCTTTTCAGAGCAGCTCGCCCATGTTCCCGATGTCGAGGTCTTTCTTGCACAGCAGGCACTGTGTTTTTGTCTTGCATCCATCGGAAGCAGGGGCAATCCATTTGCGATAATCTGTGTGTTGTCTAGCCAGGCTATGCTAAACACACATTTTCCCATGTTTTCTTTAATACTTAACGCTATTTTCCCTCGCTGCACTGACTCAAAGCTAAGCAATGGTACCAACTGCGCATGCGCAACGCTTTTCATAGTAAAGGGGAGCTACTCTGCAGAAAAAAAATGTAGTCTGCTAAACCTCCTGCCAGAGGAAATCTGAAAACCGTGATCATTGTGCGTGATTTAATTTCTGTTTTTATTCGTATTTCAATGTTTTTGTAAAGAAACTTAAAAAGAATTTCGACATCAAGAAAAAGTTTGCACAGCTTTTACAAAATTCCAGGACTTTTCCAGACACGTGGCCACAAATTACAAAATTCCAAGACTTTTCGAGCCCTGGAAATGATTTTTTCATTTTTCCATACTTTTTCCAGACTTCCAGGACTCTGTACGAACCCTGTTTAATCTAATCTTTATCTTTCTTGCTGTCCTCTTCATCCTTTCCACTACACTGATCCCACCTTAATCTTTATTTTCCTCACTGCCCTCTTAATCTTTGTCACTTTACTTTTTCCTCTTTGATCTTCATCTTTCCCGCCTCTCTCTTCATTTTACCCACTACACTTTCCCCACCTTTGTCTTTCCAACTGCCTTCTTCATCTTTTCCACTACACTTTTCCCACCTTTGTCTTTCCAACTGCCTTCTTCATCTTTTCCAATACACTTTTCCCATCTGCCATGACTTTCCTATTTTCATCCATACCTTTCCCATTTGACTCCCCATCTCTTTCCCATTTGACTTCTATTAACTTTAAAAGAAGAAAATATATATATTATCTGTCTCCTGTACATTTGTTAGCTTTTCTGCAAATCTTTCTTGCATTCCCTCAATATCTTTCTCTTCTCTTTCTTGTATCTTGCTTGCCTTCCCTTGATATCATCATTACTTTCATCCTCTTGCATTTCTTTCCCCTTTCCCTGACATCTTTCCCCACCTGCTCCCTGTATCTTTCTTACCTTCCCTCTGTATCTTTCCCAATTGTTGTATCTTCCATCCGGTCCCTGTAATTTGCTCAACTGCCTCCAATGGTTTCTCAGTTGGCATGTGTATATTTGGCAAGATGCCTTCCTGAACTTCCTGGGATTCTCTTCCACCAGCTTCTTTTCTGACCTGCCATCTACATCATTTCTCACCTGATCTCCCTTGACCTACCTGACAGAGATCACGAAGGTCCACAGACATGTCGTTCAGGCCTTGGTGAAAGTGGACCACCACCCAGTGTTGCTGGTCAGTGTGCAGGTGGCCGTCTTCAGTCAGACACCTGTCCACCGTCAAGTGACTGCAGATGGATGCCTGTCAACCGTCCATTGCCATGCAGTCAACCATAGTACAGAACTCTAACAACACTCAGCCACTACAGATGTATGTCTTTGACAGCCACGTCATGCAATCACCAACAATGAAGGACACTAACAACACTGAGCCTCTATGTCTGTCTGTCTGTTGACAGTTCCGTTATGCAGTCACCAACAGTTAGGAATTTAACCACATTGAGCCTCTACATCTATCTGTTGACAGTTCCGTTATGCAGTCACCAACTGTTAAGAATGTTAACAACACTGAGCCCCCACATATGTCTGTCTGCTGACAGTTCTGTTATGCAGTCACAAACAATTAGGAATGTTAACAACACTGAGACCCTGCATCTGTCATCTATTCACAGATATGTTATGCAGTCACCAACAGTTAAGAACAGTAACAACACTGAGCTGTTACCTCTGCCTGTCTGTTAACAGCCATGTCATGCAGTCACCGACAGTTCAGAACATTATTAAGATTGAACCTTTACAGCTGTCTGTCTGGTACATTGATGACAGGCTGGGAGCCACATCCATGCCAGAAAAAGACCTCCACAGCTTCCTCACCTTTCTTCAGTCCCTCCACCCATCCATCAAATATATACACACCATTTCTCAGTCACTCAACTTCCTAGACATGTTCATGTCCTCCAAAGATGGACTGCTGAAAACCTACATTTTCTGTAAACTCATCAATCATGCATTCACACATGGACTACAAATATTCCCTCCATCCGTCAAAAAAAAAAACCCAGCATTCCATACTCTGAATTCCTCCATCTGTGTAATTTTTGCTCTGATGTAGAAGATTTCACTGAACAAGCAGTCAAGATGTTTGAATTTTTGACCAGCAGTGGACATCCCAATACCATCATTAACGATGCTCTCAACCACACCACAGCTGTATCCAGAACATCTGCATTGGGAACCTAACCTCCAAAGAAAACAGACAGATCCACTGCCAACCTCCTCTTCCACCCAAACATTTTCCATTTGTAGGATCCTCAAATCCAACTGGCACAAATCATGATTACTTTAAAATGTGACAAAAACCTCAAAGGCCAACTTGCACACCCCAAACTAAACAAAAACATCCATATTTAAGTCACCAGTCACTATTCCCTGCTCAAAACCCAGCTGCAAATCCTTTCCTCTAACCAAATCAGACACTATCCTACATGGCCCCAATGACTTGTTCAACATTAAATGCACATTCTCTTGTCAGGGCCACATCATCATTTAAGCTATCCACTGTTAACTGTGTGGTAAAACCCATGTAGGTGAGGTATCCCACACACTGGAGCCCTGTACCTCCAAACATTTGGTTGACATCCACCATCATCAACCCAAGCCAGTCACTTTTCACTTCAACAATCTCCAACACAACATCAACCACATCAAAGTCCTGGTGTTCTGGCAATCATAGGGAGACAACCTTGAGCACACTATGCAGGAATCCTGTCTTGCTGCCAGACTGGGAACCCTCTGCCCACTTGGCATCAACCCCGATTCGTAACATCATGTGCCTGTCCACCCCCATAACATCAGCCCACAGTACACTCCACAGACACATTACCATACTATTCATTATTGACCTCATGCTTCAACAGTCTATTCTTTATTTGCATATCTGTCCACTCATTTTTCTTACTCTGGTTTTCTTTCAATTTAGCATGCTCCCTCTTTTACATATAATTCTCATCTTTCTTTCCTCTGTGTGTGTGTGTGTGTGTGTGTGTGTGTGTGTGTGTGTGTGTGTGTGTGTGTGTGTGTGTGTGTGTGTGTAGTTCTTCTCTTCCCCTTTCCCCCCACTTGGTTAAATGGTAGTGTCAGCTTTTTACTCATTGATCATTCTATTCCTTTCCACCTGTTATTGTTATTTTTAGTGTTACAATTACCATAATTATTGTTAGTATCATTGTCATCATAATCATTATTATTACTATCATCATCATCATCATCATTGTCATTGTTCTTGCTATTATCATTGCTATAATTCTGATTATAATGACTATTATGTTACTACTGTCATATTACCATTAATGCTATCATTATCATTAGTACTAGTAGTAATACTATCAGTAAAGTAAGGTAATGTTGCTTATAGCCCAGCCAACCGCAAAGGACCATATCAGGGCTGTCACCAAGTTGAAGTTAACTCACTTCAATCATTCACACAACCCTTTAAAATACCAGTTCTAAAAACACACCCAAATTTTTTGAATCTTTCCACTGTAAAATCTCAGATCAAATCAAAAATGTTAATCTCAATCAAAAAATTCAAAGATCACATCTGGTGGAACATCTCTGAACAAACTTTTCATGGAATCTGCTGTGTAAAATGTTTATGTCTCACATCATGCAAGTCCCAACACTCTAAAAGTATATGTTTTATTGTGAGTGGTACATGACAAGGAATGCACCACAGAGGTTCTTCACTGTCTAAAAGGTATGAATGAGTAAAATACAAAGGCTGGTGTGCAGTAATACTATTAAAAAAATTATCATCATTCCTATTATTAATGTAAAGTAGTAGTAGCAGTACCACTATCATTGTATCAATGAAGCCTGTGATATAAGACACTGCATGCAGTGGTGGTCAGTGAACACAGTATTGTCACAAACACCTCCAATAACAGTGCTGGAAGGGATACATGACACTTGTCACAAACACCTCCAATAACAGTGCTGGAAGGGATACATGACACTTGTCACAAACACCTCCAATAACAGTGCTGGAAGGGATACCTGACACTTGTCACAAACACCTCCAATAACAGTGCTGTAAGGGATACATGACACTTGTCACAAACATGTCCAATAACAGTGCTGGAAGGGATACCTGACACTTGTCACAAACACCTCCAATAACAGTGTTGGAAGGGATACATGACACTTGTCACAAACACCTCCAATAACAGTAATGGAAGGGATACATGACACTTGTCACAAACACCTCCAATAACAGTGCTGGAAGGGATACCTGACACTTGTCACAAACACCTCCAATAACAATGTTGGAAGGGATACATGACACTTGTCACAAACACCTCCAATAACAGTGCTGGAAGGGATACATGACACTTGTCACAAACACCTCCAATAACAGTAATGGAAGGGATACATGACACTTGTCACAAACACCTCCAATAACAGTGCTGGAAGGGATACCTGACACTTGTCAGAAACACATCAATAACAGTGTTGGAAGGGATACCTGACACTTGTCAGAAACACATCCAATAACAGTGATGGAAGGGATATATAACACTGTCAGAAACACATCTAGTAACAGTATCAGAAAGAAATATAACAGTCAGAAACAAATCTAGTAACAGTATTGTTCAGGAAATTTAACACTGTCAAAAAAAATGCATGCAATAAAAGTGTTAGTTGGAAAATGCAATATTGGCAGAAATGCACCCAGTAGCAATGTCGGTCAGGAAATAAAACGCTGTCAAAAACACATCAACTATGTGATGGTCAGGAAATCTAGCATTATCAAAAACATATCCAGCCAAACAACTGGTCAGGAAGTTTAATGTTGCTAGAAACACATTCAATAATGGTGTTGTCAGGAAATGTTACATTGTTAGAAACATATCTAATAACAGTCTTGGTCAGAAAAATTAAAGTGTTGGAAAACACATCGAATAACAGTCTTGGTCAGAAAAGTGAAAGTGTTGGAAACACATCTAATAACAGCATTGGTCAGGAAATGTAACATTGTTGGAAAACACATCTAATAACAGTGTTGGTCAGAAAAATTAAAGTGTTGGAAACACATCTAATAACAGTGTTGGTCAGAAAAGTGAAAGTGTTGGAAACACATCTAATAACAGCGTTGGTCAGGAAATGTGACATTGTTGGAAACACATCTAATAACAGTGTTGGTCAGAAAAGTTAAAGCGTTGGAAACACATCTAATAACAGTGTTGGTCAGAAAAGTTAAAGCGTTGGAAAACACATCTAATAACAGTGTGGTGGTCAGAAAAGTTAAAGCGTTGGAAACACATGTAATAACAGTGTTGGTCAGAAAAGTGAAAGCGTTGGAAACACATCTAATAACAGTGTTGGTCAGAAAAGTGAAAGTGTTGGAAACACATCTAATAACAGTGTTGGTCAGAAAAGTTAAAGCGTTGGAAACACATCTAATAACAGTGTTGGTCAGAAAAGTGAAAGTGTTGGAAACACATCTAATAACAGTGTTGGTCAGAAAAGTTAAAGCGTTGGAAACACATCTAATAACAGTGTTGGTCAGAAAAGTGAAAGCGTTGGAAACACATCTAATAACAGTGTTGGTCAGAAAAGTGAAAGTGTTGGAAACACATCTAATAACAGTGTTGGTCAGAAAAGTGAAAGTGTTGGGGACGTGTCCAATAACAGTGTTGGTCAGAAAAGTTAAAAGTGTTGGAAATACATCCAATAACAGCGTTGGTCAGAAAAGTTTAAGTGTTGGAAACACATCTAATAACAGTGTTGGTCAGGAAATGTATTTTGTTGGAAAAAAACATCTAATAACAGTCTTGGTCAGAAAGGGTTAAAGTGTTGGAAAACACATCTAATAACAGCGCTGGTTAGGAAATGTAACATTGTTGGAAACACATCTAAAAACAGTGTTGGTCAGGATATGTAACATTGTTGGAGATACATTTAGTAACAGTGCTGGTCAGGAAATGCAACTTTTGTAGGAAACACATCTAACATTGTTGGTCATAAACCAAAACAAAAAAAAATCATTATCACTATAACTTGTCTATCATATTATAATAAATACATAACAACCTATCAGCAGCAACATCAGTTATCATCATCTAAGATTATCATCCATACTGTTACTAGGTACTCCAAACCTTCTTTCTATGACTAAGAGGCAGTGTGCTGTTGGGCCCACATTCAACTGTGATTTTCTACAAATATTTATTAATAAATCAAGAAATAAAAGTACGCCTGACAAAACCCGTTATTTATCATTCATTTCCATACATTGTCTTTTATATTTTTGGTGGTGAGTGTGTGTAAGCGTGTGTTGAAAGTTTGCGCTGTTACGGAGTAGCCGCCAGCGTCGGCCGCCATGCGCGCGTCTCGCTCCGATCACTGCCTTTCGTCGTCTGCTATGCGCTCGGTGGCACCGTTAGTAGTTCTCTAAAAATAGCATGCTAAACAGGAAGAAGAGTCATCCCCGTAACGTCTCGTGTGCGAAGTGTAGGCATTCAACGGAAAATTCAGAGTGAAAAACCGTTTTAAAATGTTTCATGTAAAATTTCGAGAATAAAAACCAAGAGCGACATTTATACTTTTACATTCACGCAAATCTTCAGGGTTTTAAACTATATTTGAGTAAAAATTTGAAGTTTGTCCGTTCAAATGCCGCGGAGCGCAAAGCTATGAAACAAGCTGTGGTGCAGCTTCGACGTCGACATGAAAATTGAAATGGCGCTAAGTACAAGACGGCATGCGACCCGTAAATATATTAAACGGAATCTATCGAATATCGACGAGTCGTCTTCAAACCACGCCGTTCCGGCTATTTTGAATGGTAAATTGCAACCTTTTCCGTCAGTTTTACATCACGATTTAACTATATAACTGTCATATATTTTGAAGATTACTTTGTTTTTGTTTTACGACCGAAACATCAGACCAGAGTAATGGTGGGGTCGTGCTGATGAGAGGAGTATGTGTTTTGTATTTTACACCAAATTAAAACTGCTACTTAGATTCCATGGATATGTTACAGGTGTAGCTTGTATGACTTCAAGGCTTATTTTCTGTTGATTTTTTTTAACCAGATCTTTCCTGTTCGACTTAAATATCAAATTTTATTAGGTCACGTGACCGTGCCCAACGACGCTTTTGAGGCCCAATGTCGAATGAACAGCTGAAACTAACACAGTTCCACCAGGAAAATGTATAGAATATTAGATCTAGTTGCAAAGTGAGATGACTGCAGGCGGAAATCTAAACAAATCTTTAAAAAAACGTTTGTGAACTGCAAAAAACGTCGACAAACGAATCATGTGTTTTGTCTTGTGATTCGTTTTGTCCACGTTTTTGGGCAGTTCTTAAACATTTATTTAAGCTTTGTACAGAATATTAATTTTGTGCCTGTATTTCCTTTATCAAATAAATCAAGCTGAGATTCTAAAAACACTTGTCTTATGCACTCCATTGTCATTGGCGGTTATGGTGATAATGTATGTTATGTGTGTGTGCGTGATTTCTGTGTGTGTGTGTGTGTGTGTGTGTGTGTGTGTGTGTGTGTGTGTGTGTGTGTGTGTGTTTGTGTTTGTGTGTGACTGAATGGAATGGATTAGCTATCATCATGATTATCAATTAATGACAACCCTAACTCAATTATTTATTACTTCAGGTGCTCCAAACTGTGCAGTTAGTGTCTGCTACAACAGGCATTGTAACATGATTGTTCTGGTCAACATACACTGTAACAATGGCCAGTTCTACACAAACTTTCTCTCCATGACTAAGAAAGAGCCAGTGGGCTGTTAACCACATTTGACTGTTATTTTCTCCAAATGTTTGAAAATTAATCAAAAAATGAAAATACATCAGACAAAATCTGTTATTCATCTTTCATTTCCATACACTGTCTTTTGTACTTTTGATGGTGATGTGTGTCAGCGTGTGTTGAAAGTTGGTGCTGTTTACCGATTAGCTGCAAGCCTTGGCCAGCATTCTCACTCCTATCCCTTCCTTTGGTTTTCTACACTGTGCTCGTCCGGATATTCATCAATTCTAAAAATGTATGCCAATTAGAAAGAGGAGCAATTTCAGGCTTTCAACTACAATTAAGTAAACCGTTAAGTTTGTCCTTTCAGTTCCTGCTGGCAAGGGGGTATGGGGCCAGGGTAAAAACTCAAGGGATGAGTGTATTTATTTTGTAATGGCATTGTTATATTCAGTATTTCTTGGCAATCATATATATAAGTTTCACTAATATATGGAAAGCATAGGCACTGGAGAATTAGGGTGGAGGGGAGGAAAGGGGGGGGGGGAGAGGAGCGAGGAGGGGATGGGGGGGGGGGGGGGGGGGGAGGTAGTAGGCAAAGTTTCTTGCTTTTTAATCTTCTGAGCATTACTTTTGGTACAAATGTCAATCATATGTTTTCATAAGATCATGCCAAGCAGAGATATTTAATTTGTATACGTATGTTTACATGGCAGACAAGAAGTTAGGTAAAAGGGTGGGGGTGGGGGTGGGGTGAAGGTGGTATGGGGGGTGTACAATTGTGCTGACATGCTTGAATGTCTTCTTATTGGATAGATCTTGTAATCCTGATCATTTTGATATAAGTTATATATGCTTGTATGTCAATTGAAAGCAGGGATGTGTCATTTTATAACTTGTTTTGGTTGCCGATATGGAAGGAAGAAAAGTCAAAATGAAGATTTTGGCATTTTTAGGAGTGTGGTAGTCGGACTCTGCAAGAGCCTCAGGTCTGAAAAAAATTCAGTGTATATTACAAGTAGTTAACATCAATCACCCATAGTTTCAGACATGTCACTGCCAAATGGCCGAGTTACAGGCCTCCAAACATGGCCCTTATGGGGAATTCTGACTGTCGTAAAAAAAATAAAATATTTAAAAAATCATAACTTCGCTCCTAATTAAGCTACAGCTATAAAATTTTACATAATTTTCTTAGTTTTTAAGTTGTTCTATAACCTTGACCTATTGAAAACAACAGTCAAAAAACATTTAAAAATCACTTTGGAGTACCTACTGTTACATAATCTTCGTCTACAGCAATGATCACACCTCATTGATGGGGCAAGCCTTATTCCGGGTGGTGATGCTGGACAGAAATTCCTGTCGGTTCTGTCGCACCGCTTCCACACACTTCTCATTCAGGCCAACGGAGAACTCAAAGGCTGGGGCAGAGCTTGGGTCGTCATAGTCACAGGAGTAGACCTCAATCTTCTCCAACTCTTGAGAAAGAGTAGCATGGTACTGATTTCTCCACGGAGTGCTTGCTTCAGCTGCTGCACACGTTGATGTGTGTATACTGTGTCAGATATTTCAGACTTTTCCTGTCGCAGTGGAAACCAGAATGCAGTGCCTCGAAATCTTTCATCTGAAAATGATTGGATCACAGGTTCAACAGAGTATAGAGAAATTGAAAGATTGTGTTTCTCTCTCTCTCTCTCTCTCTCTCTCTCTCTCTCTCTCTCTCTCTCCTCCACCACCCTCTGTCTTCTTCTTCTTCTTCTTCTTCTTCTCCTTCTTCTCTTCTTTTTCTTCTCTTCTTTCTTTCTTTCTTTTCTTCTTCTTCTCTTCTTCTTACGTTCGTTCTCGTTTTGCCTTATAACCACTTCATGAAAATGTAAAAGAAAGTAAAAATGTTGGTGTTATTGACGCATTGTAGTTGTGTAATTATCATCCTTAGCAGTTGTTGTATGTTAAATTTTTTTGTAACAAAAGGAATGCAACTCTCTCTCTCTCTCTCTGTGATAAGAGGATCGCTTATTCCATATCCATATCCATGTGTGCTGATTCTTTTCTTCTTTGTAATCAATTTCTTTATTCTTGTTTGTTGTTTCAATCGTTTCTTTTTTCCTTTTAAAGTCATCCACGCCTTTACTATAATGGATGAACTTTTTAATGTTATGAAGATATGTGTGTTTGTTAACAGTTTTGTAAGTCTTTGTCGCTAGTCATACTTAGTCCCTTAATGGGGCAAGGACCGGATGAAAAAAAGCATGCGTTTGCTTATCTGTTACTCTTGGAAATAAAGAGATCATCATCTCTCTCTCTCTCTCTCTCTCTCTCTCTCTCTCTCTCTCTCTCTCACACACACACACACACACATAAACAAACACACACACATACACACACTCTCTCTCTCTCTATTGAATTCATGTTGTATATAGCTAATAAACAGTAATATCAGGGCTGTCACCTTATTGAAGTCAACTCTCTACATAGATGTTCAATTAAAACAAAAAAAACAAACAACAGACAAAAAACACATGCAACAAAATCAAACACATTTTCTAAAAACATACTAAAATTGCATAAAAATCTTTCTTCTGGAGCATCTTATATCAGATGAAAATGTTCCTCACTGTGAAAAAGTCAAAATTTACATTAGGTGAAACATCTCTGAACAAGGTTTTCATGGAGTCTGCTGTGAAAGTGTTTTTCTGACAGCATGGACACCCTCACACTCTGTATGTTTTATAATGTGTGGTACATTGCATGGAATGCATCACAGAGCTTCATCACTGTTATGAAATAAAAACTGATGTAAATGGAGTGGCCTGTGTGCAGCTGGCACAAATGTTTCTTTTTCATGGCCACTAGAGGCACGCAGTAAGAAAGCCTCAAGGTTTGGACAGATCTGAAAGTTTGTCATCCATCTGCATAGTTCAGTCCTTTGCCAAGAGGTCTTTGAAGAGTGTTAACAGATAGAGAACCAACTTAACCCTCTTATACTCGCAACGGGACAATCCGGCACTTAACGTCGGGCGCCTGTTCTTGCCGTACCGGGAGTTACCGGGACCTCTCCGTGGGAATTTTCCATCACGCAGTGATCACGTGTGTAGACACACACAGTCGCAGACAGTAACTAGGAAGACTCAGGCATGGCCCAATCATGTGTTGGCACTATTTTTGGGTGATGGTACCGTGTGTGTTCATTGAGAATAGGCACAGAACACAGCGAGTAACTTTGTGAATGGAAAACTGACCGACTTTCACAATGGCAGCTTTCGCGTCTGCTACAAACGATGAAGAGATGATCGATTACTCGCAAGAGGAGTTAGATCAAATTATTGTAGAAGAAGAGACGTTTGAAAGAAAGATGGAGAATGAAGGTGATATAGAAGTAGGTAGTGGTGTTGAAGAAGACAGTGAAGTGCAAAGCGACCCGGAATACAATGTTCCACGCAGCGCTTCAGACAAAATGGCGGCTCGCAACACATGGCATGGCAGAGTGCATCAGTTTCAGGATCCCACTGGGCCGGCTCACTCGTTACCGGACACTGCTACACCACTTGATTTTTTCGTTTTGTTTGTTCCTCTGTGTTTTTAAGACTGCTGCCGATGATACAAACAGGTATGCAAGACAAAAATAAGCTGCAAAGGGCGCACCTGACCCTCTTTTGTAGTACCGTGTGTGACATGTGACAAGTTTTGTATGACATTGGTGGGACAACCAGTGAGACCTGTACTGCCAGGCAGCATTTGGATCGCGTCAGGTAGGCCTCAGATTTCATCTTACACTAACAACTTGCATCAGCATGGTGATTGCGCATGCCTGCATGCTGTAAACTTTATTGTCATCATAAAACGCCACATGTCTGGTGACATTTTGGTGACAGTGACACGACCTGTATTTCTAGGACAGACGAAATATAGTTCAAAGTGAAGTGCATGCTCTTATGAAACTGTCTGCCAATTTTCTTTCTCCTACAGGTTCACATACATTCCCTATAAGTTAATAATCACACATACCCATTTTTAAGCTGAAACCTGTAAAAGAATCTGAAATCTTGGGGAAGTTTGCAGTCAGAGAAACTGAGTACAAGAGGGTTAAATTGTGATCTTATAGCATTGTTGGCAAGTTGATCAGCCACCTTGCTGACCCACATGCTGATTTAACCAGGAATCTAAGCAAAAATGATGTGTGTCTGTCTTACTTCTGGGAGGTGTACAGTCAAACACAATTCAGAACCTGAGACTGCTTCATATTATGGGCATCAATGGCCTCCAAAGCAGCAGAGAGGGAAACCAAGAGCATGAGGAAGTTTTGAAGTTTCTGACTTCGAGGCCATCTGGAGTTCCAGGACCAATGCTATGAACTCAGCAGTATAGATGAAGCTGTCTGAGAGAAACGTTCTCAGAATATCTCTAACGAACTTAAGAGCAATCACAGCAGAAGCAACTTTCATGCCAGCTTTGGAACCATCAGTGAATATATTTTGAAAGGAAGGAAATGTAAAACCATGTGTGGTGAAAAATATCATGTCAGTCAGAGAGCTGGAGGAAAGTTTATCACAGGAGGCCAGATCAATGCGTATCTTGGGGTGTGGAAGGTAAGGTCCATTGTGGGTCGTAAGAAAATCTGGATAAATCACACACCACTCCAAGGTCTACGTCTGCATTGTTTAGTTGGGGAAGACTATGATTCCCACAGTTGGAATAGACTTTGGTTGTCTTTCAAAATTTCTTTCAAAAACACAGTCAAAAGCATGGCTTTGAAATTCAAAGCGGAGTTTCAAACAACAGTTCAGAGAAAGTTTTAGTCAACAGTTGGAAAGAGATGGTTGAACAACCTCTATATACAGACTGTTTGCAGGGCTGGTGCAGAATGCCCCCAGAGTCAAAGCCTTAGTGGTGTATGGGATCCATAGTTCTGAAGTGGAAAGGCCTTGCAGAACTAAAAAAACAACACAGCCTTAGAACAATTTGAAGCAGATCAAATCCCAAGAAAGGTGAAGAGCTTTCTTATCCATACCCAGCCTGTATGTGCCACAACTCGGAAAATGTTCAATGCCTTTCAACAAGAAGTTTTCAGGTGTTGGATCACATGCACACACACATGCATGCACACACACACACACACACACACACACACACACACACACACACACACACACACACACACTCACACACACACACACACACACACACCAATGTGTGTGTTTTTTTTCTGGTAAATATTACATTCAAATAATCAAAAGTCTAATGGTTTTGTTCTCATTAAACAGTTTGTTCTCCACTTGGTTTGTATGTGTGCGAATGACTGGAATGGAATGTGTCATACTTGACCAACATTTTCTCTCTTGACAACTGTATCCTCCAGATCTCAGACACTCATCATGTTTAGCTCTCAAAATAAGCACCCTGTCTTATTTGCTTTGTTATTTACCTTTCTACTGAAAGACTGGTGTACTTATTTTTACCTTTCCATCAAGATACTGACATACTCATCGTTTACCTTTCCACTAAGAGACTTGCATACTCATTGTTTACCTTCCCACCAGGAGATTGGTGTACTCACTGTTTACCTTTCAACCAGGAGACTGGTGTACTTGTCTTACTCCTTTCCACCAAAAGACTAGCATGGCATGCTCATTGTTTACCTTTTCCACCATGAGACTGGCATGGCGTACTCACTGTTAATCTTTCCACCAGGAGACTGGTGTACTTGTCTTACATCTTTCCACCTAGAGACTGGCATATTCATTGTTTACCTTTTCACAAGAGACTGGTGTACTTGTCTTTCATCTTTCACCAAGAGACTTGCGTACTCCTTTACCTTTCCAACAGGAAACTGGTGACTTTGTCTTTCATCTTTCACCAAAAGACTGGTGTACTCCTTGTTTACCTTTCCACCACAAGACTTGCATACTGATTGTTTACCATTCCACCAAGAGACTGGCATACTTGTCTTTCACCTAGAGACTGGTGTGCTCGTAAATTTACCTTTTCATCGAGAGACAGGAATACTCGTTTACCTTTCTACCACCAGATAGGCATACTCATCATTTACCTTTCCTTTACTGGCATATTGGTTGTTTACTTCTCCATCCAGACTGGTGTACTTGTTGTTTACTATTCTACCAAGAGTCTGGTGTACTCACTGTTGACCTTTACACCAAGAGACTGGTGCACTTCTTGTTTCCCTTCCACCAAGAGATTTAACACACCTATAACCTTTCTGAAAAATGGTAAAAGAAAAAAAAATACCTGTGAGAGAGTTGGCTTCCAACTTGCTCAGCAGAGGAGACAGGGCATGATGCAGTTTTGTCTTTCCTCAGGCGAAAGGCAACTCAGTGGTGTTATAAAAATGGCCTCCTGCTCCTCTCGGAAAGGATCTATGAAGAGAAGCTGTGTATTGCTGATGATGACGGGGTGGTCTGCAATGCAACATGGGAGTCTTGTATAATCAATGTCAACTGAAGAAACAAGGTAATACTGTGTGTGTGTGTGTGTGTGTGTGTGTGTGTGTGTGTGTGTGTGTGTGTGTGTGTGTGTGTGTGTGTGCGAGCGCACACACGCGTTTGTGTGAGGATGTGGCTATCTATAAATTTGCCTAAAATTTTCTCAGCTATGTCTTTTATTGCTGATAAGAGAGATGAGCCTGACGGCCTTCTGGATTTTTTTTTCCTTTTTTTTTGTTGTCCAATTTTCTGAGCCACATCAGTGGCATTACACCTCTGCCACTCATTCTGACCCACCCGTCCACAGCCACTGTCTGGCCCAACCCACCATGATGGCCATTCTTAACAAAATAAACTTTTTTTTTTATCTAAACCCAGATCATTCTGGTCAAACAATACTGTGAATCATTGTTCTCAATCAGTTGAACTTTAAGTTTGCAAAAAAAAAAATCACTGAATTATCAACAAACTGAAAATCTCAGGTTCATGGCAACAAATGGAACACTCTTCATGCTGTGGGAACTGTAAGAGTTAATGCAAAAGAAAGTATCCATATAAAAGCTCTCCTGTCACGGAATGAATTTGTGGTTGGCTGCTTAAAACATGTAACCTCAATTCGTAAGTAATTTCAATTGGTACTGTTGTATTTTTCAAGTTCAGGGTACTTTGGAATAAATTACATGATGTTTGGATTGCTGAAATTCATTTTTATGGGTCTTTCCTTCTCTTCAGTGATCCCAGCAATGTAAGAAAGAGAATCCAGTGCTGTAGGTGAAGTCCCCTGTCTGCCCCAGTAACATTGCTGGTTCCCCCTGCAGCTTCTCCATCAGGTTCACTGCACTGAGTCAAGTCTGCTGTTGCAGGCTGTTGAAGGTTGGACAGGAATGGAGAATATGGGCTTGGTGTCTGTGGACCAGCACCACATGAGCACTTGTCCAGGTATGAGATCGTTAGCATGAAGAGATGCAAGAGGAGCTGACGATGTCCTGTGCTCAGTCTTGGTGACCTGTTGCACTATGTCCAGATATGCTAGAGAAGTTGACAATGTCCAGAGACACAAGAAGAGCTGAAAATGTCCAGAGATGCATAGGAGCTGACGATGTCCAAGTGCAAGAAGAGTTGACAATGTCCAGAGATGCAAGAGGAGCTGACAATGTCCAGAGATGGTAAAGGAGCTGACAATGTCCAGAGATGCAAGAGGAGCTGACGATGTCCGAGATGCAAGAGGGGTTGACAATGTCCAGAGATGCTAGAGCAGCTGACAATGTCCGGAGATGTTAGAGGAGCTGACAATGTCCAGAGATGTAAGAGGAGCTGACAATATCCAGAGATGTAAGAGCAGCTGACAATGTCCGGAGATGCTAGAGAAGCTGACCATGTCCTGTGCTCAGTCTTGGTGACCTGTTGCACTTTGTCCAGAGATGCTGGAGCAGCTGACAAAGTCCAGAGATGCTAGAGGAGCTGACAATGTCCGGAGATGCTAGAGGAGCTGACAATGTCCAGAGATGCAAGAGGAGCTGACAATGTCCAGAGACGCAAGAGGAGCTGACAATGTACAGAGATACTAGAGGAGCTGACAATGTCCAGAGATTTTAGCGGAGTTGACAATGTCCAGAGATGCAAGAGCAGCTGACAATGTCCAGAGACGCAAGAGGAGCGGACAATGTCCGGAGATGCTAGTGGAGCTGACAATGTCCAGAGATGCTAGAGGAGCTGACAATGTCCAGAGATGCAAGAGAAGCTGACAATGTCCGAAATTGGTAGAGGAACTGACAATGTCCAGAGATACTAGAGCAGCTGACAATGTCTGGAGATGCAAGAGGAGCTGACAATGTCCAGAGAAACTAGAGGAACTGACAATATCTGAAGATGCAAGAGGAGCTGACAATGTCCAGAGATGCAAGAGAAGCTGACGATGTCCTGTACTCAGTCTGAACTTGGTGGCCTGTGGCACTTTGTCCAGCTGACATGTCATCCTCTTCAGACCCAGTCTGCAGACCCTGCCTCCTCAGGTTCTTGACATGGATTTTTCAGCAGAGTCTCGACTTTTCCAAGCAATATTTGGTGGGCAGTTTGCTTCTGTTTCCTGCCCAGCTTAGAGAATCTATCAGCTTCTTTCCTGGAAAAGGATCCACTGCGACAAGAAGTTTTCTTTGGAGCACAGTGTTTGAAGCTCCCTGCAGGATCTGGTCTGTCTGTCTGGACTGAAGACTGCAGAAAAATTCCCATGTCAGTCTGCATAACAATGTGAGATGACAGGTCATTTTTCTTGCTTCTCAGGTCTACACATCTTCAAGCAAGATATGGATTTCAGCCCTGGTTTGGATGGAGCCCTAACTATCGATGACATACCTAGCGTCAGAGGACACTGCATGTAGCACTGCCTTACCTATTTGGCACACCATTTTCTGCAAAGCCATCTGCGTAGACTTCGTCCAGGTGGTAGGTGGGTAATCCCTGTCCAGCATTTCAAGGGTCAGGGATTTCAGTGCCACTGCTGTGTGGTCTTCTGCTCCAAGGACATCAAAGATGACAGATGGTCTCTCACACACAGTCACTATTTCTCATAGTCCTGGAGCTTTCCTGTTGTTGGTTTCTAAGCCAAAGACGAAAACTTTGATTGTGCTGAAGAGCCTTGACCTGGTAATTTGCGTTCTGCCATTTGATGCAGTTCTTGGTCAGAGCCTGGTGCTTGAGTGTTCATTTTCTACTTTGTCTCTCAGGAGCATCTTGTTTCTTCTCCCTTGGAGTGATAGCAGGCCAGTCATCTTCTCCATAGAAGCTATTGGGTGGCTTGATGCTGTCCATGATGACTTGGAGTCTGGCCTTCTGCACTTTGCCTGTGTGGTCTGTGCTGCTTTCAGCTGATGTTGACCAGGTGGAGGAGGCCCAGTCAGTGTGCGGATGGACAGATCCCTGTGTACACTTGAATCAGGACCTTTGTTTGCACCCAGTGGATGCCTGTCACTTTCTCCATCCCAGCCACTGTTCTGATCATTTTGGAGTGCATCATGATGATGTGAGGGGCTGTGTCAGCCTCCTGTCCTGTCAGGTAGGCTGTGGAGTCTAGCTGTGGAATGTCCTGGCCCTCAATTTGCAGGCTGAGCTCTTCTCTTCTTGGGGGGACATGGAAAAGCCTATGGCCTCAGTTGTGTCTTGCTGAACGTGACTGTATACACTTCAGTCCGATCTGAGATCAAGTTCCCTGCTGTCTGCACCCTGTGTTCTGCTGTGCTGTGCTGTGGACCACACTGTGTGGTTGTCAGCCTAGAGTAGCCTGCAGGTGATGATGCACAGATGACCCTTCCTTGAGGCTCATCCTCAACAAACTCCACAGACATGCTCCTTTAACCACCCAGTGTAGCGCAGGCTGACTTTGGAAAAGGTAGCTGTGGACCCAGTGGTCTATATTTCCCACAGACGTTTTTTTTGGGGGGGGGGGGGGGGGGGGGTGTACTTCAGGAGGATTCTTTACGCACCTTGCTGAAAGCTTTACATAAAGTCAAAAAAGATGATGATGCTTTTCATCATGGAAACCATCCTCAGTGCCCTTTCAAAATGGTTGTACGCTTGGTATACCTAACAATCGGTCTGAGTCAAACAGTATATTGCAAGATATGGAGATGTACTCTCTCCTTTGAAACAGTTTGCCAAATCAAGACGATTCGCAGGTCGCCACAGCACTATGTTCTGTGCAAACAAGACTGCAGATCATAAGTCAAACTGTTACATAAATGAGAAAGCATCATACGTCCAAGATCTAATAACACTAAATTAAAAGTTCTGTGATGAACAATGCAAGAGTCCCTCACCAAGTATCACACAGGTCAATGTCTCATGACAATACCAAATTCTGTGGTGTTGGGGAGTAGCAAGTGTAGAACTCAGTGAAGAAAATCATTGGTAGGTGAAAGCAGATGCACTTTAAACCTGATCTGAAAGCTTTGCACATAGGCCTCCACATTGGAGTGAATGCTCCGTGACCTTTTCAACAGGATGACTCTGCATGAAGCAGACTGGGAAACAGACTGATGATGTTGTGCTGTGTGTAGAGGAAGATTGGGCCTGCCGTATCTTATGAATGACAGACACAGTAGAAACTTTTGCACCATGTGGAGAACAGCGGCCATACAAAAATATTTCTAGATTTCTGTTACAGCAAAGCCTTTTTTTCCCCACAACCTTAGTCCCCATGACTTTTGTTTATAATAAGATGTAACTGGTCGATCCAAACAGTCTCTGCAGTTTGTGGAATTTCAAAGGGTTGATGCAATACCAATACATCCAGTTGTACATTCACATCATCAACAGCTATCTTCCTAGACCACACAAACTTTGGTGAAAATCTAACCTGCAGAAGATTTAAATGGTTAGGACACTAAATCTCTCAGTCCATCAGTTTTCCCATTAAAGAAACCACACAGAAGGATGCTGCGACAGAATTAAAAAAAAAAAAAAAAAAATTCAGCAAAGTGTACACCAAGTTTTTAAACTGGAAACTAAACAGAGAAACAGGTGGTGACCAAGGTGTACTGCTACCAGACTGGGCAGACCTCCAGGCCAGTTCCTGACCAGGAAACTCACACTGCCTGCAGGCAGAAAATGCAAGACTGCTTTGCCTGCATCTTAATCTCACCACACAGGAGCGTCGAGCCAGTATGTCCAGCTAAGTAAGCTGAACATGCATCCTGTTATGTCTCATTAAAATAGGTGCTACATTGTTTATCTGCTTCCAACATACTGGTACACATACCAGTGTTTTGACAGTGCTAGCTACAAGTGTCCCCTACACTGTCTGCTGATTTCAAATTCAGGCTTCCTTCATCAACGTCTTGACGGCATTAATCTGCAAATGTTCTTCTTCTTCCTCTCACTTGTGAACTTCCAGCGTCGGTCAGCAGTGTCTGCAAAGAACTAATCTACAAACATCAATTATTCTACTAATTTTTAAATTCCTGCCTTCATTCACCAGTATTTTGACAGAGCTGATCTTCCAGTGTCCCCTTTTCTACCCCACTGTTCTACTTCTTGCTGTACACAATAGCATCTTCACAGCACTAATCTGCAAGTCTCCCCTACTTTACTTACTGTTATTGCTCACCAGTGCTTTGACAGCACTATTCTTCTTGTGTCCCCTGTTCTACAAAAAGTCTGAATTCTGTTAAAAAAACTTAGGAAGAATCTAACAAACTGAAGATACATGTTGTGGAAGAAAAAGACATGTCCAATAAAAGACAATAGAACTACTTACGGAAAAAAAAAAAAAAACGCCTTACAAACAAAAACAAAAAAGATTTTTACAGAAAGACATACAGAAAAAAAGCCACCCCACCTGTCAGATGAAAGATGGACTTAAAGCCACGACCAAATTTGCCGACCTTCAGAGGATCTTTAGCCTTGACACTGTCGCGCAGTTTGCATATGTTATCCCAATCCTCATCAGTGAAAAGTGCATCATTGTAGACAATCAGGCCTGGCATCTGCATAGAAAGCATTGATTTGGAGAGACAGAGAGAGAGACAGTGAGTGAGTGAGTGTGTGTGTGTGTGTGTGTGTGTGTGTGTGTGTGTGTGTGTGTGTGTGTGTGTGTGTTTGTGTGTGTGTGTGTGTATGATTAATTGACTATGATTAACACCACTGCTCTACATGATCTCAGTCTTGCATACTACAAATAACAGGGAGTCAATACTTAAAACACATTTTTCCCCAACTGAAGTGTCACTTTGTATTTCTATTTTCTTGTCCTTGATTTTCAGTTCTGGTCATTTCGATTTTACTCACCAGAGACTGAGAGTTTGTTCCCCTAAGTCAGTAAAAAATAAACACTAGTTTGCAAGAAGTTAGCTAAATAAGCAATGCTCTCATGAAATCGACGTGATCAAGCTGTCATTCTGTGTCTAACGTGGTGTTTCGTCCCAATTCCCACAATCCTGAAATATTAACTCAGCTTCCTGAATCACCAAAGGAAGAAGCAGAGAGTGGGGTGGTTGGGTGGGGGTGGGGGAGAAGGAGGAAAAACCCTTTATGTATTTTCATGTCCACACAAAGTCAAAGTTGTAAACATCCTTGGCTGAAATGACGGAAAGTCATTGTAAAGTAACGTCTTCAGGACTGACAGTAAGTTTTGCTGTGTCAGTAAACCAGAACATCTGATGTCATTTTTGAATTTCTAAACAAGATCAACATTTTTCATCCGATCTAAGATTTTACGGCGAAACATTTTACAAAATTTCCAGTGTGTTTTCAGAAAGTGTGTTTTCATAATTTGTGTGGATGTGTGTCCTCTTCTTTTTCTTAAAAAAAATATGACATATTACTTGAAAGGTTTTTTTTTTTTTTTTTTTTTTTGCTGTCCCGACCTCTGAGGTGGCCTCAGATGCCGTGCACCCACTTCGCTCATTCTGACACGCCATCCACAGCCACACCCTGGACAGCCCTGCCACAGCCCCAGCACCGGCAATCCACTGGGAGCAGTCAATGTCAAGTCATCAAGTGGCAACTCACTGGAGGAGTCACTGCACTGCTGCCGAGTCACTTCAGTGGTGTTCAGTGGTGCCTGTTCGATCTAACATACACAGGACACCACCTACTAAGCCCCCTATAACAATAAATGCTCAGTCGCGGAGCCGGCGTGAGTAGCTCTCCCTCCAGAGGGTGCTACCACGTCTGTCCAACGACAGCCACCATGGACACGCCGATACCGGTGACCCCGACAGAACCAAACCAAGGCCACAGACATGGAGAGGACATCGAAATTGAGGTCACCATGAGAGCAGGACATGAAGGGCCACAGAATCTGAGACATTTTTTTAAATGCTGATCCATGAGAATGAGGATGATTAAGATGATGCTACGAATTTCCATTTTGGTCTGAGACTACATGACAGGGCTGTACTCTACGCTTCCTTTCATAATATATCCTGGCGTCAACCAGGCCCAAGAGATACAGGCACTTGCAGTGTTGGTCAGGAAATTTGAGCAACACTCTCAGAAATGCATCCATTAAGAGGATGAAACTCGACTGTGTGGTCCCAGTCTTCCCAACTGAGTCCGCAGCAAACTCAACTCTGGGTAGGAGCCGTCGGGGCAGAAAAACCCACATGACTCTGATAGGATTCGAACCCACCACCTCCCAGCTGGGAGTTCCCAATGTGCTCTCTCTCTCTCTCTCTCTCTCTCTCTCTCTCTCTCTCTCTCTCTCTCTCTCTTTCTCCCAGTAGAATACCAGCATCAAGTATGATGACTGGTTAATCAAACCAATATTTTTTATGTAGTGTAGAATAACGAATGATAGTCATGATTACTGTCATTGTCTCAAGCTATAACGTACACTGATTATCATAGGAACAAACAAACATAACATACACAAACAAATCAATCCACAAATTATCTTTTAAAGTAAGTTCAATGTTGGTGTTTTGCTGGTTGCACTTTCCATGATTTTTCACAGATGTGAAATGATCTGAGTTTGCAATCTTTATGTCAAGGAACTGTTGTTAGGTTCAGGCAGTGGTGGATCACTTTAATCACATGGACCTTAAAGAATAAGGTGGAACTAGAATTGATGCTTTGCCTGCAGAAATCAAACAGAAAAAAGGTGTACTAAGTCTGAATAAGGAATTTTTTAAAAACTTATAGTTATTGTGGTAATGACCTGACAACTGAATCTCTTCAGTTCTTTCCCTTGATTCGATCACCGGTGATCGACAGTTTTCTTCTCGGAATTATGGTATTTAAAACAACATTTTTGTTATCTGAAGCAATATATTGCCCTAAAAAACCTGAAATAGACACATTTATTACAAAAATATTATTATTTTAGAAATAAACGCGCAGAATGTTGCGAAAAAAAGAACATCCATCATACAAAATGCAAAAATCTCAAAAACTGTTGTGAGTTAAAGTAATTTTTAAGCAAGTACTTGAGTTTTATTTCAATGTTTTTATGTCTTTGACTTTCCTTTGTTTCTTTCCTTTTTCATTAAATTAAATACTTCATTATATCTGAAGACAGCACATTCAATGTATTGTTTAAAGTTATCATTGCTATTGATATATTTCATACAGTAAAATCTTTCTCCTAGGATGAAAATGTTATAGAAAAATGAACCTGATGCAACTAATCCTCAAATTACAGCAGCAATGCACAGCATGGAATACAAGAAGAAATAAACATAAATAGTACAGCATACAAGAAATACAATCATTTTAAGATAAAAGAACATTTATAAAAGCACGAGACAATGTAAAAAGTGTCACATGCATTTTGTTTACAACATATTCACAGAACGATGCGACTTTTAGCAGATTACATCCCGTCAGCCATCAAATTAGAAATAATGCTTGAGATAGATGTATATCCATTCAGTTTCCTAGCAGTTTCTTCCCTCTTACCATGAGTATACTTGTTTTCTTTCGTTTCCACATCACCTTTTTTTTATGCACATGTTTGGGATAGGATCAAGCAACACTTTTTGTGCTGTCAGTGTTTTATGACTTATGCTTACGAATCACATTGGTGTGTTCCTGTAAAATAATGGACAATATTGATGTAGAAACACTGGTTGGGTTTTTGTGTGTGTGTGTGTGTGTGTGTGTGTGTGTGTGTGTGTGTGTGTGTGTGTGTGTGTGTGTGTGTGTGTGTGTGTGTGTGTGTGTGTGTGTGTGTGTAATGGACAACACTGATGTAGAAACACTTTTATGTTGTTTGTTTTTGTTTTGTTTCTTTTTAGGGTGTGTGTGGGGGGTAACGCAAAATTGTTTTCTGCATCCTCATTAACATGTATTCTAGGGGAGGTGTGTGTGTGTGTGTGTGTGTGTGTGTGTGTGTGTGTGTGTGTGTGTGTGTGTGTGTATGTGTGTGTGTGTGTGTGTGTGTGTGTGTATGTGTGTGTGTGTGTGTGTGTGTGTGTAATGGACAACACTGATGTAGAAACACTTTTTTGTTGTTTTTTTTTTGTTTTGTTTCTTTTTAGGGTGTGTGTGGGGGGTAACGCAAAATTGTTTTCTGCATCCTCATTAACATGTATTCTAGGGGAGGTGTGTGTGTGTGTGTGTGTGTGTGTGTGTGTGTGTGTGTGTGTGTGTGTGGTTGTGTGTGTGTATGTATGTGTGTGTGTGTGTGTGTGTGTGTGTGTGTGTGTGTGTGTGTGTGTGTGTGTGTATGTGTGTGTGTGTGTGTGTGTGTGTGTGCGTGTAAGTGTGGTTGTGTGTGTGTGTGTGGTGGGGGGAAAGGACATGAAACTGTTTTCAGCATCCTAGTGAACAAGTGTATTTCAATCTGTGGCTATTTTTAGCTACTTCACCTACTTTTTCACATGATATTGTAGGAAACGCTGTCTAAATAATCAGATTTGATAAAGATTAAGTTTGTATCTGATTTTATCACTGTATCTGATGGCTGTATATACTATTTCTTTTTTCTTTGTATCTTTTAGAATCTTACACCAAATGAAGTGATTTCAGGGGGCAGCTAATGACTGAATGTGATTTCTTCACCGACTAAAACCACCCGAGGTCCAAAGGCTGTTCTTCACAGACAAATTTCCAGCAGGAATCAAAGGATGTTTCATCGCAGCTAAACTCTATCCTCCGCTGAGAAGACTTTGATTTCCTGAGTTAAAGCAAGGTGCAGAATGGTAACCTGTCCACAGGAAGAGAACCAACCCAATTACTATGCTGCAAAACAACACCAATAAAGAAAGAACAAACCAGACAAGGGGAAAAATGGATTTAGGCTGGCTCACCGAGAAACACGTGTTTAAGAGGCGGTTTCCATGCAGTAACTGAAGCAGACTTCTGTTTTCTGCCTGACTTCTTGCGCCGTTTGCTGGGAGTTTGCTGCCTTTCCTGTTGCCCTGCAGATGTTTGGGGCTTGTGGAGACCCTCATGGCATGCACCTGGAGATGTCACTGAGAGGATCTTCACGACCTCAGCCCTTGCATCCTCTGCATTTTGAAACATCTCCTGCAAACAGCATCACACATTGTTCATACCATGCTGCTGACAGCTGTACTGACCCAAACTATGACAACACATGTCACAGGTACCATGTTGTTCACTGCTCTACTGGTCCAAACAATGACAACATATATTATATACAGATAGCATTGTTAACTGCTCTACTAGCCCAAACAATGACAACACATAATTATATTACACATATGTACATATTGTGTTGTTTACTGCTACTCTGACCAGAGCAATGACAATGCACATTTCTTGTGCCATGTTTTATAGCTATACTGGCCCAAACAAATGATTACATACAAGCCGTACTGTTCATGCTGTATTGGTCCAAACAAAAGCATACATCTCACGTACCATGCTGTTTACTGATACACTAGCCCGACAAAACAAATGATAAGATACATCTGTTATGCCATGCATTTACTACTATATCTACTCAATCAGACTAACTCTGAAAAGACAATTTCCTGGCATTCATTCCTTGTACAGTGTACTTTCAATATACATGAAACAATTAAGTCCAGCAGGAAACATATACTTTGAAAGGCTTGGTGATCATGGACTGTTATCAAATTTTAAATGAAATGCAGGATGCATCTGTATACTGTACAACAATCAACTAAACTTTTAACTGGCTATCCTTCTGTATTCTGCTGGTTAATGGTCCAACCTGAAATGGCCAAACAGATGAACGATCTGTTGCGCAGCTCTGCAAAGACAGGGAGTACTTCTGTATCTATAGAAATGAATGAATCATGACAATGCAGAGAAAAAAAAAGACATAAAACATGAAACAAACAAACAAAACCTGCATCTTAGCACCAAAATGTGAAAGGGGGCAAAAGAAACTAAGCAGGGCAAATCAACCTGCTTGATTCCAGACAGATGTTGGCAATAGGAACACTGGGAATGCTTGTGCCTTTGGCATGAAAGTGGTAAAGAGAGCTGACAACCTGGTGCTGTAAAAGAATCTGTTCTCATTCCAAGTACTTTGTAGGGCACCCAAACTGACCAGCAGAGAAAAAGTATGGGTCATGGCTTGCAACAGTTTGACATAATACAGCAGTGGATGCCAACAGACTTACTCTGTCCCCTTCACAGGACTTCTACAGCTGGTTTTCTGGGAACTACCATTATTGCAGAACTGTAAGTCGCAACCTTTTCTTCCTGAACTCTAACCTCTGCACCTACCACGCTGACAGCATCCTATTAATGGATTTTCTGGTTTCTATTCTCAGCGTATCCTAGGCTTATCTTCTCCTGATCTACAGTAGATTGGACCAACTGCGAACCAGGGTTTACAGAAACCAAATCTGACCACTTTTCACAGAATGATTTTATGCATGATGTGACACAAAAAATGAGCTCTGTTCACAGTAGTGGATTATCATTTTAGTTCGATCAATCACTCACCTGCAACACACAATTAATTAAAACATGCTGAATTTGTGAAGCCAAGCCCATGACATGAGTTTTGCTATCCTTCTGGCTCTTGAAAGGCGGCAGCTCAGGAATCAGCTATCAACAAGTCAATGGTCTGACAGTGGCATATTTGATGTAGCAAACTTTCCTGATGCCAAAAAAAATCAAAGCAGCCCATAACTGTTTCAAAACAGCAGTCAGATTTCTCAACAGCAGAAAACACAGAAGTTGTGGCAAACACAAGGGTGTGAGGTGGAAGTTCCATTTGTGCGAAATGGACAAGATGGTGTACATGGTGTTTTTGAAATTCTTCGTTTCTGACAATGAAGGCAGGTCCTTCAGTGGTTTTCCTTCATCTGTCCTTTCCTGTAAGCTTGCCAGTTCACAACAGTCTTATCTCAGAATTCACAGGCTTTGTCAATGTTGTGTTCGCTGTTTCATTATCAGTTTATTTTCTTGTGGCTAATCCATTGGTTCCAGCTGACATCTTTTTCTCCCCTACCTTTTCTCTCTTTTTTATATGTGGTTGGTGTGCAGCATACATAACAGTGGGATTAGAACATGGAAATTATGGCAATCTTTTAGGTAAGATAATAAACCAACAAATCATAGTCTCATGTGTTGCATGCACTTAAATGTATGACAGTGGATGACATGAATCATTCTTGTTATTTGTAAATGTTGCATCAACATGCTGGAGTCTTTTTTGTCCAAACCTGCAAGCTTAAGTCTGAGAGAGAACAGCATCAATTACTCCTCTTTGTAAGTGATGTACATAGTCTCATGGTGTTTTTATCATCTGACAATTTTACCTACTGTCACTGGACAGTATCATCTTTTAATCAATCGTTTAAAACTTTTACCTACAGTCCATCATAGGACACTTTCACACAGTCTTCGGACAGTTTCACCGACAGTCCATTGCTGAACAGTTTAACCTAGAATCATTTGACAATTTCACTGACAGTAAGTGAACAATTTCACCTGCAGTCAATCACTTGGCAGTTTCACTTACAAGTAATCAACAGACAGTTTTACATACTGTCAACCACTGGGAATTTTTCACCTACAATCACTGGATAACTTCACCTACAGTTATTGGATGATTTCAGCTACAGTTGATCATTAAATAATTTCTCTCGCAATCAATCATTGGATGATTCATCTCTAATCATTGGACAATTTTACTTATAATCAATCAATGAACAAGTTCACCAACAGTCACTCAACACTACAGTCGTCAACTTTTTCACTTACGATCATTTGAGCATTTTCATTTACAGTCAGTCGCTGGGCAATTTCACCTACAGTCACTGGACAATGTAACCAACTCACTAGAAAGTTTCACTTATAATTCGTCTGAAAAATTTCACTTACAGTCAATCAATGAACAATATTTCACCTACAATCACTTGATATTTTCACTTTCAGTCAATCACTTGACAATTTCACTCACAGTCAATCACTGGATAATTTCACATGTCGTAAATCATTGGACAATAGCACCAACTGTCACTGACAATTTCATCTAAGGTCAAATGCTGAACAATTTCACCTATAGATAATCATTGAACAATTTCACTCATCATGAATTTCACCTACAATCAATCTTGAGCTATCTCCATTCATAGCTACCAACCCTGGAATGCATTTCTCACAAGGGTAAAGTCTCTGCCTTTTCCTGAACTCACTTGTCTTCTTATCATTCTACAAAATTACGACATGGTTTACCTGAAAATGCAGCTGGCATAATTCCCACAAAAACATGGTAGGATTTAAAAAAAATAATATATTCTCTTGTAATACGGCAGGCAACATTCAATTTTTCTGGATGTGTGACACATTGAAGGAAATCTTGCAGTGGCTGTAATGAGCATGCATTAAAAAAGAAAAGAAAAGAAGATTCTTTAGCGCCTGCTCATTAGCATACTTTGGAGAAATGCCAGTTCTCATCTTTTCAGGACCTGCAGCTTCACCATTGATCATGCATAGGTATCTATCAAACCAGCATAATGTACAAAATATCATTTTGTATCCAAAATCTGAAGAAGACCAGATTTTGTCTCCAAGAGTTGACAAGAATCTTTTGTCAAAGCATGCAATTCAGCTCACAGACACATCACCATGGTTACACTCCACAGATGTGATTATCACCTAAGAACTTCTTGTCTTGATTTCTTTTTTATTCATGTTTTTTTAGCACATTCTTTCACATTCAACAGATTAATCATGCTTTCATAAAAAAACAAATGTATAGAGAATGAAGAATGTGTACAGCCTCCGGAGAGAAAGGCTGCACCTCATCTGATGTTTCGGCAGCCAGGTCAAGAGAATGTACAAAGCCTTCCAAGAAAGGCTGCACAACATCCCATATTTGGCTGACAGGTGAGAAAAAATCTAAAGCCTTCCAAGAAAGGCTGCACATCATCTACTGTTTGGTAGACAGGTGTCAGGTGTGAGAATGCATAAAGCCTTCCAAGAAAGGCTGCACATCATCTACTGTTTGGTAGACAGGTGTCAGGTGTGAGAGAATGCATAAAGCCTTCCAAGAAAGGCTGCACATCATCTACTGTTTGGTAGACAGGTGTCAGGTGTGAGAATGCATAAAGCCTTCCAAGAAAGGCTGCACATCATCTACTGTTTGGTAGACAGGTGTCAGGTGTGAGAATGCATAAAGCCTTCCAAGAAAGGCTGCACATCATCTACTGTTTGGTAGACAGGTGTCAGGTGTGAGAATGCATAAAGCCTTCCAAGAAAGGCTGCACATCATCTGATGTTTGGTTAACAGCTGACAGGTATGAGAAAGTATAAAGTCTTGCAAGAAAAGCTGCACATCATCTACTGTTTGGAAGAGAGGTGACAGGTATGACAATACATAAAGCCTTCCAAGAAAGGCTGCACGCCATCTACCGTTTGGATCTGACCAGTTTGTCACCAAGAAGCAGCAGGGTGTGGGCTGTCCTTTAACTGACCGTCCCTCTGGTAACACATGACATCATCAACAACTGTGAGAGGAAGCAGTGTGTACTAGCAGGAACAACAGTTCTTTATTCACAGCCAGCATCAAAACTTAGCAGCAACAACAGGGCCTACTGACAAGGTGATGCTAAAGCAGTCAGCCAGGTGTGCTGTACTAATGGATCAAGTTCCATTACTGTACAATAGAGCTGAAGGAGATGTTGTTGATTGTTTTCCTTTGTGACCACTGCATATAAATTTGAAAAATGGACTACCTCTTTATAAAGGGAATTTGGGGTCATGATACATTATCTTAAAACGAAACATAAGATTTGCATCTGCTTACACATGCACATTCACACATGCAAGCATGCATGCACGCATGCACACACACATACACAACCACATACACACACGCACACACCCACACTTGATTTTGTGATATGTGTTGATCTATCAGAAAACAGCTTGCAGTATCACAGTATATATGATGCGCGGTCAGTCACACAACAAAAAATCTGCCTCTTGTCTGGGTATTAAAAATGTCACCAGTCACTTTTAAAAATCTGCCCATTGCCCCAAAAGTACAAAATGATAATGATAATAGCAATTAATATTGTTATTGTTGTTAAATAATTATTATCATTACACTTATATAGCACTTCTCTTTTGTTAGAGAGAAAGGGCAAAGTGTTTTGCAATCCACACAATAGAGAGAAAGCGCAAAGTGTTTTGCAATCCACACAATGTGCTGCCTACCTGTGTAGAGCTGATTGAAACATTGCCTGTTAGTGCTTTTCATTCAGCTATTTCCTATGTTATTCAGTTGGTATCAGTCTCTTACTTGTCTTCCTTCATTCTTACAATTTAACATGAAGGGTGTGTACTATGTGAAGCATATCATTCATACCAACGGCCAAACAGGCCTTCTCTTCCAAAAGATGGTATTTTACGTCTGTACAAGATGTTATGCATGCATTCACACATGGAACCTTTGTTTATAGTTTCATTTAAAGGCTTTTTCAGGAAATGAAGTCAGAGTGAATGTTAACTCCAAGGGAAAAGTCCCCCTGTATCAATATGACTCAGCATAGATTCAAACTCACGACCCCTGGATCATCAGAATTGCAATTCCAAGCTCAACCACCTGATCTATTCCAGCCCAAAAAATCACTAATCACCTGAAAAATCTACCTGTTGTCTAAATATTACAAAATGTTACCAGTCATTTACATAACATGCCCATTGTCTAGGTATTATAAACTGTTACAAGTCATTTTCACAATTTGCCTTTGACTGGGTAGTGCAAAACGAAACCAATCACCTTACAAATCTTGCCATTGTTTGGGTACTAGAAAATATCACTAGGCATCTTCACAATATGCTGGTTCTCTGGGTCTTTTGAAATATCACCAGAATAATCTGTGCATTTTTGTATGGTTGGTTGTGTGTGTGTGTGTGTGTGTGTGTGTGTGTGTGTGTGTGTGTGTGTGTGTGTGTGTGTGTGTGTGTGTTTTATTCGTGAGCACCTTCCAGTTGGCAAGGGCATGAACAAGAATCACAAGGAGGCCTTGAATGTGTGTGTTTATGCTTCCATATCTTGCCCTCTCTGTCTTATCTTATTGCTCTCCGAGTGATCTTTCCTCTTTGATTTTGTTGTTGCTGCAAGTTGTGGTTTTGTTGGTTTCTCTCTTTCTTCCTTTCATTAACTGTTCTTGTTTTTTGTACAGTTGTATAGGGTTATCCAGTTACTTGTGTATTTTAAAGGAGTATAATGTGTGAGTTGCTTCCCATAAGATGGTATAATAATGCTTTATGGTTAGCTGTGCAAAGAACGATGTTGAAACACCGAACAATTCAACAAATAAAGTCACCAGTCACCTTAAAAATCTGTCCGTTGTCTGGGTACTCCTGCAGAATACTCTTGAGGTCCTGCAGAAGACTGGCTCTTTTGGAAGCCCACCACTCGTGGCCTACCACCTCCACCTTTCTTCTTCTCCATTCCCGTTTCCTTCCGGGTCTCTTCATTTTGGTCATCTAGTCACCAGAAACAATGTAAACATTGACTTGCTGTGTTCTTTAGAATTCCACACATCTTTCACTTCAGAAGGCTGAAAAACGTCAGATTTTTGTGCGCAGGCAGACTGGTGCATGTGTGTGTGTGTGTGTGTGTGTGTGTGTGTGTGTGTGTGTGTGTGTGTGTGTGTGTGTGTATGTGTGTGTGTGTGTGATGTGGTGTGTGAGAGAGAGAGAGAGAGAGAGAGAGAGAGAGAAAGTGTGTGTGTGTGTGTGTGTGTGTGTGTGTTTGTGTGTGTGTGTGTGTGTGTGTGATGTGATGTGATGTGATGTGATGTGATGTGATGTGATGTGTGTGTGTGTGTGTGTGTGTGTGTGTGTGTGTGTGTGTGTGTGTATGTGTGCATGCATGCATGTGTGTGCGTGTAGTAGTGGTAGTACTTTCATTTTATGTCTTTTCACAAAATTATGTGATATTAGACAAGACAGAGAGAGAGAGAGAGAATGTGTGTGTTTACTCACATGCGTACGTGCATGTCTTTGTATGAAGGCATGTACAGATAATCACAGAAAGATCGCCAATATCATATTAGACTACACATCAAACAAGAGGTAACTTTACTTTGTTGCTTTAACATGAAACTAAGGTTTGTTCATGAAATAAGTTTGTCTGGGAAACAGTCCCACACCGTTTGGTCTTAGGCATTTATGATGTCTGGTAAGTGAGATAGTAAAAAGTGGTTGTGTGCACATGTTCCAATTTCGTTTTTTGCAAACCTTTTGTTGTCCGCACATCGGTCAGCAAGTTCATCACCTGCGATTCCCACAGTGTGAAGAAATCCAAAAGAAAGTTAAGTCGTTTTCTTTACATATCAAGATGTGAATCAAATGACACCCCTTTTAGAATTATCATCAATTGATTTCCAAGACTTAAGGGATTGTAACTACTGACCAAATCCTACTTAGAACACCACTTGAAGAATTGACTTTTGGTAAGTCAATTAGATAGTCAAAACCCTGTAATATGGCTATCATTTCAAGAACGAAGACAGATCTATATTCAAACAAAAACATGATTTTTTGTACTTTAACTTGTTTAAGTGACAGAATAAAACAGCAGCGACACTTTATCTTTTGTCCATGGGCCATCTGTAACACCCTTAACAATGGTTAGGGTTACTTGTTTTCCCAATCTGCATCTTGCTGAATATAAGCATTTGTAAAGGCTGAAATCACTTTTTTTCTGCAAACATTTTCAGCGTGATACGAACTGCTCGCTCTGTTGACGCTCCATGCACGAGACCTATCCCCCAGTTTAATGGCAATCAGTGAATCATCTCCACTGTTTGACTAAACCATGTATTTTTTTGTGGTGTGAAAGGTCAGCCATTTACAGAGAAATACCTTGTAGAGATAATCAGTTCCACATTACGGGTAGATTTTTTTTGTAATAATTTATTGATCTTTTTGGGGTGTATTTATCTTATGCATGCAAGCCCATCTATCCATACGCACAGATCATTGGCACACTGCACAACTGTAACATTTTTTAGTAACAGGTTTTAGGAGATCGCAAAGCAGATGTTTTAGATAACGTAGACATTAATAACTGAACCTTGAGGAAGGCCCATTGCTATGATTAATAATTGGATTTGGTATTTCGACTCTAGCTTGTAAATTTCTGTCAGACAAAAATTCTTTGATGTAATTGTAATTTTACCGATATACCAATCAGCTTCAATTTAGTACAATGCTAGCATGCTATACACTATCAAACACTTTTTTTTTTAATCAAAGAATGTGGTAGAACGTTTCATTTCATCTAGCAAATTTATACTTTATTGTGGATCATTTGACAAAACCATCAGAGGCTGATCTTCCCTTTCTAAAGTCTGCTTGATTTCTGGGTATGACAGCAATGTCATGGGTCTGATCCAGGAAATAAGTAAGCCCATTTAATATAATTTGCCATCAAAAGGAAGTTAGCAACATGGATAAGTCAGAGCTATGGGCGGAATCGTTTACTTCTGTTTTCGGTCATCTCTCTCCACACCATTCATTGGAGCCTGTTACGGGGGTTTTCTTCATCATTCGCCACCATTTCAGGGGCCTGACGGACTTTCTGTTTTTCTTTGGCTACTATCCTCATCGGTGCAATGGCTGGTCACTTCGGTTGGGCTTCACCATCCTCACCACCATGCAACCCCCCTTTTACGGCACCATTCAAGGGCCCTGTTACTTCTGTTTTTCTCTTCATCAGCCTCACCATTCTTGTGGTCTGGCACTTTCTGTGGCGGCTTCACCATGCCAGTGGCCTGGCACTGGCTGTTTTCTGGGCTACTAAATATCCTCACATTCAGGGCCCTGGTACTTCTGGTCTTCTTCTTCACCATCCTCACCATTCCGTGGGCCTGGTTGCTTCTGATTTTCTGCCTTCACCATCCTCACCATTCAGTGGGCCCTATACTCTTTACTTCAAGGGTTTTCTCACCATCCTCACCATTAGGCTGGTGGCCCTTTCGTTCTTCTGTTTTCTTTCACCAGCCTCAACCATTCTGGGGCCCTGTTACTGTCTGTTTTCGTCACCATTCCGCACCATTCAGTGGCTACGTGTTACTAGTACTCTTGTCTGTGCCTTCACACCATCCTCACCATTCAGTGGCCTGTTTCTGTCTGTGGGTCTTCTTCACCATCCTCAACCGATATCAGTGGCCTGGTACTTCTTTTTTATTTCACACTCCTCACGATTCAGCCTGGCCCCCGGTACTTCTGTGTTCTTTTCTAATATCCTCACCAGTCAGAACTGGGCCTAGTTACTTCTCTTTTCTTCACTATCCTCAGTTTCAGGATGGCCTGGTTATTTCCTGTCCCCGTTCTGTTTTTTGTGTTTTTTTTTATATATTTTTTTTTAACCATCATTTTTGTTGATCAGATGACTATCAGTTCTGGTTTCTTTTCAGACCGTCTTGTCTTCCCCCCCCTCAACCTAACTCTGCTCCTGGCCCCATTTCCCACCTCCAGCTGCCCATAATAGCACCCCCCCACCTGCCCCCCCCTCAAAAAAACAACAACACAACAAAAAACCTGTTTTAAAGATTGTTGTTTCTCTGATTCCGTATTTTGCCAGAACCCTGAGAAACTGCCCTGGGCCATATGCATAGACTGATCCAAACAAAAGGATTTGCTGTATATGATCTTATCTCATCCCTTTGCCTGTTACAGTACTTACCCTAGGTTCCCTGCTCCCGCTCAGAGAAGAGAGGTGAGGAAAAGCGCCATCCGGACTTTTTGTGGAGCAACATGAAGGCATCGTTCCCCCCACCTTCCTGCATCAGAACTTGCTACCCCTCTCCACCGCAACCAACCCCCTAGCCTCCAGCTACACATTATTCCATATATAAAATACTGATTTTAAAGGTTCTTCTCGCACTTATACTGCATTTGCTAACTAAAAAAAACAATACATGCCTGACTTCATTGCGTGCGTGTGGTGCGTGCGTGCGTGTGTGTGCGTTTCTGTGTATGTGTGGAGAGAACTTTAATATGGGGAAAGAACATGTGCAGCTAACAATTCCTTCCTCCTTTATTATTATTAATGACTTGGCAAGATTAGAATGTTTTTAAATCAGATGTTTTTAAAAGGAAGTGTGTGAGTTGTTGGGTCAGTGTGGGGGTGGGGGCTGGGGGGGGGGGGGGGGGGGTGGGGTGGGGCGGCTGGTGGGAGGCTACTGGAGAGAGAAAAAAATGGAAAAATGAAAAGAAGAACTCAGATATCATTCAAAAGTCCTTCAATAGTCAGTACATATGGAGACCGATTGAAACGACCCATCTTGAAGACATCTATCCATATCTATCTAATCTTAGTCTATCTACGGCTATATTATAATTATCAATAGAGATAATTATTACATATTCTTGTGAGGAATACATGGTGTTGGGGGAGACCCGGAGGGGGGGAGAGCCATCATAAACCCGACTGATGCTGTATCTGCTCCCGAAAAAAGGGATGGAGGAGAGAACTGGTAGGCGCATGTGGAGGAGAGATGTTCCGGTACACGCTTGTTGGGGATGAGATCAGTCATGAAATTATCCCAACACAGAGTTGGAGACTCAACGTATTGGCCAATGAATCACTGGGTCATTCATCTTTTCTTTCGTCCTTTCAATCGAACATACCATGATGTCACCTTAAGGACGCACACAAGCCAGCGGTTTGAAAGGAGCTATACCATCCTGTCCCGGCCTGGGGAAACAGGCACCCGAGCTCGACAATTGTGAAGACCTTTGTTTTTTGGGGGCAATGTGTTGTTTTGGCCTTTTCACGGATCAATTCTCGGCTCTCGCGTCCTCTAGGTCAGCTCTCTGTCGTCTCTCTCTATATATATAATATCTAGCTGAACAACATAGCCTAAGCAACACACACACACACACACACTACACCACCACCACAACACGACTTATTGACACCCAGCATGAGAATTCCAAAGCTGCCCAACCAGTAAAACCAAATGTAGATATTCTCTATTTACCACGCGTAAGCAGGTGGGCATGTCAGAAAAATTCCGAACAGCTGGCGGGCAAAAAAAATCGTCCTCGAAAGCAAACTGTGATAGCAACTCCGCAACATGACGATGGAATCGTGCACATACATAATACGATTGGGTCAGGTCATGAGGCCCCAATTGTAAAGAATGAGGCCACACGGATAATCGATCATAGCCTACAAGGTGTAGAAGATGGCTGGAAGACACAAATCTTAATCCATCATCGATACAAGTATTGCAAAGGGGTCCCCAACATGTGCGCATGTAGTACTGTGAGGGTGATGGCAACAAAAGATCGAGAAAAGAGAGAAAACCCATACATGGTGAGTGACTCTTAGCAGATACGGTGGTGCCACTGGTTTCTACAGCGTTGGCGACCCATGACCGGCAGGGATACAGGTTTAATGAAACGGTGCGCGCATTGCTGATTGTTTCACCCACCTGAGTGGTGTCAATTTTGGTTGTGAATGAAACAATTATATTCCCAGCTGACATGGATTTACTTTCACATCGTTCAAAAGTTCCTTTCATCATTGGGCTTTAACAAATGTGGCAGCCATGGGGCATGAAGAGTGCGCAGGACAACGTGTTTATAAATTCATCTTAAAAGCCCAGAATGTGACAAATTTTGTTACTATGGCTAATCATTGTCGGATGTACATGGATATGAATATCCCTCTGACTGTCTCGTAAAGAATTTCCATTATTTTAGCACTTTCATTGTGAATGTGGGAAAAGTCAACAAGGTATTAAGAAGATATTACTATCTATATATTGCATTAGAATGTAGTACATTAGTCATCTTCGATTTTCTGTATGTTACCGAAACATCATACTTCAAGACTGACTATTACCTTTATATATATCAGTCACGGAGCCGCTCCGTGTGATACAAGTATAATAACATATATTAGGTAGGGATATCATGATGTTACTCATGATGCACTATCTATAATTATTCCGTGGGTCAGTAGGGTTATCAAGAAAATACAAATGTATTTTCTGCAAAGTCCCACGTAACACAGTTCAGTGTCATGATGAATACCGTAGTGCAATGCCGGTCAATTAGTTCAATACAAGCCACCGTGGACAACGCAATTGAAAATCTGCACCAATCATACCTCACTGCGCTGGGGTTTGTGATGAAAGCCAATGCTGGGCAAACAAAGTAGCAATACAGAGGTGCGCTCGACAGTGAGTCACGGAAACACCACAGTGCGGGCGTCAAATATATCAGATTCTAATAACAAGTGATGTAGTTCCCTTAAATCCAAAGTGCAATTAGCATGTAGGGTAATCTGTTATGTGATGTGTTTATTTACGATAGTTGTAACAATTTACAAATAGAACTCACATATAACGCATTGAATTGGGTTTACTCATAAACATTAAATAACATGACGGGAGTTGCTCTGTAAATACAATAGTTATATGGCTTATGCTTGCGTTTTAGGAAGGGGAGGGGGGGGCAGGGGGGGCGGGTGCGGAGGTCGTGTACAAAACAGGCGACAAATACGTGGGGGCGGCCGGTCCAGACATTTCGAAGCAAGTCGTGTGTTTGGATGTGTAAGGAAATACTATTTTTGAACACATTTCTTGGTTTGTATCCACAATGAATCATTTGGCGTGTTTATGTGTCCACATTGGTTTTCGAAAGAATGGTGTATCATGTCACGTGGGTATCTAAGCCAGAGTGATCAACACGGCAGGTCCACGTTGTGTACAAGATCCACCCAATGTGACAGGTGAATTTTTTCTAACTTTGGTAGGGCGGACGGTAATAGAGAGAACTGGTGCTACAGATGTATGGTACAAGTCAGGTTGATCGCTGGCAGCACTTTCTATTCGGAACGGTGTAAGGGCGTGGTAGGGGGATGAGGTGTGGTGTGTTGACAATAATCCATATCTGGTTCTTGGTTCCGGGGTCATGTTTATTCCTAGCCCGAGAGTGGGCCCTTTTGGTCGGCCTGGGCGACCAATGATAACCAACACAGTTCGATGGGAGAGTCATGTTCTCCCATTGTCTTTCTGCTCCGATTATAGTTACTTGCTGGAAGGGATTACAGCTCGCCAACCAGGCTTTTGCAATCTGCACAGTTGAGCTGGCAGTTATGCTGTGTTATTTGCCCATAGTGATTAAATGTTGCTTCCACCATACTTGGTACGCCATCTTTCTGTGACCTGTGCATTATTGTGAGGTCGACCTAGTGCACAGGTTGTCCAGTGGCAGAATTTGATGAAATAGAATAATTTCTTTTGCTTGGTGTCATAAGTGGACAGCTTTAAAACGGTTCTTGAAGCGATTGTGCACTCGTACTGGGTCATAAAACAAAAAAGATGTATCTGCCCTTTTTGTGACGTAGGCTAAGTCTGGTCAGACATTAGGCCTAAGATGCCTTGTGCAATGACATCTTGATCTCAGTTACATGATTGATCTGCCTGGTGTGCCATGAAATACGCCTCTTCGGCTTCTCTTTCTTACAAACTTCGGTAAGGGGGGAAATGCTGGTTATGAACTGAGGAAAAGCGAAGGAAAAAAAAAAGCAGATACAATTCCGCGTGACACAAAAGCCAGTGTAGACTATATTCAAAATCAAAGATGTCATAGGGGGGGGTTGGTTTAGCTGCGTTCCATGAAACACTACACCGATCATTACTGTTCATTCATGATTTCTGAGAAAGAGCATAACTGTGCAATAGATGTGAATCCTATGCGTAGTTTTCCCTGTACTAGCATAGATACCGGGAGCACCACGGAAAAGGGGACGAGTTCGGGATCTGTAATGGCGCATAATACTAATGCAGTACAGGTAACAATTGATTTATAGGGTGGTGCTTGAAGAATGGCTAAATCACTTGAAGCAAATATGCGAGGTATGAACAAATTTTGCATAGCAGAGTGTTAACAGGCCGTGGCTGAACAAAGAGCTGATCGTTTAGCTCACGCTCGCGATCTACTAAAAGAGGTACACGCGAACTTGGCGACAAAATGGAAATGCCTTTGAGTAGGCTGGGCCCAATACACATTGTGGTTGAGATCAATACCCTTATCAGCCGCCCCCTTTGTGGCAAGGATAGGCAGGCCAAAAGTCTAGATCTAGCGCCCAGGCAGTACTCAACGATGAACATCATTAGCTTGTCATATCTGCAAGGACAGATGTTTGAAGCATATAAATAACTCTGGCTATGTGTTCTTCGGGAAAAGGTTGAGTACATGTAGGGGTTGAGGAATAAAGAAATACGTGTTGGTGGGGGCGATCATCTTGACGTTCAAGTAAGATCGATCCCTTACGATCCCGTGACTTACATTAGTTGGACTAACTATACTGCTGATGGTAAGGAGTGAAAAGTGGCATAGAACGAGGAAAATTATAGGGTTTGTGACTTGGTTGATGACTCATAGATGTTGGAAAGTGAGGAGTTGTGTAAACAAATAAAGTTTTATAAAAACAGTTTTAATTGCTGCTCGCTTAGCGACTGTTGTTGCAGCTATAGGGTGAGTGCTTTGATGTCCTACAACTGTCTCAAGTGATGCAGTCTTGCTGAATTACGAAGATTCTGTTGCATGGGTAAGGGCTTATTGTGTATCCATTAAATGATACTGTATCTTAGAGAAATGTTCTGACCCGATACTATATATTACATTGTATTCACAGGCAAATTTGTGTTATGTGTTTTTGGACGTTTTCTCGTGTACTGGTGAGGATAAGAGCTTTTTTGTTGAGGCTCGGTACCATGGGAAAGGAGTACGTTTACACACTGGGAGAGTTTGTAAAATAGGAAAATTCGGGTTGACACCAGGGGGGCAGGTTAAGCCGTCCAAATATGTAACTGAGTGGACGCAGCCCACCCCGTGCTGCGTCGATATTAACATCGTCCACCAAAAGTCGTCTACAGTGTCTGGATCTGAGCTGGATCTTTACGCGTACGGCGGCAGAGCGCAACATTGCTATAAATAGCGAGACGGCTCTAGGCAAAAGCCGTAATTGCGCAGATTCTATGCAGTCCGCAATGATGAATCCCGTGCGTGCGCTGCGCAAGAGCCCCATAGCCGTCTGAGATTCGGCGAGCCATACATAAATGCATGCTCAGGTAATCAAGCTAGAACCTGTTTATAAGTGGGGCGACGTAGCTTTCGAAGAACTGTGTCCTCAAAAATATTGTTGTTTGGGTCTTAAATGATAGTAAGATATAGTTGTGCTTGAGTCTGCTATGCCAGGTCACAGAGCAAGTCCTGCATAGGTAGGTAATGGCGGTTAGTGTGTGGCAGATATACTCTGGAGGGGGTGATGCAATGTACATTGAGTGATACGAGCAGGTCGTATTACATAGATCTGCTGGACCTCTGTTATCTGCTGTGGACAAAGGAGGGCATGATGCTTCTTTGTTGTTTGTTTGTGTCCGCTCTTCTGGTCGTCTGCATTGTCTGAAATGGGTCCGACGCCTTGTCAGCGTACTGACTCAAACTCTTCAAGTCGCTATGCGCTCCACTCAGACTGCTGTGCGAAGCAGTCCCAGTGGGTTCGGAGTTGCTTGGAACTCTGACAGGTATACTCTCGCCAATTGTGATGTTCGCGAAGGTCGTCAATTCGGCTTGCAATCATCGGCTTTAGTCAAATGTTCACCACGGCATCGTACATTGGCTGCAGGGCAAACCGTTTATTCACGTAAAAAGCCCCCGGCCCTTAAAAGCGCGTCAGGATGTAGAAGATTGTTTACGCAGAGGTATTCATTGACAATTTGTATGGCTCGGAGCATGATATGCACTTGTGTCAATGAGACCGATGGCAACATTAACTACTGAGTATTGAATTGGTGCCTATAGGGCTGTTGTCCGAAAAAAAAATAACTATATTAATGAAGCAGAAGAATACGCTTAGGGCCGATGAGGCAGCAGAAGTACGGATGCAGAATTGACGAATCGTTTCTCAATGCCAGGAAAAAGATAATCTAGGGTAGGATTCATATGGAAAGTTATTGCTTGAGAGACAAATGCCTGAAAAAGCGCCTAGGTGGATAATAGTACCCTGCCATTTATCCTTTATACACCTGTTAATGAACCGCCAATATACAAAAAGTGACAATGAGGCCTACGTGCAGTGATGATAGTAGCGAATATTCAGTGCAAAAAGATACATAGAAGTAAAGGTTCGCATATAAAAACACCTGTGGTTAAGGTTGTTATTTAATATGGTCAATGGTTGATGGACAGCAAGATTTGAAGAAACACATGGTAATCCAATCGAAGATAATTCAGAGAAGATTTACAAAAGATAGTGGTTGCCAGACGATATTTATAATAAACAAAGCTCTCAGTTTTAAAATTACCTAAGTGTTTGGAATACTATCGCGCCTATGTGGCGACATGATTGAAACTTTGCACGATGATTTCTATGACATTAAAAACCCCTGCACATTATATTCAACTGAAGTACAGAATCTATACAACTAGAGGGCACCCTGTTCAAATCACTACAAAAAAAAATTACTAAAACTTCCAAAGCAGCACAACTTTTTCTCTCACAACAGGAATTGTCATACTTTGGAACATATACTTGGCCAGTCAATGTTGTTGGAGGTAGAGAATGTTTAACACTTCTCAAAAAATGTCTTGGCTAAACACTGATACACCTTATTTTTCAAACAAATATTGACTTGCATTTTTCAAACCACGCAGTGTTCTATATAATAAATTGAGAGAAGTGGTAAAGCCAAATATTTCTTGCTAAAAATCATGAATATATGCAGCACTGTGAGCAGGCTAAAAGTAGCTCGAAAAATGCGTAACTACTGCCACCGATATGAGGCATGAATATGGTATGATTTGATTAGATTTTCATCAAATTCATGTCCGGTATTCATCTGCGGAGGTGTTAAATACTTACATATATGGACACAACTCCTAAAATTAAGATGACTGACATAAAAGTAAGTAACAGGCTACGCTCCTTTTTGTCAAGTAGTCTGGTCATTTTTCTTTTGTTGTTTGTTGGCTGACTTTTACATGAGAGTTTATTGATTTAGTTTTTAATGTAAAAGATTTCAGCAAACCAAAAGTTCAGCCACCCCGCCCCCCCCCCCAAAACAAAAACAAAAAAAAAATGGAAAAAAATGGCAGTCTGCCTTCTTTTCCATTCGTCCTTGGCCAGTCATGCTGTATGTCCAATACTTTAATTGTTGACATGAGGAGATCGTTTCCAGCAGTGTTTCAGCACAATTACCACTGTCCAGGACACGTCGTGCATCTAACCTCTTCTCTTTGTTGAAACAAACAGAAGAGGTTGGATCACAGAATTACTGTTTAACAACTGTCAAAAGTGTAAGCGCGAACCTGCAGTAACGCTCTTGCTCCCATCCCTTCCCCACCTTCCAATCATCTCATTGGACTGCAAATTTCTCCTAAGTGTGTGTGACCTGCCGAAGGCTTCTTGACCACTCTGGCTGCGCTTTTGCTGTAATGTACTGGTTTCCACTTCGCGCTAGGTTACATTAATGCACGATTGTTTGTTTGTTTGTTTTCAACCTAGTCTGGGGCTTTTGTCATCTCTTCATTCCTCTTTTTTCATGCTTGCGCTTTTTCAACTGTGGTGGAGCTGCTGCCAGTTGGCCATGGGTCTAGTTTGACAATCTATCGTTTGTTGTTTATTTGTGCTATTTCTTCTCCCCCCCCACCCCCCTCCAGTTTTTAAGCGGAATCACACCCTGTCTGGTGTGTGTGTGTGTGTGTGTGTGTGTGTTGTGTGTGTGTGTGTGTGTGTTGTGAGAGAGAGAGAGAGAGAGAGAGAGAGTGTGTGTTGTGTGTGTGTGTGTGTGTTGTGTGTTTGGCAGTGCAGGGCTCTTTTGCTGTTTTAAATCTTCTCATGTTTGTGTGGTCGGTAGTGGTTCATCAGTACATGAGGAATACACATTTTCGTAAAATACACAACCTTCAGTTTCTTCTAACAAATACTATAATGTATTTTGGTGTGGATCTCAAGTGTTGTTTAATGAAAATGGTCGTTTGTGAGTAAATGTAGGCACCAAAACAATGTGAACGGACTGCAGGTCGTTTGTGAGATAAACTTACACAAAAACAATGTAAAAGTTAGTCTCACTCGCATCCAAAGCATACCCAGGTCACATGCCCAGGTTTCATCAAAGTGTTACTCTACTGAATTACCTCGCAAACACACAGAAAAGCACAAGCCTGGCAGGTTTTTTTAAACATGTACGTTCTAACACATTAGTGATTTGAATAATAATACTGCAGCATATAAAAAAAATGTATCAATAACTGAACGTGCCCTTTTATACATGTATTTGACTCCTAGTTTTCAGTCTTTGTCTGGAAGGTTTTTTTTTTTTTTTTTTTTTTTTTTTTTTTTTTTGGGGGGGGGGGGGGGGGGGGAGGGGGGGGGTAGTGGGGGGGGGGGGGGGAGGGGGCACATTAAATAACCCTCCTTTCTTAAAATTAAAAATCGCTACAGGGAACTAACTGGTACTGATTTGACTGCGTTGGTTGCCTAACGCAAGCTGTGGCACACAACTATTTTTAACAAGAGGAGTGCTTTTAAAATATCCTATGTTGTTTGCACTAATCTATTCCTTTGTTATCATTAAGCCTTTTTATTCTAAAATGGCTGACACGCACGTGACGTGTGTGTGTGTGTGTGTGTGTGTTGTGTGTGTGTGGTCTTGTGTTTCAGCTTGCCAAATCATTAAATAAGTATGCGTTTTATCCTATCCTAGATGGTTTTTTCATGTACTGTCTGTGATGCCCTATCTTTGTCGCAGAAAATGTTTCGGCTACTAGCCTGCTGCTAGGCGAACCCGGAGATGTGGCGTGTCGGTCATTGAAACTGTTTGTCCAAAAAAAATGGGTCTAAAGGTCTTCATCAAAATTACTCTAGGCTTCACTATACTAGGCCAATTAAACTCTTACCGTTCAAAGGACTATTCTTTTCTTTGTCAGTGCTCTCCCCAGAGAGAATCTGAAAAAACAAATATTTTTGTTTTCGTATTCAATGGTTCTTGTCCTCTTTATCTTGTCCTTGATGCAACGAAAACGATCACTGGGCACTACTTCCGCGCCAACGCGCCCGCACAGACAAGCAAAGCTTACAATCACATAACGTGTACCGACTGGGAAATCAGCCACATTTCAGTAGTAAAACTATGTAACTTCGGTTTTCCTCTATGAACAAAATCGTTCTATATATAAAAGTAAATGACATAGTTCGCTGTTCCTGACTTTCGTGGCTCTATGGTGATTCGTATGATGTTTTGACGGACGGCACACACACACACCGACACTACCAGACACACGTGTTGTACTTTGTAGCTGTGTCAAGGGCACAGTCATCTGCTAAAGTGTCGTGTGTGATGTGCCGCGCTGCGCGGTGCTGATGTAGTGGTGTGTGTGTAGGTGTTGATGTGTGTGTGTGGTGTGTCTACACAAATCTAACGATAAATTGAAAACTTATAAAATCAGTAACCTACACCAATCCCTTTTTCTTCATTTTTCTTCCTCATTTTAAAAGGGAGAAGAGGGTGGTAAAAAAATGAAACGGGGGTGCGTTAGTAATTATAGCTTTAGAGCGTCAAATATGAGCTGTACAAATACAGCGTCTCCTTCTTCATCTTTCGGGCTTCTTCACACGCGACCACAAGGTCAACGGTTGAGTGTGTTATTCTGTCACTTAATGGGCAGGGGGTCCTAATCCGAAGAAAAAGACAAGACAAACAAACAATACCCACAAAAACCACCTGAAGTGCGTGTGACTTTTTAATGGGTAAGGGACGGGGGTAGGCCGCTGGGGGTGACTCCAAAGGTGTCGAATGTCTTTTGGCCTCTACTACAACGGTCACTGGGGCAGCTCGTTCGCGCGGCTCACATCTACCTTAAGTTGGAGGTTTGCATGGGGAGGAACGAACGCCTGCTGTCTGTATGGGGGGTGTCGTTCTGCCCTGCGGAATGTGAACGGGTGGGCTGATCGTGGACGCAGTGGGGTTGCGGCGTCGTCGTCGTAAGGTGCACAGGTCGCAGGCGGCTGCTTGATGCCTTCTCTGCCTTCTATATGCATGACCATCGATCTCTATGGATCTTGGGGGGTACAGCATGGATAGGCGTGGCTGTAAGGCCCTCGCACTTCGTCTGCCCATAGGAAAAGTAGCTGGGTCCCTTCAGTTCAGTTCTTCATAATCCATTGCGGTGGGGGCTGGGAGGTGTTGTGAGGGGGGGGGGGCGGGGCCCGGGGGGGGCCCCTCATCGGGGGGGGGACGGAACGGGCCATGTCGCCCCTGCGGTCATGCCGCACTGAAAAGGCAACCGCTTCAAGCTTACTGATCTTACACAAGCTTACTGATTGTTTCTGCTCTGTGTGTGAGCATGGGCTGCCCCAGATGCTGCTGGCGTACTCGAGATGGAATCCGCACACGGAAGCGTGTAGTAGGGCCAATTTCCTTTGATCTCCTGGAGTCTTCCTGAACTAGACTTTGCTTTTACAGACGCCGGACTGGGAGCCCTTAGGGTGCTTGTTGGCTTTGTTGCACAAGTGGTTGATGGGGGGGGGGGTGGCATTGGCCGCGCGCTTAGATCGCTGCCAGATGGTGACCGGTCTGGGTCCTGGTGACGGGTCTCTCACCAGGCATAATGTCCATTGGGCAGACCGTAATCAAACACGTGGAGGGTGGTTCCTGCAGGGTGTCACAGGCAGAACTGAGTAAGTAGCAGCTTGGGTCCGGATAGAGAAAGCCCTTCCCATCATTCTGTCTTCTCCCACGAGCAAAGCAGCAAGCTGGTTGAGGTCTTGTTGTATGATTGCGTCACGGGGGCTTGTTGGAGAAGTGACCAATGTCGATTAGAACCGCAGCAGTCCTCCAATCGCCCCGCGAGAACAGCGGCGTGGGGTGAGGTGCCTCGGGTAGGGGGTCAGGGTTAACGGACTGACATGATCATTTCACGCTATATCAATAACTCAGATCAAGGCCCCAAAACTGAGCCCTCTGTGGGACTGCGCGGACCTGACTGGTAGACTAAGTCTTATCACATCCACTCTCCGCGTGATGTAACCACCGACGTTCTCGTCTGATTTGCAACTCTTGTGTGCGCTAACGGTCGGCTTAAAGCCCAGTGTGTTGATCGGCTCTCCTCTCTCCTTGATCTCAATCCTCGAACACCATAGTACGTTGAGCTTAGTGGTAGGTCGTGGTACAGTTCTATGTGTTCAACGTTATTAAGAAGGCCTTTGGGGTCAAAGTCTGTCCACACCAAGATGGTCTGTGCTGCTTCCCGCCTCCTGGAAAAAAAAATCAAAAATGTGCTTCCAAACCGCTCGTTGTGGTGGGGGGGGGGGAAGTCAAGATGTTTGGGTCTTCGCAAGATCTTCCTCCCATCTGCGTACGCGCATGCTGTTGGTTACAGAGAGGGATGGTCGAGTGTTCGAGCTGGTTCAAGATGGTGCCGGGTGTCAGGAACTGTGCAGTGAAAACACGGGCAGCTTTTACCCGGCATACCTCGTCACCAGAGTTCCTGGTCTGTTTGTTTGCCGGGTTGATACTGCTCGTTCCTTTGCGCAATTGAACATAATCGGCAAAACACATGTGCAGTTAATATAAAACAAGCAAATAGCAGTCAGGGCATGTGTAGGGTGGCCGGTTACGAGGGCGTAATGGACTGAAGAAAACTGGAAGAATTAATGGTAAGAAGGCTGGGTGGGGCCGAACAGATTAAGTGCGTTTGCCACGACTCCTTCAGATGCGGAGGAGCAGATGTTGTCGGGGTACCGCTGTGTGCTGTTTTTTCCGGCTAACACAAGGTTTCAGGGTTGGGCTGATGAGCGTGTGCTTCACCACCGTGGATGTTGATGTCAACCTTTGTTCTGGGGTTGAAAAAAAAACACAGGAAGTCCTGAGTGGGAATCTACATTTTTCCTTTTTGTCCTTTTTCACTTGGGAATCTCCTACTGTGGTTAGGGTCATGCTGCGCCATGCTGTGTCAACTATAGGGGCTTGAACTGGACGCGGTTGCAAGATGCCTATGCCGCCTTTGCTATGATGAGGTCCGTGACACCAACCTATCCTTCTTCCTTCCTTCACTTCTTTTCTTTTCTTTCGGTCTTTCTTCAATCGTGGCTCGACAACCGGCGTTTGTACTCCCTTCAGACGGTGTGTTTAGACTGTACTAACCAGAGCTCGCTTGTTCTTGTCTGCTGTGCTTGGAGGTCTGCGTCCGTTTTAAGGTTGTCATCGAAGTATAAGTATCCGTACGTACGCAGCGTCGTAGGTGGCGGCTGGCTCTCTCTCTTTCGGAGTTTTACTTGTGCTGCTGCTGTTTCATGTCTTCTGTTTCCTCGCGTTGCGCATGCTTCTTGAAGATGCGTTCTCGTCCTGTTTTCGGAATCGGCGTAGGGCTGTAGGAATGATTCCAGGGCTTCGGCTTTCCATTGACACGGACCTGCTTATGGGGATGGTAACTGTGCTTTGATCAGCTGCATGAAGTAGTTGGCCTAGGTCATGAATTAACCCCCAGCTCTTCTGTACTAGCAGTGTCCTTCATCTCTTTCATCTCTTCCAAGTGTTGTGAGGTCGCGTCATCATGACATTCCGGAGACCCTCCCAAAGGGGGGATCCGCCTTCTTATTATACAGGTGGTAATGGATCGCGCGGTGCCTGGGCCACTGTTTCCTCTTCCTCTATCTGGATATGAAAACCCACAGCCCTCACAGTAACACTGCCACGCACACTGTCATGTCAATGGTCACGTTCTCCCCTCAGGGAGGATGTCCTTCCACTCGCGGGAATCAGCTGTGGGTTGTTTGGTGAATTTGATTAGTCCAAGGATGTTTCCCTCGCCTGGTAGGTTCTACCACACAGTTTTGGCTCAAGGCTTCAGTTTTGCTGTGGGTTATGAGGAAACCAGAATGAAATGGCTGATTTCAGGTTCACTGTATCCCGTTGTTTTAAATGCAAATCGACCAGGTACGTCACTATCGTGTTCCACTCACAAGCCCCATCCAACACAGCATCAAGAATACTGACATTTGTTCTCTGATTGTTGAATGAGAGTGAAGCGTTCAATGCGGGGCATTTTTTAAGTTGCTCAACAACAATATTCTTTCTTCTTTGCAATGAAGAGGGTTGTAAAGGGGAACTATCACCTCACCGATCTTGGTAAGTACGTTATGTTTTTGCCGAGGAGTTGTCTTTTAGGGCCAGATTATGACGACCTTTTTCAATTCACCGCACTCCATCCAACCCCATGCATCAACAACATGTTGTTACAGAGCTCCTAATTTTCAATAATCAATTAATTTCATGTTCCCTCCTTTTCCTTCACCTGTCATAGTAAACAAGCCACACAGCGCCCTGCCCACAGATTTTTCACCGTGAAACACGTACCTGTGCCGGATGACAGACATTGCCTGGCAGAGCTGTGTGAACGAGCACCCTCGGATGAGACCGATCGCATTTTCTTTCAATCAAAACCGCTGTGTAAAAGATGAAATGTTTGTTTTCGTTTCGGATATTCGCTATTTTAATTTGTCGCCCTATTTTACTTTAGTTCGGTTACCCAAGGACCACAGCAGGACTGTTGCATCGCGTACTCCGACGTACCGGGGAGCCATTTACCACCTCTTGAAACCGACTCGACTGCCACCATCAACCCGAAGTAGCCCCTATTCCTCTGTTTTCTTCTCTTGGGTGGCAATAGACGGTGAAAGGCAGATAGTAACCTTAACTTGTGGGCGGGAAGATACTTTCCACTCTCTGCAGTCTGGACTGGGTCAAGATGCGTATGCATACACGTCATTTTTGTACGGGCAAAGCCCAAACTAGGCCCCTGCTGGGGTTCTGCTCAGACGTAATTTGAAAAGATCACTCCGTGCGGTGCTGTCGATAAAGCCCTAAGTGCCTATAAACCCTAACCTTTCATTAAGCCTCTGCCTAGAGTAATCCGGCATCCTTCTGGGACCCCTCTGAGAAACAGCAGCAAGGGTGGCAGTAAGAGAAAACATCCAGAGTAAGGGGTGGACCTCACGCTTTGGGTGTTTTTAAATTTTAAAAAAAAATGTTCACAAAAAAAAAAAAACAAACAAAAAAACAACAAGTCGTAAAACCGCTACCAACGTACTCTGTAACGTGCCAGCGTTACCAACCATGCCTGCATATACTCCTAGGTTTTGTATGTTCCCTATCGATAACGACGAAGGAAGAAAAGTAGGCCCTCCAGACTCTGCCACATGTTTCTACCTACTTCTAATCCAATCAAGAACACTGAAGTCCCCCAGAATATGTCTGCACGGGGTTATTGAAACAAAGCACTCCAACCGTCCCCCTCCCAAGTCTGAGAGAAGGACCGAAGTCCATGAAAAGCAGTTCAAAACAACGCAATTAAACCCCCCCCCCTGCAGATCACAAAACCGTGATAACGTTCGGCTGTGATGTCGATAATTCAGCTCCCAAGAACAATTGTGGACTTGGATTCCCCTTTTCCCCAGGATACTGTTTTATATATGTTATTAATTGCCACAAACAAAACCCTGACACATATTGTGTCAAGATTCACCAGGTACTCTTCAGCATGGCCTAGAGTTTCTACAGTAAAGCCTGTCTTGTTTTGTGAATGATGAGTGCTTGCAAGGATGTCGTGCGCCTGGAGCTCTGATTCATCCTGCCCTCACGTCCTCTGCGGCGGTCCAGGGGCGCAGCTACAATCTCCATAGTAATGGATGAAGCGACCGTGTTTCTAGCCGCTTGGCAAGTGCCTGCACTTAGCTTTTTATTGTAAATTATTTTTAATTTTATTTTTTTTAACCTTTTTTGGTTTTGTTTTGGTTTTTTTTTTTTTTTTTTGCTTTTTTTGGTTGTTAAGGCTAATGAAGTTAGAGCACGATAGGGGCGGGGGGGTGTCACCCTTTGTTGCTAGATGAATTGTTTAGTAGTTCTTCTGTTACTGAAACTAAGGAATTAGCAAGTTTTTTTTTTTTTGTTTTTTTTTTTTTGTTTCTTTTTTTTTTTCCCCCAGCAGATCGCCCCGTTTTCCAACTCCACAGTCCTCTCAAAAATAATCAGCCAAGTGTGTGTTGATTGATGTAGACTCCCTACGGTAAGTGAAGAAGAAGAAACTATGTGCACGCGAATAAATAAAGTGGTGTTTCTCTCAGGTGCGTGTCAAGACAACTGTGAGTATAAATTATATTTGTGTTTCTCACAAATCTAACCGCTACTATTAACCGAACCAACTCCACACGTCATACAAACGTGTCTAGCTAGATTACTTAAGCCTACTCATTAATTTGGTGCACACCCCCCCCCCCCCTTTGGGAACTACCTTCTTCATTCCTTAACCCTGGCTGAAGAGGACAAAATCTTAAGCAACATCATAATATACCGCAGCGTAAGAAAGGCCCATCGTCCACTCACCCCTGAAAATAGTTTAAAAGAAAACCCGCGCCGTTCATACTGGGAAACCTCTTTAGACAGATGTGAGACTATTATATGGTATCATACAAAAAAAAAAAAAAAGCTAATTGGCATGCATTAGATTAGACTGCCCCTGACTACATGAAAATACAAGAAAGCTTTTCCCTCCTCTCCCCAAACCTTTTAGGGCCCCTGATGGACTGGATGATCTACAACGAGATAAACCTCCGGTGAATAGTCCACACCGGGCGTAAGTGGCTGACATGCGGAATTATAGACGCATTTTTAGAACTGGTCCCTTCATAGGAAAGACACATAGCAACTTATGTCTTTAACAAGAGGGATCAAAGAGTCTGAATGCCGCTACTGAGATTATTGTAGACCCACACTGCAGAAACTCTCATGAAAACTCGGCATTTTCTGTGACGGCAATGATAATGAACGTCAGATCATCGTTGCTAGCGAGCGACCG
>JADBJO010000083.1:0-2500 GCA_016801955.1 Conus betulinus
GATGGTAATTTTTAAGTTTTGGTTTTGGAAAATTTTGCATAGTTCTTTTTTCTTGTTTTCGATGATTCTTGGATTGTTGTTTAGCGCGGCGAGGCCGTCGTCTCTGTACAGTCCGACTTGCTTTCCGAGTTGTTTTGGATGTTGGATAGTATAAACAGTCCGACCAGTTCGCATGTTTCGGCACCGTCGTACGATCCCATGGTCACATCAAATGTTGAGTTTTTTATTCGTTTTCTTGATCCACGTTTCATTTCTGCTGTAAAAGTTTTCTTGGTGTGAAGAATGATTTCCATTTCTGACCCTGTTATGTCTGTGTTCAGAGCTTTGGTGAGTAGCTCTTCATCTATGGATGGGTAGAAGTCTACTATGTCGAATGTGATGAATACTGTGTGTTCTTCTGTTTGTTACGTTTTTTTGAACCATTGGATAACTTCATATGTGTTCTTCCAGAGACTGTATTCAGTGTTTGATTTTATGTGTTTTATGGCTTTTTCTAAGATTTTCTTACTTATTTTGCCCAGTTCAATCGGGTTTATTAGTCTACATGTTGGGTTGTTGTGGAAATTGGGTTTATGGTCTTTAAGGGTTATGAAGGCTTCTTTTATTGCTGTTGTTTCCACCCTGTCACCTAGATCCATGTGGTGTACGAGTTCTTTTTTTTTTTTTTTCGGATGTTGTTGTGTATGGGTTTATCAGCTTTTTTTTGTAGTTTTTCTGAATTTTTTATCAAGTACAAGAATAAAAGCAGGCACACCAGCCACACACTCTTCATGTTCTTTTAAAAAGCTTTCGCCTGTTATTTAGGCTTCGTCAGTATCTGCAACACAAACAGTCATGTAAATGCACACTCCCACCCATCCAACCACACACACACGCACAACCAAACAAACCCCCCAACCACCCACCCACCCACACTCACAACATACTATATCATATTATCATGGCTCCTCCAGATTTAACTCTAAATGCTGAGCCCATTCCCAATATATGCTTCTCCATCCACTCACTCACCCACTCATAGGCTACACACTCTATCCTTATTTTTCCATATATAAAAAATCCCCCCCCCCCACACACACACACACCAACTGGGGTGTGCATGGGGGAGGGGGGCATGAGGAAATCCTAAGATAATCTGACATTCCACCCTAACTTTCATTTTCTAAATAATTTTTTGAGTTATGGGTTAAAATCACATAGTCACGAGAACCCGCAAAACATCAGCAATGGCACACGGGAAGTCATAGACGCTGCCACATAATCCCAGTAAAGGAGTAAGCTAAACCATTAGTACAACTCCACTCACATCTTACACAATGTAAACTGTCATTCTAAATACTAATACACTATACCTATATTACTCTTAAGAAAGTTATAATAATAATAATAATAATAAAAAAAACTACAGTAAAACGGAGTTAAAACATCTCAGTGTTAAAAGCTTACCAGAACCCCTCGTTTCACATTGCACACTGGTGCTGAAGACAAACTATCCACGGCTTGTCAAATTGTTGTGAACTAAAAACAAGGTTTTTTGTAAACACAGTTCACTACAACCTGTCTTCTATTTAGCCCACACTTTAATCAGGTAAACGGACCTACAACCACGTACTCTCTCTCTCTCTCTCTCTGTCTCTCTCTCTCTCTCTCTCTCTCTCTCTCTCTCTCTCTCTCTCTCTCTCTCTCTCTCTCCCCCCCCCTTTCCCCGCCCCCGCCCCCATTGTCTCTCCCCCGACCCCCACCCCCCTCTCTCTCTCTCCCCTCTCTCTCCCCCTCTCTCTCTCTTGATCTCTCTATGACACACACCCACACCCACACCCACACCCACAAACACACCCACACCACACACACACACACATACACACACACACTCCCACATACCCACACACACATACTCACCCACACTCCACCCCACATTCCACACATAAAACTCATTCACCTTCACCACATCCAATTTAAGCCTAACTGGAATCATGGCTGGAAGAGAAGGGAAAAAGGGTAAGTGTGGAAGGAAGGAACAACCAGGGGAGGGGAGGGGGGGGGGGGGGGGGGACGTACCTCAAACCAACAATAATTAAGAAAACATTCATTGGTACTTTCAAAAAAAAAAAAAAAAAAAAAAAGGAATTTTTAGAATTACAGTAAGCACAAAATATCATCTTTGTTCTAATAATATAATTTAAAATGTATTTAAAAAAAGAAAAAAAATCCTATACATCCGATCTGGAGTCATCTCAGATTTTTCATAATATAATACTTTCTATCATACTTCCCCCCCCCTCCACCGCTCCCCCCTCCACACCCCACACCCCTCCCAGCAAGTGATAAGGACCATCTCAACTCCTCCACCCCTCTACTCACTCAGAACTGAATTCTCTTTTTCATAACTGAAGCAAAATCTCTTCCTTTCATTCCCTCCTGTTGACAATGTGCCCAAATTAGCCTGCCAATACAGTTCTCTTTCTAGCAATTTTTCTGTGGTCCACACATGCTCAATTGG
>JADBJO010000083.1:12500-15000 GCA_016801955.1 Conus betulinus
ACACACACCCCTTCCCCACCACCATGTCGACATCGTGACAGGAACAACGGCACAGATGATCAAGTTGGTGTGAAATAGGAATGTTAAGAGGTTTGAACAACCCCTACCAAAACAGCACCATCAGCACAACCAACAACAGAAACGGCAGCCGGAGTATCAGCTGGAACCATGGGACTTCCTTCGTTGGTCCACCAACCACAAGAATAACATCAGTTAACGTGCAGGCTTTTTCTCTCAATCCAATTCCTGTTGTTTACAGCCAAGCTTAGCCTGGAGGTCACATGACAACTGAAAGTATCTTAACAAACACAACGACACAACAATAAACCAGTAAAGAATCAAGATTGAATAGTAATGATAATAATAATGATTATTTACCTCGTTTAATCTTACATCATAAGCCCTATGCGCTTACAAATACAGAACATGTTAAAGAAAACATAAATGAAACCAATAAGATGACATTGCAATACGTACCATGCACCTACAAACAACGGTGCATATTGCATACACACACACACACACACACACACACACACACACACACACACACACACACACACACACCACCACCACGCGATCCTACACACACTGTCTCATGACAACGGATACAACAGCACGCGTGTACACACACACACACACACACACACACACACACACACACACACACACACACACACACACACACATATATATAATTATATATATATATATATATATATATATATTATATATATAAAAAAAACAATAAATTCCAAGGACATAAGAGCAAGCTTTGTTTATAATTCAATTATTTCTTGCAGACATTGCAACACCAAGCTGCTCTGTAAGTTGCTGGAATGGTGCTCGGTACTTATCCTTGGAATTATTTGTTTTATTGTAATTTAGTCCCTTGTGGATTCATTCCAAGAACTGGCCCTCAGCACTTGTGTCTTAAGAGGTTATCTTTTTTATATTTTCTACTTTTCACAAGAAAATGTAGCTTGTTTAGCTCTTTCATGATTTGCTTTTGCTTCTTAGGTGGCACCTTTGGTTGTTTTTTTTGAAAACTCAACAAACATACTACGGTATTGCACACCAGCCTTTTTCAGGTATAGCATTCTTTTTAAAATCGAAAAGGCAGAGGAGCCAAACTATCACTTTTTCGCGGTCCCTGAGGAGAAACAATTAGATTTGTCAAATATCGGTATATGACCAGGAGTTAATGCAAATATCGGTATCAGGAGTATATATGCAAATGTCGGTATCTGACCAGGAGTTATATGTTAGTGAGCTTCCTGTCCATTAGAGAAAGTCTCTCGCTTCGAAGATTATAAGCTTGCTGAAAGTTCATTTTGAGAAGCATTTTTCTTGTTTTCCGTTCACCCACTGAAGCACATACTGTCAGTAAGGCAGAATCATCTACCACTGCAGATGTGAAGGCTTTATCACCTATTTCTACGATCTGACACAAGAGCAAGCTTTGTTTTATAATTTATATATGTGCACTCACGGCATATGCGAACACACACACACACACACACACAGAGTCGCAGAATCAATTTGATGGGGAAGGAAGAATTGCTATTGATAGGGGAAGAGGGGTGTTTTAGGAGATGCTTCGAAGGAAGACAGCGAGTTTGAAGTACGCAAGGATATTGGGAGTTATTCCAAGAAACCGGAAACTCAAGAACGATCGCTATAGGCTTTAGCACAGTGTTATCGGTAGAAGAACGCAACTGCCTGGAAGGCAAAAGGCAGAGAGGGAGCAAAAAACAATTTCTACTGCTAGTTTTTTTTTTGTTGTTTTTTTTTTTTCCCTCCAATAGTCTGCAACAGTTGATGTCATCTACGATCGACGTTTATTGCATGAAAAGTTCACAGATCTTTTAATTTCGCCTCGGCACTGTGTAATTTTTCATTGTATGTGTTGTCGGGAAAAATCGTTTGTGGTCTTCATTTCACCTGTCAGTTTTCCGCTGTGACAGATCAGTTTTCATAGGAGGACTTTGATGCGTGATTTCTTTCAGGGGGCATGGGAAATGTTGCTGCTCCCTTCTTGTGTTCACCCAGTGCTCATCATATCGATGAAGGCAGAATAAAACATTACACAGGGACAGGATCGATTGTCTCCCTTCCAGGGGTGATGGTCTAAGAACTTTGCAGTTGATATTCACACTTTCACCATTTCCCGCATGGATGCTTGAAAGTAGCTTGAGGGTTATCCAATTTTTCAATGACTACACTCTTTTTAAGCTCTCGTTTTGCCTTCATAACTGCATATGTCGTATAGTTGTTTTCCACGTGGCATTGATGGAGGTGAATCAATATTCTAATGATTAATATTTCATACACTGATGACAGGCAAAGTCGCTTAATCGTGCCGACCTTGTGTGTGTGTGTGTGTGTGTGTGTGTGGGTGTGCGCGCGCGAGCGCACGCGTGCATGCATGTGTGTGTGTGTGTGTGTGTGGGTGTGTGTGTGTGTCAGTGCGCGCGCACGCGTGCATGTGTGTGTGTGT
>JADBJO010000083.1:20000-30000 GCA_016801955.1 Conus betulinus
AGGGTGTAGCCCCTGACAGAAGAAGAAGACGTACAGAGGCTAGGCTCAGATGGTTTGTTGTTGGACGTGCAGGGGAAAAAGGTGTGGGTTGCCAGGAATGTTCCAGGTCCCCGGATGGTAAAGCCCTTCCCCCCGCGACGTTTTACTCAAGCGTCTTCTGTTCAGACGCCCCGCCGGTGGAGGTCCAAGACCAAAAAATTTACAACACATAAGAATGTAGGACTAGTTCAGTGGAAATACAAATTCCTTGTACATTTGTTAACTTCAAGATAACTCCTCAATTGGTCAATTTCTTGGAATCACATTTAGTCGGTGAAATAACCACACCCAAAATTTATTACTAGAATTACTTCGTTTTGATAAATTTAGTGTTGCTATGTACTGTTTCATTCGCTACGGTCAGTTGAAAAACCCAAAATACATTCTTACATAGACATTGCAGTTTTGTTTCCCTACCTAGTGATTAGGAGTTAAACAGTAGGTCCACCCCTCCAAACTTATTAATATCTATCTATAGTAGGTTCAATTCAATGCTAAACTTCTGCTATAAAGAGGATGTTAAGTTTTCATTCGCAGTGTGTAGTCGTTTCTCTAGCTGTAAGCCAATATCACACACTTAAACATTCACATTTGATTTTCCCAGAATTTGAGGAACAGGTAGAATGTGGCAAAGGACAAACCCTTTAAAATTCTGACACGCAACCTGTGCATGGTCAAACATGTCAGTGCTCCCCATACAGTGAGTTTTGTAGTGTTTAGTACGATGTGAGATTGAAATGTAAACAGTTTCCAATTTCCAATCCCACAACGGTGCTAAGCACGTAAGACTTGACATGTAAAGAGTTCTCCCATTCCTCCTTTGACCAAATTGCGCTTTATTTTTGCCGGGCTCGTAGATGTTTGTGTCGTCTTTTTTGATGAAGTGGGTAGCAGAAAAATTCAAAGGATGAGACTGCAAAGACATGCCTTTCGCTTTCTCTGGTTGTAAAGGCAATATCCCTAGACACAGTGCGAGACAGCAGAGTGGTGCTTTTTTGACTCCCACACCCCTCTTTTTTCTTCTCACTCTCCTTTCCCATAGCTAAGCTTAGCAAGCGTTAGCGCGGCCATAAATGACCAATATGTGGAAATTTTTGTCTCTCTCTCTCTATCTCTCTCTCTCCCTCTCTTCAATACACGCAAAACTCACCTCTAGATTTCATACTCGTCTGCTCTCTCCTCTCTCTCATCTCCGATCTGTTAGTGTTGGTGTTTGGGTGTGTGTGTGTGTGTGATGTGTGTGGTGTGTTGCGTTGTGCGCTGTGTTGCGTGTTGCTGTTGTGGTGGGGGGCGGTAGTGGGGGTGGGAGACAATGAAGCTTGCACACCGGTGTTTTGTGGTTGAGCACATTGGGAACTGGAAAACGAGTATATCACGTCTGAAGCGTCAACAAAGTACGGTAAATTTTTTCGATCATCAACTGCTGTTACGTTATCGCTAAACGGTGAATCGGATATTTATTAAATTCGTCGTTTTAACATGTGGATCTAGTTCGGTGATCATAATACTCCTATCTGATGGCTAGATCCCGAGCTCACATGAACAAAGAACAGCTATTCGCATATTCGGTTTAAATAAGATCATTCACACCTCCTATCACCAAGACGTCAGTAGAGCTCCCTGTGTAACGTTGTGCACATGGAATTTCACAGCAAGTGTGCATTCTGCTCTCCTATTCAATATGGGACACCCCGACCACTGAACCGGATTTCTGATATGTCCTAGCGGCGCTTAACTCGCCATCCCACTCATCAACCCCCCCCTACCCCATTTCACCTTACCAGTCGGGGTCCTGTGATTGAATCGTGGAAGACCCCGCGGTGCTATGTCTGTGCTGGCCGAGAACCGAGTGTCCCCGGAATACCACACGGTCAATAAGAGACTCTGTCCCCTTTTGACCTAGGAACGAGCTCGTGGTGTCGCCTTACAAGTGGCCAGGCAGTACCCGCGGGGCACCAGAGCGAGAGAGCAGGGAGTGTTGCTTTACGGACAACTCCCCTTCCCCCTTTCTCTCTCTAAGTAAGATACTCTATGAGCAATAAAACCAGTGCAGCCGCGCTCGCCCCATCTTTCTCTCTCTCTCTCTCCTCTATCTCTCTCACTCATTCTCTCCTATCGTATATAATTATGGATTTGTTTGTTATTAAACGTTGGTTCCCTGTTAGTTGCGATACCATGATATTCCAGGATTTGGAATTTTTTTTTCTCATTCTTGTTTTCTTTGTGTTTTTCCCAGGGGCCTGGGTGCAAAAAAGATATGTACACTTTGTTTCTCATTACTGGACAAAAATTTAAAAGTAAAATTGCGTTTTTAACAACCAAAAAAAAAAGATTCTCTCTCTCTCTCCCCCCTCTTCTCTTCTATAGGTGTGTGTGTGTGGCCTTCTCGGACCCTTGTTGTTTGACCCCTCCCCGCTCCCGCCCTGTGGGGTCCTGTGTGTCGTTGTGGTGTGTGTACGCACGTCACGAGGCGCGCGCTGCGCCGAGGTGTGTGTTGTGTGCCGCTTGCGTGCGTACGGCCTGGTCTCCGCGTTTGCATGTGCTTTGTCCCGTTATGCTGTGGTGTGAGGCACGAACTCACCAATGTGTGCGTGATATGCCGAAAGATCGTTGTGCTTTGTGTGTATGTGTTGTGTCGCGAGTGGGTGGCCATGGTTTTCCCTTGTTGGCGTTTTTTGTGTGTGCTGGGTGTGTTTGTGTGTGTGTGGTGTGTGTGGTTATTGCTCGTGCGCGCGCGCGCGCGCCGTTGCATACATGTGCTCTGCGTGTGGTGTTGTCTGTAGGGGTGTTTGTAGCTGTGTCGTCCTCAGCCCGTGGCACTTTAGTGCCTTTTGGCTTCTGTATTGTGTGGCGCTTGCCTGCGCGCGGCGACGGTGGGTGTTTGCGGGCTACTTTTATACAGTAGCCCAAAAAGAAAAATTGTCTTTTTAATTGCACCTTATTTCCTCACTAAGCCATTCCGAAAACAAACTTGTTTCCAGCCCAAGAACACTGTCCGGTCAGTGACCTTTCCCACCCCCCACTCCCACAGTATTGCTGTCAGACCGATCATCTGCCATTCACAGTGTTCAACACGAACAAGTACTGGGTGCACGAGCCATCTTGACCGTTTTTTTTAGCCTGGTGTAGATGATTCCGCTCTGCATTTCAAGGGACAACAAGGCATCGAGAAGGACTACGACGAACCCACCTGACGGAAAAGGTGCCCACCCTGTCGGTCTCCCCAGCGTTCTAGAAACAGACCGTACGTTTTTCCAAGCCCAGGTGAGGGGCTCATACCTCTCTCTCTCTCTCCCACACCTCTCTTCTCTATCTTCCTTCTCTCTCTCTCTCTCTTGATGTCATACGTCCGTCTTCCGACCTCGAAGTCGCCTGGTCATCTTTGGTCTCTATCTCTCTGAGGCTCCTTCTCCCCTTCCTCCCCCCCTCTCCCTTCGGTCTCCGCCTTCAAGTGTTGCCGAAAGAGGTATATAACCAAAAAGGCAGAGGGTAGGGGAATAAGGGCATCAGAGGGATACAAATTTCCAACAGAATCGTTTAAAAAACAAAAGATAATGCATAAGAAACGAAAACAAGACAACAGAAAAGACAGAAAAAGAGATGAAAATCGACACACACACACACACACCACACACACACACACACACACACACCACACACCACGCACGCACGACGCACGCACGCCCGCACGCCCACTAACCCTATACACAAACGCCAACAGCGCGCGCGCGCGCGAACGCGCAAGAAAGCAAGCAAGGGCAAACAAACGACAAAGAAAACAGGACATTGTTCTCCAAAGTTAACCACCGCCTGTGGGCCATGCTATTATGTGGGATGACGCAATTTCCACGGCAATAATTATTCATTCTGGTCAGGTTTCTCATTCGGAGTTTTCGCATTAATAAGATACAGGAAACGACGACCCTCCGGTCTGGCCGCACAAGAGGGGGGAAAGAGAGGGTGGGGCGGGGTGAAGGACGGAAAGGGCTAGGATGCGGAAAGAGCAAGCTGGGGGAGGGGGGGGGGGGGGCGGGGGGGTTGTGTTTTTTTTTGGTTTGTTGTTTGGTTCTGGTGTGTTTTTTTGGTTATTTTCTCGATCGTCGCGGGTGTGTTTAGGCGGGGGGTAGCTCTATTGGGGGGGAAGGTGGTTGTTTCTATGTCCTACCGAGTGAGGGCGGACGGACCGCAAGGGCACAGAGGACCCGTCACGGCTACTGTACTGTGCCACTTTTTTCCTGACAACATGGAAGGGATTAGTGGTTCGGGAGCTCCTTTGTCAGCACTCCCCGCCCACCCCCCCTCCCCCCCCCCCCCCCCCCCCCCTCCCTGTCATCCCCGGGCACAGGTTTGACACAATGCCACCTCTTAGCCTGGAGCAAACGTTCGTTGGGCCTTTTTCCTTTTCTTTTTCTTTTTCTTTTTTTTCAGCCCACAGACAACAGCGGTCCTTGCCTAGCTCCCGCGCAGCCGTAAGATTTCGAGTTATTCCGCGCGTGCACCTGAGATGTGACCTGCTGGAGCAAATCGTAGTTGCTTTTTACTTCAGCCACACTGAGTTTTTTTCTTCGTCCCGTCTCCACTCGGTGTGACTCTCACAACCCATCCGGTTTACTTCTCTAGTCCACGGCCGTAGCGCAGCGCACTGTCCGCCCCCTTGTTTGTTCCCTGCCCTTCGCGGTCTGAGTGGCGCGTGTACGGTAGCCTTGCTATTGTCTCGGGGGTCTCGGTAATCCGAAGCCTTTGGTGTCGCGCTTACACCATTCCGGCGCTGTCGGCGGAGGTCGCTCCAGCCACAGTTCACCTTACTTGTTTTGTTTACTGGCCCCCCATCCTGGTGAGAGTTTTTTATTAGCACGGCCGCCAGCGTTTTCCAGGCTACACCATGGGGTTCCACACCCCTATCACAATACGTGCACGACCCCTAGGCCAGCGAGACTTCGAACTTCTCGACTATTTCCAGCTCGTACGCCACCAACCTCTACCCCATTTCATCTCGGGTTTGCTTCTATGACACGTGTTTCTTACTACACCGCTTTTTTTGCGCCACAGAACGAGTATTTTCACTGCCTTAACGCTTGTGATCTGTAGTCCATACACCCACAAACCTCGACGTCAACCGCACACGCAGTTGTTTTTCCTTCAATAATGAACAGCCCCGCAGCGCTGCTGTTACGTGCCATCAAGCCGGCTCAAGCGCTCCTGCACACTCCTCGGCGATGCAGCCAGTCTGCTCTGGCCAAGCAAGCCTTGGATCGCAGTCTGGCCACAAGGCACGCCTAATGCGCTTTGTAAGGATGCCGAGGCCAATAGCTGTCGTGGACGCCCACCCGCCCACCGGTTACCCGCGCAGGAAGATGGCCCCCCCCTGTTCACGGGTGGCTTACTGTGACGGTCCCTCAGCCTGATTGCATGTATTCTGAAGTGCCGTCACCTGTCGGACGTATCCCCCAACCTTATGCGTTTTCTCGGAGGTGGGGCGTGGTCATACACGGCCCGCAATTGGCCGCGCTTTCCCGCACCACTGGACCCCCCGTTTGTCAGACATGCTCGGCTGTGGGTCCATCTACTCCGCGTCTCACCCCCCCCACAACATCTCTTTGTCACGCGGCCTTTTAAGCGTCCCACGACCATCATGCACCCTTTGTACCCCCCCACCCCTCGCCCCGAGTGCACCTTGCCTTTTGCCGTCGCCATCCCCACACCCCTACCCCTGCTGCAGCCCGCATCGCGAATTTACCACCACCCCCACCACATCCCCCCCCCATCCATTGCCTGCACCCGCGCCCGCTCCCGCCCCAACTGCCCCGCGCGCCTCCCCCCCCTTGACATCCTCTCCACTCACCCCCATCCACCATTGTGCACGCGATCGCCGTCCCTTTGTGGGGTTGGTTTACAACTACTTGCGAAGGCTGCCCTCCCGCGCTGCCTCAGTCCATGATCCCCTTTCGAGCACACATAACAGCCCCGCCTCCCCCTCGGGCCCGTCTCTGGTGATCCCCCCCTCTACCCCCCCGGTATTCCACCCCGATCCCCAGCCTGACTCGTTTCCACACACGTTTTTGGTTTTTCTTTTATTTTGTTCCCCGACTATGTGTCGCTCTCTGCTTGCAATCAACGCACTCCTGCTCCTAGTTTACTCCCCTCTATACATGCCCGGCCTTTGGCACACCCCCCCAACACCCGTCCCCCCAGTCCCCTATGACGCGGTAAGATCGGCCCTGGAAAGCTGTGGTGGGGCAGGGGCGGGCGGGGTTTTTTTCTGGTGGTGTTGAGGATTGCCTCTTCTCTTGGTGCCCACCTTTTTGAGCTTCGTCCTGCATTTTACCCTGCGGGGCCTGCCTGTGGCCCTGCGGTGGCCGTGGGGGCACCGCCCTGTCCCGCGTCCCCGGGCCGCAGTCGGCTTGTCATACTGTCCGTTCCCCCTGATTTCATCCCGGATTTGCCCTATTGTCTGCCCCGTTTCTTCGGCTTGTTTCCTAGGCTCGGCCCTCGGGGCCCCGGCAGCTGCAGTGATGGCCGCGCACCCCCCCTTTGTTTCTTCTCGCTTATCCACGGTTGTGTTTTGTTGGCCTCCGCCCTGTTCGCGACATCTTTGCTCCAGGCCTTCACGGGACCACCAGCCCCTCCTGCCGATCCCCGCCCCCAGCACCCTCCCCCCCCGCCACCGCCCCTGCCCGGGGCCGGGGGGAGCCTGTTTTACCTCCACACGCTCTTCGCGACCCCTCACCCAACCACGCCCCCACCCCCGCAATCGGGGCGGCGGGTGTCCTTCAGAATCCCCCAAACGCAGCCCACAGCTCCCCCTTCAAACCGCCTATCGAGTGGGTAGTTGGGGTGTTCTTCCGATGCCCCGCCCGCCCCGCAATACATAACCCACCCCCACCCCGCACGGCCGGGGGGTTTTCCAGCCCCACCCGCACCGACCCTACCAACCCCACCCCCCCCCACATTTTCCTTGTATGGGGTTCGGGGGTTGTGGTTATTCTTCCCGGTTCCTTCCTCCCTCCTTCTCTGTGCTTGGGTCGCTTTTTGTTAAACGCGCCTGGGTTTTGCCCGGGGCCTTCCCCCTGGGACAGATTGGCCCCCGCCGCGCCTCCCGGCCCCGCGGCGGTTGTCGTCCCCCAGGTCACTTCTCAGTGGCCCCCCCGTGTCGCTATGTCTTTTTATCTGCAGAATTTTTTGTAGTTAAAAATCCCACCCTGGTCTCCCCCTGTCGTCTCGTTTTATTGTCACTTGTGGGATTTTCTTCGTCCTTATGATGGCAGCCACTGCCTCCTCCGAGGCTTGGGCTGACCGCCCCCGATTCTCGTTATAATATTTGTCAAGGCACATGTAGACTTGCTTTCTGATGTGGGGCTTCGTCTGTTCCTGCGCGTCCGTTGTGCACCCGGTCCCCCACGACAGTATACACATCCAAAATGTTAATTCCACACTAGCCCTTAGTCTGAGCCCGACCACCACCTCTTGAATTCAGCTTAATATTGGTCCCTCACCGGCCTCCGTGTTCGGTGTGTTTACAGCTGACCACCCGCTTCTATTGCACTTTTCCAGCCTGACGTCTTACAACAAGTTGCCTTACCATACGGCACACTTCGTTAATAGGGCGGATCTGTGTGTGATGCCGGTGACCCACGACGGAATACATGTAGCGGCCTCAGCCTCCGGGTCATTCTCCCCACCCCGTATTATGCAGGATCGCGGGGTTTTTGTTTTTTATTATGTGCGCGTGGATTGCGTGCACTTACTGTTATTTTGCAATACCCTACACAACTATGGTTTGGCCTTTCGCATACGGCCGCAGGTCGGTGAAATGCAGTGCCTCCGCGCAAACACGAGACCCCCCAAGCGTACCTCTTCTCAAGGACTCCGCTGTACCAGGCAGCTGCACTCCGACGATGGTGCAACAGGTTTATGGACGCTGACACGTACGGCGCATCGTCTCTTGTCGCACCAGTGGTAATGGATGCACCGTGTCCCAGCTATGACGTTGTCCGTGCCGTTCATTGTTGTACCCTCTCTCTCTCTCGTCACTGACGTTGTTTTACTCTGTGTATTGACCTTCCGACTCCTATGGTGGAAATCTCCTCACCCCTCGCTACCTCTCTCTAGTATATCCTCACACCCACCACACCCACCTCTCTCTCTCTCTTCTCTCTCTCTCTCTCTCGTCACTTGAGTTTGTTTTACTTGTTTGTATGAACTTTCTCGAATACTATGTGCGTGCACAGGCAGAGAGATGAACGACGGACTGGATGTGAACACCATCGCCGTTACTAGGTCGGTGGGGGTCTCACTGTCTTTTCTTGTGACCACACAGGAAAGAACATCATCGCCGTTACTAGGTCGGTGGGGGTCTCACTGTCTTTTCTTGTGACCACACAGGAAAGAACATCATTGCCGTTATTCGATCGGCAGGCTGTATCATCTTTCCTTATGGGCCGTGCGTAGACATTCATTCCCATTTTTTTACTCTTTTCTTTTTTGTGTGAGTGTTTTTTTGTTGTTTTGTTTTGTTTTGTTTTGTTTTGTTTTTTTGGCTAGACACACAGAAGGGAACTATTCGATGCACAATAGTGACGGAATATTAGCAAAGTGACGCAACCCTTGGCCTGCTGTCTCATCACAGATGCATTCTGACAGTTTGAGGAAGTAGATTATACAGACATGTCTCAGTATCACATTATTCCACGAAGGGCCCAAGGTCGTGGACAACATGTAAACTGAGAACAAGAAAAAAAAATTGTCTGTACATTTTTTTTTTTTTTTTACATTGTTCTTCTGTACGTACCATGCACGGAAACATCTCTACGTAAAATGCACGGAAACTATTTTGATCGGCAGCTGGCGTAACCCATCTCCATTTTCCTTTTCTTTGCATATGTACCTTAGCTCCATCAGAAACGTTTCAGGCAAAGGGTTGCTTTAATTCTGCATTTACCATGAAACATTTCCCTATGAGAAAGACCACATCTTGCTCGTCTGTTGTCGTTTTCTCGACGGTGATGATAAATATAGCAGGCCCCTCTGGCTCCCAATACTTGAGGACAGGATTAGGACTGCACCACTTCATGTTTCTTTCGGCTGGGCGACACTGTTCCAGACATTCAACAAATGATCCACACTCTCATTCTGATTTCACTTACATACTCAGATGTGGAATATACATTTATAGTGGTGGTGGTGCACCCAGTGGATACTTTGATGAAGTCGACCGCCCAAAATCCATTGAAATATTAAAAAAGGAAATATTAACGGGAAAAACAGACACGCAAATTCTAGGCTTAGTTTTTTTTTTTTTGTTTCTGCAGCCAGTGTAGATTTCAAGGTAGCATAACCTAGTCGCAAGTAGCACCCCGCGCTTCTGCGTCTATATACAGGTGCGCACGCGTATGTGTTGGAAAGGGGGAGGGGAAGAGACAGCAAAGGTTGGGTAGGAGGAGCGGGAGGAGGAGGCGCGCGCGCGCCTGTGTGGTGTGTGTGTGAGCGCGCGCATGCGTGCGTGTGTGTGTATGTGCGTGTATGCGTGCATGCGTCATGCGCGCATGTGTGTGCATACATGGGTGTGTCCGTGCGTGCGAGCTGTATACATGAGCCCGTATGAGCGTGCATGTATGTGTGTGTGTGTGTGTGTGTGTGTGTGTGTGTGTGTGTGTGTGTGTGTGTGTGTGTGTTAGTGTGTGTGTGTGTTAGTGTGTGTGTGTGTGTGTGTGTGTGTGTGTGTGTGTGTGTGTGTGTGTGTGTGTGTGTGTGTGTGCGCGCGCATAGTATGTGTGATTACGACAGACACGGTGACAAGTGAAGAGCCGAGACGTGCAGTCTCATCCTCATTATCACCACCATTTTCTCACACCAGGACTTTCTTTCTTTCTTAATTGTTAATTTGGTTTTATCTTATTTCCCATTCATTTACCTCATTGATTTATTTTCGGTAAAAGGAAATCTGAAAGGGAACAGTAAACAG
>JADBJO010000083.1:35000-37500 GCA_016801955.1 Conus betulinus
GGTGTTTAATGTACAGGCATCGCGTATGAGTGTCTTGTTCATAAACTGTTGCTGCAAAACAAACTGTCTCAACTAACTCCCTCTCTCTCTCTCTTCGTCCCCCCCCCCCCTCCTCCTTCCCTCCCTTTCCCTCCACCTTCTCTCTCTCTCTCTCTCTCTGTCTCTCTCCCTATCTGCTCATTCACACACACACACACACACACACACACACACACACACACACACACACACACACACACACACTTACACACACACACACACACACACAGAGAGAGAGAGAGAGAGAGAGAGAGAGAGAGAGAGAGAGAGGTAAGTTGCTGTGAACTGCCTGCCTCATTCAATGCAACTGTCTTCCATTTTTCGCGTTTGCGCTATTAACATAGCGACTGATTTGATCACAGATTTATCCTCAGATAATAAAAACAGAAGCAACATCGCTTCTGGCAACGGCACCTAAATAAGAAAGTGTGCATTTTCGCCTCACATCATTGTATGCTGTACACTGAAATAAAAGGATTTTTTTTTTGTCTTGGTCATTAACACTGAATGGTCATAAAAGGCATGGAAATTCAGAGGAGGCTCCAGACTGGTACCATTCTCATTAAACATTACAACCCAAAGTCCATAAGCTAAATTCTGTGTCCTTTACTTTGTGCCATATATATCTGTGACAACCTTCAGAATTTTTAGACTGACATACACTTGAAAAAAAAAAAAAGACAACTACATTTCCTGTAGTTTCCCGCATATGAATTTGCTTTTGTTTCTAGAAACACACACGAATCTACCTTTGAATTCTGCAGTGAACTGTAGTTTGTTACCCGCCAATACAACATCAAAGTCATGTTCGGATAGAACCTTCTTTACGCCATAAACCCATTTTTCCTTATCTAATTCGGCTTGCAGGATCACCATGTCTTGAGCTTTTTAGAACATTTGACAAATCTTCTCGCTCATGAAGGATGGCTGCTCGTTTCTCCGTACAAAACGGTGTTCATAAACGAATGAACTGGCACATTCTGAAAACGTTCCACTGGCAAAGATATTATATATGTACTTTCTCCATTTGCAAATTTACATTTTGTCCCCGAACTTCGGTAGCATACGTAAGTAATGATTCTATTTGGGTACCAAAACAATTTCCAAATTAGGCCGTAGTCAATACAGTTCAGCTTTCTTACTGATTTTAATATTTCCATGACACCTTCTTTCTTTCTAAGAATTCATCCCATTCGTATTTCACAGTTCAGCTGTTGAAGATAGCGTGCCTAGATATTTGTAAGAATTCACTACACAAACCTCTGCCTTTCTGTTTCCACGAACAGATAGCAGACCATGATTTCTAAACATCGTAATTCTTTTTTAATGTTAACTGTTGAACCTAAGCAACCTGCTTGTTTTTTTTTTTTTCTTTCAAATACATTTTCTTTTGTGATCCTGTAAGTCTTCCAGATGAAAGCATACCATCCTCAGCAGACAACCTGGACACCATTTCTTCAGTTTCTTTTTTCTTTTTGCATTTCTATTGCTAATTTACAAATAAAAAAAAAAACAACCAGTTCACTTTGAAGACAATCTTGCTTTATCCTATCTGGGCAATGAAAATGATCAGCAATTCACACCGACTCATGAAATCACTGAGCTATAAACATCTCTAGCGACCAAGTCTGATTTATTGTCTACACTACTTTTCAGTCCATTTCCACAAAGCGTTTCAGTCACACGCGCGCGCGCGCGCGCGTACACACACACACACACACACACACACAGAGAGAGAGAGAGAGAGAGAGAGAGAGAGAGAGAGAGAGAGAGAGAGAGAGAGAAGAGAGAGAGAGAGGGAGAGAGAGAGAGAGAGAGAGAAACCCGAACCGATGGACTGGGCTCAGAGATCAGGTTCAACAGAGGTGTTCTGCCAGTCAGTCGCAGATCGAAGATTCCTTTTTCCTACGTATCCCCAAGCAAACAGCCTGCAACGGCACTGGCGGTCTTTGTCACGTTGTCAATCATGCTATTCATATTACGTTTGACAAGAGTGACGTAGGCAGCGCTCAGCTACTTTTTCATGAGACGCAGAAAGTAACCCCTCAAAATATGTTTACAGTCCTGCGCACTATCGAACAGGGCACTGCCTTCTTTGGATTTCCTGTGTTGGTCTGTCTGTCTGTCTATCTTCTGTCTGGAAACTTTGAGGAGAATACGGGGATGTGCTACTAGCCACACCTATCTGATACACTCTGATCTTTTTCACGGGGTGGGCAGGCTCTGAGGTACATGCCAAGTGACAAAACCACCAAGTGACAAAACCACTGAGCACGAACGTCTTCCTAACGACGCTGGGATACATGATAATGTCATTTGGCACAAGCGTTTTACAGAGAGGTCCCTGAAGACCTTGTTCCCAGATGTCCTATCTGAAGTGATTTTGTTCACGTCTTAGGAGACCAATACTTTATTTCCCCTCTGTCTGTAGACGAAGCTGACGGTGAATTCTACAACCGTT
>JADBJO010000083.1:45000-60000 GCA_016801955.1 Conus betulinus
ACGCATGTGCAGTTGTGTGTGGGTGTCTCTGCGTGAGTGTGTGTGTGTATGTGTGCGCGCAGATTTTGTTTGTTTGTTTGTTAGCTTTTTGTTTTGTTTTGTGCGCTTAGAGTTGATTTCATCAAGATTTTGCGCATTATAAATACCATTATTATTATTATTATTTTTATTATCGATCACGTTTGTTTTTGAAGATGAAGTGGGTATCAACCCGGAGAGAAGCTGAAATAGAAACTAAACTGTTTAAACTCACAGCTTTCTTTGTTCATTTCTGTGTCTTTAGTTTATAAACAGTAATATATATGTCGGACAACGTGATCAGACGAACTCTGTAAATGTAAATTTCCTTGCGACTGGTGTTAAAACGAAAAAAAAAAAAAAAAAAAAAAAAAAAAAAAAAGAAAAGAGGGGGGGGGGGGGGGGGGGGTGGGGGGCGGTCGTCGGAATAGACCTATTCCGGAAAAAAAAAAAAAAAACAGGTGAAGATGATACCGCCTGTTCTTCCATTGTAAATAGAGTTACCTTTTCTCAGTGATGGGTCAAGCGAACAGATCTTGAGAGTACAAAATTTGTTGGGAAGCGCACATCAGAATAATAATTGGTATGTCGAATGTCTCTGCCTTACATCCGTTTTACACACATTTTTCTCTCACTGATTGAACCGTTATGCTGATCGATGGGGTCAAATTGCTTTGGGAGTGGCCAGTAGCGGCATCTGTCCCATGAAAACAGGCTGGGTCACTCTCGCTGAAAGCGAACTCTTAACATAATTCGCTCCCTTGCAGTTTCCGAGCATCGCATTTTGATCTGTTGCACAACATTCTCCGTGTGTACCCACAATGGGGGTCTGTCAACGGTCAGCGCCTCACCAACATACACTGTGTTATAACGTTGCAAAGTTTAAATGTTCGTAAATGAAAGAGTCAATGTTAATGAGCTTTTTTTTTCTTTTTCTTTGCCTGGGTCACATGAGCAACAAATTTGAAAACAACGTTGTTTTCATGCCAAAGAGAACAACGAACTCAAAACATCTATAAAGTTGCATGGAACAAGTCGTAAGTTGGTATTTCTTCACAAGCAACACCATGAAACCTTTCACTCCCATAACCTATTCTTTCATGTGGCAAGTTTTCTCCACTACTTTTCAGGTTTTTCACGCTATTCGCAACCGTCTATGCACAAATGTGTAGACCTATATACGAGAGTGCTTCTTCTTCTTCCTTCTTACCTTCTTTTCTTTCTTTCTTTTTTTTTTTTTTTTTTTTTTTTTGTCCTTCGACAACTAACGGCCAATGTTTGGTGTCGCATGTAATACGTAATGGGTATTTAGAAAACAAACAGCCCAAAACAGCAAACACAAGTCCACATGAAAACTGTGTCCAATAACATGCAGCATACAGCATGCTGTGCTGCTATCCCTGCACTCATGACTATATCTTATATAGCATCGAACAGCTGGACGAAACATGAGTTTGCAGGTCCTCTACTTTCGACAGGTGCTCACCTTCAAACGTTATTTCTGTCCGTCATGTTGTCTTCTCGCCTACGACTTAAGAAAATTGTATTAGAAATCACCCTATACGTTCTTACAATTGTTAGATACTCAAAACAAAACATGGTGCAAAATTCAATAATTCGGTCAGACGGAGAAGCTCTCTCTTTGAAGGCATGGTATCTAGTGGGGATCTGAATAGGGGCCCCCTCTAAACCCCAGGATTAATACACAGCTCTTCCTCGGGCATTCTGCCAGATCCGCAGCCACACTGGCCCTATAGACAACCCCGCAGAACTGGACGAAGGACCACCCGAACTGTAGCGGATTTCTCTTGGAGGAAAACAAACAAACAGGTCAGAAAACCATACCCAGCTCCCGCCAGTGCTTCTCTAACGCGCAAGGTAACAATCACAAGAGTTGACGGCTCTCACGAAGTCCAGGTAGAAACCTACACAGAGCGAGGAAGTTCTTTCACAAAACCCTTCGGAACGCGTCAAAATGTATGTTTAGCTTACAGCCTTCGTCTGACCACATGTGGACTCTGGATATTACTCGGGAATTGGGTATTAGTGGGACTCCAGTTCACGGCCAAGACAATGTGCTGCTGATCCGGACGTCCTGTTGAATGACCTCCTCAAGGCATGCTCTGCCTTCTATTCAGGGTTTCCCGGGGTCAATAGGCCGGCCAGTAATGTCCACATCAGCGTCCGTTTGGTTTCCCTGTTTGGATCTCTCTGAGGTGAAAAGGTGGGTCGGTAACACCAAGGTACACGGAAGCCCTCTGTGGTCCACGTGAGTTCAAACAGAACCCACACCTACCTGACTTCCTGGAGGAGAGAGAGAGAGAGAGAGAGAGAGAGAGAGAGAGAGAGAGAGAGAGAGAGAGAGAGAGAGAGAATGAATGAATGAATGAATGAATGAATGTGTTAAGCTTAACAAGCCCATTCACAAGACTGGGAGACGATGGGGGGTGGGGGACTGTACAGACAAAAAAAATGAGAAATCAACATCAATACGATACAAGAAAGTACACTGCGATTGGATCCCAGATCACGGAATTGTATAGACCGTTAAATACTAAGGTAACACAGGTAACTGTAACAGTCAATAGGATTTTCCAGAGGTTCATCAGTTACAACAGTGCACTAATCACGAACGATTGACAGGATTTCGTTTTTTCCACCTCTTTGCTGCGCATAGTGCTGCCTTTCACCTCTTCTTGCAGTTCCGACGGGCGATCATTCATGTTCCTTGCTGTTTCTTCCAAGCACGCAATTAGGTCTGAGATTGTGATGTTTTCTGCATGAGGTGTTCGTGCAGTAACACCAGTGGTATCTGCGTAATCACTACTACTGTCTGTATCACACTGATTTATTGCTGCAACAAATGTTTGAATTACTTGGTGCGTAGATTCAGCTACAGACGAATCATTTTCACAAAATGCACCACAGTCATCATCATCGTCCTCGTTAATACATAGCTTTTTAACATCTGTGTCAGATAACAGGTAAATTGGAAATTACTGTCACTGACTCACTGTCTGCGTCGCACGGTGCCATGTCGATGTGCAGTGTTCCGTGGTGGGACATCGAACTCGGTGCAAACAGAGGCACAGAGCAAGGGGGTTGGTGTGAAGGCTGAAAAAGTGTCAGCGCAGGAGACTCCACTGTTGTTGTCGCTTCTGTCGCCATTGTACATTAGACTAGGAGGAGTCGGCAGGAACAGACCAGACGGGGAAGATGCAGCTTCACTTGCCTTTTGCTTGCGATGTTCTTCAGCCCTTCTCCTGTCCCTGTTGACCTGTGACGGACCTTTTTCTCCTGAACACCGACACTGTGAGCTGGGGGGGTCGCGTGACAGGGGAACGGTCGGACACTGTTGTCAGCCTAAGAATCACCACAGTCTGACTTTCACTGCCTTCGATTTTGAACGGTGACAAAGTCATGTCGCGCAGCGTGGCGTTCAGCATGTTTTCTAAATTTGCGGGAAGACCTTCAACGGGCATTTTACGTTTTCTTGTGAAAACGAGCAAAATTTTATCGCAGCTGTGAAAGGTTCGTCTTGCTGGCAACCAGACAAGGGAAGTCACTTGGGTGGTGGCGTGGAAGAAGGAAAACAATCGATCTCGCAGCCGTTCATTCTCCCAGCGGATCCAGTGCTGTGCAAACGACCTCAACGAGCTGTGGATCGGTGTCGGATTCATGACACAGCAGATCCTAGCAACGGCAAACCTAATGGCCTGTTCTCATGGACCGCCTCTCCTTCAGGTCAGAGGAAGTGGGACTCCAACAAGACCATTCGTCGTGGCACCAGCCATCAGTTCACGTGACCCGACCGTGGAATGAACAGCGCGATCCCTAGCTTCTTTCCTGATCGGAACTCGGTCATCCTCCACTGCTACACACAGATCGTTGTGTTGCGGCTATCTACTATAGATGGCTGGTTGTCTGGTAAACTGCATGACCTTTCCGCAAGGGAGAGAATGAAACATATTCTTACAGAGTGTTGAGAGACTTGCATGATGTGGAGACAAAACATTTTTTTCAGCCGACTCCATGAAAACCTTGTTAAAAGATGTTCCACCTGATTTGATCTTTGAATTTCTGAGAGGTAAACATTTTCCATCTGATCTGAGATTTTACAGTGGAAAGTCTTTTTTTTTTTTTTAATCAAAACTTCGGGTGTGTTTTTACAAGAAGTACTTTTAAGGGTTGAGTGAATGAATGACTTGTGGGTTGACTTCAGCGCGGTGACAGCTCTGATATGGCCCTTTGCGGTCGGCTGGGCTATAAGCAACGTTACCTTACCTTACCTTATCTTAGGGAGAGGGCTAATCCTCAGACCTAGCAAAATGCACTGCTCGCTGGTTCCCGACTGAGACTGATCGTTAGACTTTCTGTTCGAACCTGCTTTGGACAGCCTGTGGAATCGACTACCAGCAAATCCTTGGACCTCACTTTCCCTTATTTATTTCCAGAGTTTGTGTGAACTTAACAGTAATACGGAGACGCAGTGAATGAAACGTTAACTACAGAGTCGAGGGCAAGAGTTTTCCTTTTACGTCAAATTTGATCGCATCCGTGATATGAAAGCTTTTATGTGGTTACTTCCCCTGGCACGATCAAACAACAACCCCCCCCCCCCCCCCCCCCCCCCCCCCCCCCCCCCCCCCCCCGAGAGAGAGTCGGGTCGGTCGAAACACGTTGAAAAGTTTGAAGGAGAGAGTACCAAGGCTGTGTGGATTTCCGTGAGGGCGGCCCGAAGAATGCTCTCTCTCTCTCTCTCTCTCTCTCTCTCTCTCTCTCTCTCTCTCTCTCTCTCTCTATCTCCTTTTATTGTCATTTGCAGGTCATTTATTGTCGCATACAGGTCGGGATCGCATAACTACACGATGTAAACTCGTCAACTGAACGTTAATACTGTGAATGGCTTAGAAGCTTAGGTCAGTGGCTTACAGCCTTTAAGTTCCACGTTAACTTTATGCCTGAAAAAAAATATCACCAAACAAACAATCAACAAGAAACCAAAACGAATGATGCGGATCTGGTAGGCCTAGTAGGTAAAACACTTTTCTCATGATTCGAGGGCACTAGGTTCAGTCCCTGCTTAAGACAGCCAGGCCACAGAAGACTTTCCCTTCACAGTCAACGTCTGTTGAGGCGCCAGTCCCTGCCTGTCCATTGCGTGAGACTTCAAAACCCAACACCCTTACACATGAAAACCCAGTCAATCGTCAGAAGAAGAGCAGGCGCTATCTGCCCGTGAGACAGATGGCACAAATACGCACGCAAAGACAACAGCATACCATGTACGCATCCTAGAAGACAAAATGTGGGTACTTCAATGGGATGAAACACGCATCCGCAAAAATGTCACCTTTGGTGAACCTCGGGGATCAAATCCAGAAACGGGTGTTCAATCACCGGCTAATGTATAAGACCAAATCAATTCCTGTTTTGAAGGTTTGTTTCGTTTAATCATTTTCTTGTTTACAGTTGCTTGGCTGCTCGTTTCTACTCCAGTCCCTTCAAGACACGATCCAAATGAGTGTCTGCCTCACTGGCATGACCGGGAAAGACGCCACGCCGCTCGCTGTCCACAGCTGTATTGTCCGTCGCCACTTCCATCCTGTTGGTGGTCTTGTGACTCACACCTTGCAAATCTCTCGCTTCGGTGTCCCTCCGCAGCCACTCACTGTGTGAAGCTGTGCACAGCTAACTGTCCGTGAATGACGTCCCTCCTACTTCAGCTCAGCAGACTGCTGCCGAGTCTGGGGACACGTCTGGAAATAGCCGGACAGATGACCTCAGTCACATTGCCCCGCTCCACACATCCGTGCACAACTGTGTCGTAAACACCGCACCAGCTGTTTGACACGTCAGTGACTTTGTGTAGACGTCCAGTAAGTATACGATTCGAACCAGAGAACTCTGACTTACCCATCGCATATTCTAATCACTCGAATACTTTGTTTCTTTATTTCTTTCTCTTTTCTCAATTTCTTTTAAGTATTTTTTTTCTGGATTGCTTTCGCTTCAACCATGGAGGTCAACAGCACGTGAGCAAAGAGGTGGCGTACTGCACTCGCTCCGGCCGTTTAAATAGTTCTCTTGGTCAAATACGGGAATCTGGAATCGCTGAACTTTGATGTGTTGATGCCAAAGAATACTGACTGAACTTCCCGGATCTAAATGTTCACCCGTTGCTACGAGCACGGACCAGATGACACCGACATACACATAGAGATCTCTTCTGGACGCCCCATTCCCCAGCTGCGTCCTTCTAACTTGCCAGTGATGTAATTTCAATTTGCCAGCAGCGCTCACTGCGTAGTTCAAACGACTATTTCAATGTTAAACATCACCACCCCTCATCCTACCCTCCTCCCTCTCTAGTACATCTATCGCCGTGCGGGGTTACTTTCTGGATACCGTATCTCCCCAAATCGCCCGGAGTGGGGTGCAGTTCTCGTTTATAGCCAATGACCAAACATGTCTATGTTCATTTTGCTTGGAATGCACGCAGTGCAGTCTTGGGCTGGGGAATGGGGGGGGGGGGGGGGGGGGGGGGGGGAGAGAGAAAGAAACCTAAGCTAAAAAAAAAAAAAAATCAGAGTTGTCATCACCTGATCACCTAAGCGAAGCAGCTCTACGCGACAGACCCTGAAAATCCGTCAATGCGTGAAAACCTTGGCCATGAACTTGAACTCTCATTTGGAGAACATGGATGTTGGACCGTATGGCTCGTGATTGCAGACAGCCAGCCACAGTATTTCCCACACTCCACGTTGGTCACTTTGTATCGTGGGCATTCTAACAATTTACTCGTAAGGGTCGACACATTTTCAAGTTCAGTACATTGACGCTCAGCGGTGCATGGCAAGTGCTCGACCGAGCGCACGCGCACCCGCACACATCAACATCCATCGCCGCTCACGTGTGCATATTTTTTTTTTCGGGAGGGGGGTGGGGGGAGGTACTCATTTAGTGTGGCCGGCGATTCACTCCCATTCTGTGTGTGTGTGTGTGTGTGTGTGTGTGTGTGTGTGTGTGTGTGTGTGTGTGTGCGCGTGCGTGCGCGCGCGCGCGCGCGCGGGCGCGGTCTCGTGTGTGTGTGTGAGTGTAAGTGTGTGTGTGTGTGTGTGTGCGCGCGCGCGCGTGCATGAGCGTGCGTGCATGCGAGCGTACGTGAGTGTGTGTGTGTGTGTGTGTGTGTGTGTGTGTGTGTGTGTGTGCGTGCGTGTGCATGTGCGCCGCACGCGTGTGCGTGCGGACGAGCGAACGCACGTATGTATGTGTGGGTGGATGGGTGGGTGGGTGGGTGCGTGCTTGCTTGCCTGCGCGCTGTAGCACCCTTGTGTTTGTGCGTGTGAGTAGAACTGCGCGCTCTGTGTGCGGAATCAAATGCGATTACTTAAAACATGCGTGTGACCTTACAAAACACGTTATTATCTCAGGCGCCCTTTCCATCAAGTGAATGAGAGCAAACGAGTTCAGTGTTCAGTGACTGTGGGGTACTGCGTGACCTTGGCCCACAACTTGACCCCGGTCAGACGCACCTTGACTCTGTATTCTGCTGTGTTAAAACTGTTCGAGTATAAAGCGTGAGGAAGGGGTTAGTGGGGAGGGACTGGGGAGTGACAATTACTTTAAATTACTTTTCATTCTCTGGAATGGGGGGGAGTGAGACCGTCAGAAGACAAAAGACCAAGTGCCCGTGTAATTAAAGGACGTAAAACCAAACAAAAACAAAAAAACAAAAAAAAAAAAGAAAAAAAGAAAAAAAAAAAAAAAAAAGAAAAAAAAAAATCACCTTCAAAACTGCAAGGTAGACAGTTCATTCTACAACGGCCTATCCACATCGTCCTCTCACGCAACCAAGTGCACTCTGTCACATGGGATTTTAAACGCTAGCATGCGCGCGTATGTGTGTGTGAGTGTATGTGCATGTACGTGCGTGCGTGCGTGCGTTGTGTGTGTATGTGTGTGTGTGTGTGTGCGCGCGCGCGAGCGTGCGTGCGTGCGTGTATGCGTGTGTGTGTGTGTGTGTGTGTGTGTGTGTGTGTGTGTGTGTGTGTGTGTGTGTGTGTGCGTGCGTGCATATGTGTGATGTAAGTCCTGCAGACTGTTGAGCTCCAGAGCAGAAAGTGATTGATTCGAGGGATCAAATTACTGGTGCGCATTTAAGGTTGGAAGACTTAGATGCTATCATTTTTGTTCAAACTCAGAGAATTAAAAATACTGGCGAAAGAGATGATGAGTTTTAAAAAAATGCCTTGGAACTGTCAAACTGACAGAAGAAGAAGAAAAAGAAGAAGAAGAAGAAGAAGGAGAAGAAGAAGAAGAAGAAGAAGAGAAGAAGAGAAGAAGAAGAATATTAAGAAGAGAAAAAAATGATGATAAGAAGGAAAAGCTCCTACGGATGACAAGTACTTACAACAGTTTATTGACCAATGTACGAAAGAATTTCTAAGCACTTTGTTAAAGGAAAGTGATAATGTAAATATTTTTAACAACTGAACTTGGTGAACATTTAGAAAACAGCTATCCAAATCATTAAAAGTGTTTACAGAGGGGTCGGTAATGGAATCCTCTGACAGTGGTTCTGATTTTATAATACCAACTTTAAATGTCAGGAAATCGTATCATTTAGGAAAGGGGTTTTCAATCTATACCTCAGAATTACATATAAAATTTTACTGTGTTGATTCCAAATCTCTTTTACAATCCTTTGAGCATTGGGACTGCCAAGTTAGAAAAGATTTGTCTTTTTAAAATCAAACATTTACTGCATTGTTTAGTCACACTAGGCATAAGAATTGATTTTCGTTGGGTCCCATCTCACTGTGGTATAAAGTGTAATGAAATGGCAGACAGTTTTGCAAAAGGAGCGAATAGAAACGCTGAAAATTTATTTTTAAAAATCCCTTAGATTTGTCTTCTTGTGAATTAATTCAAATTATGGAAAAGTATATACATAAACAGAATTTTAGTTTAAAAAAAAAAAAATGGCTACTTTACGATCTTGCTCAACATAAACAGAATTCAGTCAGTAAGTAAAAAAAAAAAAAAAAAAAAAAGGCTACATTACGATCTTGCTCAAGACACATTGTTAGATTAATTCATATATTAAGGCTGAATACTTGGAACACTAAATATTCTCATGGTATTACTTGTGTCTGCAGAGAAAAATTTCTGTGCATCATCATTTGTTTGAATGCCTAGTGTTGACCTCGCTCTATCAGGAGAAAGGTATTGAGATGAATAACTTTGATAATGTTAATACTGTCTTATATGGTTCATAATCATGTTGCTGAAATTGCCAAGGTTATTTCGCAGTCACAAGTTGCAAAATTTTGATATAAAGATCAACAATTTTATGTACAACTAGGGTATTTCACCCATGTAAATATGCATATATCAGATGTGGATTTGGAAGTATTAAAAGCCTATGGAGCCTTGAATATCATATATGATACGCTACAAACTTAGACTTCTGGAGAGGAAAGTGAAAAGTGCATCTGCAAGGGAAACAATTGGAGCCCTTTATATGAAGAGAAACTTTGCTAGGCTTAAGGTTCCTGCTTGTCAAGCCAGTTTCCGGATGTTGACATCCCTTCCCTTTTGACGGTTCATGTGATTCTCAGGGTACTGAAACTGCTGCCAACAAAATCCACCCTGATTCAACTGAAAATAAACCCTTTCTTTGTAGCATGTGATTTCAGTATTAGATTGTGCTAAATAAAACAAACAATGCACAAAAAAGTAGAATGCATTTTTAAACTCATGTAAGTTTGAAAGGCTAAAAAAACACGCGTATATGATATACAGCGGGCCATGGTGACTTTGTATATATGTATGTGAGATACTGGGTTCTAACAGTCAACCCTTGATATATGATACAACGGGCTTTGGTGGCAGCATGATTTGAATATACCCAATTTTCTTATAGTGATTTTTAACATTTCATACAGTAAACTTTGTGGGATATAGCAATCAGACATGCATGCATACATTATCTAGATGCAAGAAATGCGTGTGTTCTAATTGTATTGATGGTCTTTTGGGGGGAGCCCTTTAGATCTCAAAGTCCTTCTGTGTGTCTATATACATGTCAACTGCTGCTTCTCTCTAGACGACATACTGGATGCTGTTGGTATGACGCATCTGGTGATGAGTGATTCCTAGCGGAGAGGAACTGAGAGCGCCGGAGGACGGAGAAAATGGACGAGACTCCCAGCACGTCGAGGCAAGAGATCAGAAAGCGGAAAAGGGAAATAGACCGGGATGATGAGGATGACATTCCCTTAGCTGCTTTGTGCCATGAATAGGGCAGCAATGGTAGGGAGCAGTGTCCCTTGAAGGCAACCATAATCTCGTCCACGGAACTGTGCTCCTCTGGTGGTATTTTGCTGAATCCTGTCTGCAGGTCGTCCATCCATGGACGAATTTTCCAGAGCTTTTCGGCTTGTTTTTGGTCCTCTGTTACTCGCAGGCTGCTGGTAAGTGAAGACTGCTTGTCAGTTTCTTACACTTTTCTCTGGGCATGGCATCCGCAACTGGGGACATATCATGTTGTGGTCTCCCAGTATGTCCGAACACAGTGGGCCTGGACTAGACCCAGGTGGGGATATAGGCCTATGAAATTTTCAGTTTCTTTCTTGGTTGCCTCCGAGCTGACACCTTCTTTCTGGATAGAATAAATGTTTGTCTAGGTCTTTGCATTCTTCAGCATGTCATCAGTAATGTCTTGAGGTTTCCATGTTCAGGAGATTCTTCCAGTGCGCCAGTAAACATGGCAGCTAGTGACTGAAAAGCATGTCAGTCCAGATAGGTTGCCTCTAAGTCCTGGTCTACGCCCTCGGCCACTTCTAGTAGAAAAGAAGCCAGTGGCATGTTATCCTCATCTTCCCAGTCATGCTGTGACTGACTGTATTGAGTTGTATCAAATATGATACATGGCTACATCCAGTGCCCTGAAAGCCCAATGCATCATATACGATACATGATCAATTACATAACAAACTGACTATTTTTCCCCTTGCGTGTCTAAATTTGTCATTTACTGACTAAATTTTAAAGCGGCAGAATTTTCCTTGAAATTTTTGTACGTGCAGGCTCTAGACGGCTAACATGGATAAGTTGAGTGTGAAGTTTTTGTTTGTTTGTTTTTAAACAAATAAGTGTCTAATATCATCTGGCGATGAAAAGACATTAAAATAAACAACCGAACTGAACTGTGTGTATGAGTGTGTGTGTGTGTGTGTGTGTGTGTGTGTGTGTGTGTGTGTGTGTGTGTGTGTGTGTGTGTTGAAACAGGACGTTTATCAATTACTGTCTATGTCCAAATGATTCTATTTTGGGCTAGTTTGATTCAATCTCCTGTTGACAAAATGTCGGTTAGGTTCTATTCTTTCATGTTACATTTGCACAATAACGCAGTGACTGTGTCTCCCTGGTTAACGTGCATTAAAGACATACCTGTACAATCTGGTTTTGACTGTGTTTGGAGTAATCAATCTTTTACAGACGTCAATACATTATGTAGGAATGTCAAAAATAGTTTGCAGTGCTCTTTTCGTCAAACGTGGCAACATGACATTGAAACTAGCAGTAATTTTTTTTTTTCAACAAATTTCATAAATCTGATTTTAAGGAGGAGAAATATATTTCCCCAGATGTTTATACTTACCCTCTTATCAAATCTAGATGTTCCAATCATAAGTTTCCAATTGAAGCAGATCGTCGATTTGCTATTCTAAAAGAAGAAAGGTTATGTAATAAATATGTCAAGGCTGCAATAAGTGATGAATTTCATTTTCTCATGGAATGTTCATCATATGTTACTTTACGCAACACGTATTTGCCAAAATCTGTCTATAATTTTTGTTAAATTGATATCTTCTACTAATTGAAAACAAATGCTTCTATTGTGAAATTATATTAGATTATCTCAAGTGTTGTAAATTGTTGGCCTCTGTCAGCAGCATTGACTAGCAATTTATGTTTTATTTTGCCTTGTTTGTTTTCCTTTTTCTGCTATTGCTTTAAACTCACCTTCCTCTATACCCCAAAAGGGGCAAAAGGAATACATATTGTTCTTGTTCTTGTGTGTGTATAACGTGTGTGAGTGAGTGAGTGAGTGAGTGAGTGAGTGTGTGCGTGTGTGTGTGTGTGTGTGTGTGTGTGTGTGTGTGTGTGAGAGAGAGAGAGAGAGAGAGAGAGAGAGAGTAGTGTGTGCATGTGGGGGGTGACAGAGAGAGGGGTGTGTGCATGAGAGAGAGAGAGAGAGAGAGAGAGAGAGAGAGAGAGAGAGAGAGAGAGAGCAATTATGTGTGTGTGTTCCGGTGTTGAACTCCAATGCGTAAGCCAGTATACGTGCGAGGCATATGCGCCGCAATGTTTCAACCCAAACGCGCGCGCGATGAAGTTCACGTACACCTTCACCACTCCCAGCTTTTCTTCTCAACGTTGCGTCTTAGCCACTATAACACACACACACACACACACACACACACACACACACACACACGAACACACACACACACACACACACACACACACACACTCACACACACACACAAGAAAAAAAAAAAGAGACAGAAAAGGCCCTATACGTCTGGTGCAATAGTAAACATCGGCGACAGAAAATTTCTCTGAAGTGCTTGTGCACACGTAGTGTCCGTCTCTCTCTCTCTCTCTCTCTCTCTCTCTCTCTCTCTCTCTCCCCCCCCCCCCCCCTCTCTCTCTCTCTCTCTGTTTCGTATGTTTCGTTTTTGCTGGCTACTGTCTTAGCAGAAAGAAAGCGTAATTCGAAGTTTAGTTCTTCATAATACCAAGCTTTTCAGTCCAGAGAAACTATTTGCGAAAGAAGCGAGGCAGGGAACAGTAAACAAGTAACAGTAAACAAGTAGGGTAACTCTGGCTCTCCCATAAGAAAACCTAACATAGAGTAACTTTTATTCAAGATTGGCACAGCCTTTTAAACTTGAATAAAGTCGGACAAATACAAAGACGAACCATCTAATAGTGGGGAAAAACAAGCGCAGGCCAATAACTCAACTGTCCTCATAGTAATGACTTGGCAAAGATTTGGACTTAATCATAGAAAGATTCTTAACGTCTCTCTCTCTCTCTCTGGGACAATGTATGCGTACATACGCGCGCGCGCGCGCGCGCGCGTGCGTGCGTGTCTCTCACCGGCCGGCGTCGCGGCAAAGGCCCCCTATCAGGAAGCCCCTTCCCCCACCCCCCCACCCCCCCCTCCTCCCCGTCCCAGCGGGACAACTTTTCGGGGAGCATGCATCGCAAGCCGTGAGTGGAGTGGCAGTGTAAGGTAGAGAGAGAGGAGAGAGGGGCGTGAGCGAGCACGACCGACCCGACCGACCGCCCGTCCTCCGTCAGTGCCTGCGTCAGTTCATTTGGCGGAGTGACGACACAGCGACAAGGAGCACCAGCCGGGAGATCCCTGCTCGTCTACTCTCGTCTAGTCTAGTCCCCCACGCGGAAGCGACGAGGAACGACGACGATCACCGACCGACGACGTCACTGTCATAACGTGCCTTGCCTTGCCTGGCCGCTGGCTACTTGTAGTAGTCGTGTAGGGGGAGAGAGAGAGAGAGAGAGAGAGAGAGCGGCACGTCACCCTCCAAGCACAGTCACAGTTTCAGCACACACTCACACCCCAACCACCCACCTCTACCATGGAGTTCCGCCGGGCCGCGATGTCTTGGGCCGTCTCTGTCATGCTACTGATGACCCTGGGGGCTGGTAAATTGGGTTTTTTTTTTTCCATTTTTTTTTCTTCTTAACATATTGGTTTTGTGTATGTTGGCTTTTGTTGACTGAACTGTTCGTGTGTGTGTGTGTGTGTGTGTGTGTGTGTGTGTGTGAAAACCCTACCTAAGTGTGGAATAGTTTTAGAGCCAGATGACTGCAGGCAGACTGAAACAAATTTAGAAAAGAAGAATCATACTGAGTGTTGTTTTTTTCTTGCCTGAAGAAGACCAAAGAGGTCGAAACGCGTCGTGTTTTGTCTTGTAATTTGTTTGTCCCGTTTGTCCGAAGGATTATTTATGATTTCTCATCTTGAAGTGCTGATTATGGCAACTCTCAGCGAAGGAAGGAAAGAAACACACAGGATACTCTAGATGAGTCTATTTTTTAAAGGGGTACAAAACACCAGGAAGTGTACTAAATTCGTCGAATCTGCGTAACCCAACACGTAGAATTGAAGAGAGAGAGAGAGAGAGAGAGAGAGAGAGAGAGAGAAATTTGCCGATGTGGGACTTAAACACCAAACAGCAGTCATCTCAGCAGACTCCATAAAGAACCTCCTCAGAAATGTTCCTCTAGACGTTTTTTTTTTACCTGTTTATTATTTTTTCTTTTTTTTTTTTTTTTTTTTTTTTTTTTTTGTTTTTACTAGTCTTTACACGAGACCAATATACTTCATCTGATATGATCATACTGTCTTTGTTCTATAAAATTGAATTATTATACACAGGTTTTCTTGTAGAACTTATGCCAGACTTCTTCTTGTAATCAGATCTGGCGTCTTCATTTGGTAATGGAACTGCACACACTGTCCTGGGTGAACACTGGCTGTTAATTCTGCCAAGTCTGTTTGTCTACGTTATTCTTTTTTTTCTTTTACTTTTGGTCTACATATTTTGTGACACTGCTCTCTTTACCATTTTTTTTTTCAACCTGGGGCGATAAATGAAGAGGGATTACCTGGCTCTGTCAGCACGCCCTACTTTCATCAGCCCTTTTAGGACAGCGAGAGATTTTCGTTATCGTGTTACGAATTTCATGTATACGTGACGAAGTTGCTGACTGTTCTTACAGCAATAGATTAGTTATCACATTACAAATTCAAGGCACACGTCAATAAGTTGTTGATTGTTGTTGTGTTCTGTTGGACAAGAGTTCTTTTCTCTGAGCGGTAACAGCCCTGAAGAGGCAGGTCCTGTGTGTGGCTGGCGGGGATGTAAGAATGATTAA
>JADBJO010000083.1:75000-82500 GCA_016801955.1 Conus betulinus
ATTACAAGCCCATTTGATGGTCAAGAGAACTTGTGGCGTTGATGTGACGTGCAGTACCATGTAAAGTTCAGAATTTTAAAGTAATAATTCACAAGTTTTAGGTCTGACTTAAAAAAAAAAAAACATCTTGCATATGTTTAGCTTACACAGATAACTTGAAATTGTCAGCAATGTGCCATTTCTCATTTTGGGCATTTGAGACTGTGGCTGTACTGTTAACAAAATATAACGAGAGGGGGATGCGATAGCACCTCGACCGATGATGACTCGACGAAAACTGTTGACTAATCCCCTGAGAGAGAGAGAGAGAGAGAGAGAGAGAGAGAGAGAGAGAGAGAGAGAGAGAGAGAGAGAGGGGGGGGGGGGGGGGGGGGGGGGGAAAGAGAGAGAGAGAGAAGGGGGGGGGGGAGATTTTATGTTTTAACTCCAATGGACAGTAAAGAGCATAGCAAGCTATTCAAACATACCTTTTGTGAATGGACTTGGTGTTTGACGACACTGGACGAAGTTTTGAGGCATAATGTTATCCACGCTGCCTTTTTTTTTTGTGATATAAGTGAAACAGCCATGTTGTAAGGTACTACTCGTCGACCATCCAAAACACATTTGGTCCCCTTCAGACTTCATAAATAGATAAAGTTAAGATTTACATGACTTTCAGCGAAGTCGATATATTTGATGGTAACTCCCTGGGGTCACCATGTATCGAAAACGGCCACTACAAACCCTTCTGTTTGTGAACATCATCATTAATCATAAATGCAAAAACAGAATGTAAAAGGTTATTGGCAACTAAAACCCCTTCTTTTGTGAACCTCATCATCAACGATAAATGCAAAATAGAACGTAAAAGGTTATAGCTGCATTTCGAGACTCTTGAATTATTTCTGGACTAGCCTATATAAAATGAGAACGAAAACAAACAAAACAAACAATCTCCGAGGCTTAAAACGAGAGATTGTATAAGTCACTACTGTCCCTCAAACTGTGCACTTCGCCCTTTTCACGGTGACAAAGATGGACGTGTTAATCACTCAGGCCGAAAAAACAGACAACCGGGTCTGATGAAACGAGCAGCGGGGCTGACACTGTCTGTGTTAATGTGAAGACAGGCCTTGTCTCTGTTTACCTTGCTGATGATACGGCTTTCAGGCGTAAATACTGTTATTATGAGCCCGTGAAGTTAGTATGGTTCCCAAGACAGCCCGATTTTATGCATGCATGTGTGTGTGTGTGTGTGTGTGTGTGTGTGTGTGTTCACAGGTCCCAGCTGGGCGGCCTCCTGGTCCTACGAAGGAAGCAAAGGTGAGTACCTCTACCGCTTGCCTTGAAGTCACCTTGCAGGCAAACATCACCTTCCCACCCCCTTTCCTACATATAAACATGGAGTGCACCATACGCACGAGAGCGCGCGCGCGCACGCGTGCACACACACACACACACACACACACACACACACACACACACACACAAGCGCGCGAACGCACACACACACACGAACACAAGCGCGCACGCACGCATTCGCGCGCGCACACACACACACACACACACACACACACACACACGCAAGCACGCACGCACGCATGCATACACACACACACACACACACACACACACACACATGCACGCAAACAAACACACATAGACACACACGCACGCGCGCGCAAACACACACATGGCAACATTTTCGGTACGCCTATCGTTCAAAGCTCCGACACCAATACGACAAGCATGCAGTTGAATCGAAACAGCAGACTCTGGCCAGCTCAACTGTTCCACGCCATACGCTGAGCCAGTCCGCAGAGATGCCCTTGCACCGAGCTTTGTGCTGCTCATGATAAGCATCCCTATTTGATGATCAGCAGCAAGACGTCCCACTTAGGTTTGTTTTCAACAGAGCAGCAGGCGACACCTCCCTCTCCATGCAGACTGACAGGACCAACCCGAACACACTGCAGCCGGACTCACCTTTCTACCTAGCATCTTTAGTTGATTGTTAGGGCAGGTCTCCTAAACCGAGTACCACCCACGCACAACAGCTCGACAGGCGAGTTTGCCCCATACCACCTGTCCTGCCCGATCTATGTCACGATTGTCAAAGGAAGACTGTATCCAGTTTCGTGGCCACGCATTAAAGAAACGCCTTACTGGGGGGTGAATCATGTCTTATCCAAGGCGTTGAAAGGAGCGACAGGGTTCGTGGTGTGGACTGAACGTTGCTGGCAGAAATGAATGGGTATGAACGAAGGGCCCGAAAACTCAGTTATTTGCTTTTCATCTAAATTCAAAAACATTACTGCATTTTTGTCACCACCAGTCCTCGTCGCTATGATTAAAACAGATTGATAAAGTTTAACTACGGACAAGAAAGTAAATAAACATAGCAACGTGGCCTTTCGGTCAGCGCGCGCGCACACCCATCCATCCATCCACCCACACTCCAGTTCATCTCTCACCCCCCCCCCCCCCCCCCTCCATATCAGTCTGTACACAAGTGGTCAATAACGACCACCCTTCTTACCACGTAGCCTGTGTTTATCCGTCTGTCTCGGTCTTGTCTCCTTTTCTCCCTCTTGCACCAACTCCTCTCCTCAAAACACACCCTTTACAACGCCATTGCAAAAAACCATTCCCAAGCCGCTGAGCACGTTGAACACCAACAACACTAAGAACACAAAAAAACAACAACAAAGAACTGACAAGTTCTAAACGCACTCTGCAAAACCGTATAACGACAGTGAGTTCTACACGCCCTGACATACAACAAAAGACTGACAAAAACAACGAAAGACAACAACAAATACCGACACTGTGAAGTCACAGGCCTTAGCTCAGTATGCTAGCGCACGTTTCGCACGCTAAACGGTGCCGTCTTGCCGTCTGTCCCTCCCCCTGCCTCTCTCTGCCCCCCCAGGCCCACAATTCTGGCACGAGCTGTTCCCCCAGGCCTGCTCGGGCAAGTACCAGTCGCCCATCGACATCCGCGTGGAGCAGACTATGTTCAACCCCGACCTCAGGGACTTCGCCATCTGGTTCGACCCCCCGAAACCCGGCTCTGCCATGACCGTCCTCAACAACGGCCACACTGGTGAGTCTGCTGCACTCGACGTGGAATGAGAGAGAGAGAGAGAGAGAGAGAGAGACAGACAGACAGACAGACAGACAGAGAGAGAGAGAGAGACAGAGATAGACAGAGAAAGAAGAAGAGAGAGACAGAGAGAGAGAGGAGAGGGAGAGAGGAGAGAGAGAGAGAGAAAGAGAGGAGGGACAGCGGGAGAGAGAGAGGGAGATAGAGAGAGAGAGAGAGAGGGGAGAGAGAATGTGGGTGGGGGTGGGGGAGAAAGACCCACAGAGAAAGAAAGAAAATGATAGGAAAGAGACAAAGAGAAAGTCTAAGGGAGGGAGAGGGGTGAGGGAGAAGAACCGACAATTTGAATAAAGAGGAGGGGAGAGGACAGAAAGAGGAAAAACCTGAAAAATAGAGAGAAACAGACACATACACGCTCACACACACACACACACACACACACACACACACACACACACACACACACACACATAACATACGCAGACAAAAACACAGAGAGAAAGAGAGAGAGACAGAGGGGGGGGGGGGGGGGGGTAGAAAGGCACAGAGAAAAACAGAGATACAGAGACAGACAGACAGAGATGGGGAAGGTAGGGGCTGGGTAAACCAGAACGAGGAGGAAAAAAAAAAATAAAAGGGATTACAAAAACAAGGAGGGGACAAAAAAAAAAAAAAAAAGAATGCTCATGATGTACACCTTTCAAGAGCATCATGCCCCTGACGGCGTGCAACGCGAGGCGATCCACTCGGCGGAATTGCATTTCCCCATCAAGTGGGACGTCCCTTTTCAACCGGCAAACCTCAGGAGTCGTCGGTAAGCGTGCCCGAGGAGCTAGCTCTCCACGGGGCGAAACAAGCTGCCGCCTGCTGGGTGACAAAACATACGGACTTCCCATTCTGGGGGAGCCATTGGCTTGCATGGACGACCACTCGATGGAAGATGCCAGCATTGGCCTGCTTGTCTTTTCCCGTCCCTCTTTCTCTGTGGCGTCGTTTTTATGTGTGACGCACTGAACTTGCATCAGGATGGTGTGGGGGAGCATTTTCTTTTGTCTTTATTATTTTTTTTTTTGTTGCTTCTTTGTTCGTTTGTTTGTTTGTTTAAAAAAAACAAGTGATGCAAAGAAGCCTAGACTCAAAGTGCTTGACACAGACATGAAATTTAACATGACGTACAATATATATATATATATATATATATATATATATATATATATATATATATATATATATGTGTGTGTGTGTATATATATATAAAGACAGACAGACAGACAGACAGACGACGAGAGAGAGAGAGAGAGAGAGAGAGAGAGAGAGAGAGAGAGAGTTTGCATGTATGTATGTGTGAAATGTATGCATACATGTATGTGTGGTTGCATATAATTGCATTTCAGTTTGCACACATCTGTCTTTATAGCTTACACACTGTGTGTGTGCGTGCGTGCGCACATGTGTGCATATATATATATATATATATATATATATATATATATATATATTGACAAAGCTTGCTCTTATGTCTCAGATTGTAAAAATAGGGGGGTGATAATCTTCCATATCTGCAGTGGTAGATGACTCTGCCTAACTGACAGCATGTGCCCGAGTGGGCGAATGGGGAACAATAAATGCTTCTCAAAATGAACCTTCAGCAAGCTTACAGTCTCTAAAGCAGGAGACCATCTCCAATGGGGAGGAAGCTCACTAACACATAACTCCTGGTCAGATACCGGCACTTCGAAACCTGATTGTTTCCCCTCAGTGACCGCGGAAAGTGGCAACTTGACTCCTCTGCCTTTTCGGTTTCAAGAAGAATGCCGGTTTCGAAGTGCCGGTATCTGACCAGGAGTTATGTGTTAGTGAGCTTCCTCCCCATTAGAGATGGTCTCCTGCTTTGGAGACTGTAAGGTTCATTTTGAGAAGCATTTATTGTTCCCCATTCGCCCACTCGGGCACATGCTGTCAGTTAGGCAGAGTCATCTACCACTGCAGATATGGAAGATTATCACCCCCCTATTTTTACAATCTGAGACATAAGAGCAAGCTTTGTTTATAAATCAATATTTCTTGCAGTCATTGCAACACCTAGCTGCTCTGTAAGTTGCTGGAATGGTGCTCGGTACTTATCCTTGGAATTCATTGTTTTATTGTAATTTAGTCCCTTGCGGATTCATTCCAAGAACTGGCCCTCAGCACTTGTGTCTTAAGAGGTTATCTTTTTATATTTTCTGCTTTTCACAAGGGAATGTAGCTTGTTTTGCTCTTTCATGATTTTCTATTGCTTCTTAGGTGGCACCTTTGGTTGGGTTTTTTAAAACTTAACAGACATACTGCGGTGTTGCACACCAGCCTTTTTCTGGTGTGGCATTCTTCTTGAAACTGAAAAGGCAGAGGAGTCAAGTTGCCACTTTCCGCGGTCACTGAGGGGAAACAATCAGGTTTCGAAGTGCCGGTATCTGACCAGGAGTTATGTGTTAGTGAGCTTCCTCCCCATTGGAGATGGTCTCCTGCTTTGGAGACTGTAAGCTTGCTGAAGGTTCATTTTGAGAAGCATTTATGTTTCCCCATTCGCCCACTCGGGCACATGCTGTCAGTTAGGCAGAGTCATCTACCACTGCAGATATGGAAGATTATCACCCCCCTATTTTTACAATCTGAGACATAAGAGCAAGCTTTGTTTATAAATCAATATTTCTTGCAGTCATTGCAACACCTAGCTGCTCTGTAAGTTGCTGGAATGGTGCTCGGTACTTATCCTTGGAATTTATTGTTTTACTGTATATATATATATATATATATATATGTGTGTGTGTGTGTGTGTGTGTGTGTTCAGTGCAAGTGGTGACCAGCGGGCAGTTCTATGTGACCAATGCCGGCCTACCCAACATCTACAAAACAGCCCAGTTCCACTTCCACTGGGGCAGCAACAAGCACCATGGTTCTGAGCACCTCATCGACAGCCGGGCCTACCCTCTGGAGGTGCCTTCCACGTTCCATCTAAAGCTACCTATTTCGCACCCATCCTGCTCCAGACTTGCCCATTCTAACTCCATGCCCATCCACTCCAACCCCGTGCCATCCACTCCAACTCCATGCCATCTACTCCAACCACATGCCATCCACTCCAACCACATGCCATCCACTCCACCTTCATGCCATCCACTCCAACCACATGCCATCCACTCCAACCCCATGCCATCCACTCCACCTTCATGCCATCCACTCCAACTTCATGCCATCCACTCCAACCCCATGCCATCCACTCCACCTTCATGCCATCCACTCCAACCCCATGCCATTCACTCCAACCATATGCCATCCACTCCACCTTCATGCCATCCATCCCAACCACATGCCATCCACTCCAACCCCATGCCATCCACTCCATGCCATCCACTCCAACTCCATGTCATCCATTCCTCCTCGATGCTATCCACTCCATGCCATCCACTCCATGCCATCCTCTTCAACTCCAAGCCATCCACTCCAACTTCATGCCATCCACTCCATGCCATCCACTCCCAACTTCATGCCATCCACTCCATGCCATCCACTTCAACTCCAAGCCATCCACTCCAACTTCATGCCATCCACTCCATGCCATCCACTCCAACTTCATGCCATCCACTCCATGCCATCCACTCCAACTTCATGCCATCCACTCCATGCCATCCTCTTCAACTCCAATCCACTCCAACTTCATGCCATCCACTCCATGCCATCCACTCCAACTTCATGCCATCCACTCCATGCCATCCACTTCAACTCCAAGCTATCCACTCCAACTTCATGCCATCCACTCCATGCCATCCACTTCAACTCTCCTACTCTGAACAATCCAAGTAAATATCATACAAACTTAACCTATAGAATCCATGTCGCTATCATACAATCCCACCCCAGCCCATACAATCTAAGTCGACACCGACACCAAACAATCCTACCCCATACAACCCACGTCAACATCATTCAGTCCGATCCCACACAACCCAAGTCGCTATCATGCAATCCTACCCTGTACAATCCAAGTCAACATCACACAATCCTTCCACATACAACCCACGTCAACATCACTCAGTCGGATCCCATACAACCCAAGTCAACATCACACAACCCTAACCCATAAAATCCAGCCAACACAGGCCAGTATAATTCTATTCCAGGTAATACCGCTCAAATTCCCACGGATCCTCTACCATCCAATCCAGCAAAAAACCTAGCAACGCAAAAAACTACCCAACTGAACTCAATGCCATTCAATTGTATTACAAGTCAATACGACAACATGTCATCCGGTCCATTCCCTTTTCATTCCTGTGAAAAATAACTCGTGTGTGTGTGTGTGTGTGTGTGTGTGTGTGTGTGTGTGTGTGAGCGTGCGTGCGTGCGTGTGTGTGTGTGTGTGTGTGTGTGTG
>JADBJO010000083.1:87500-92500 GCA_016801955.1 Conus betulinus
TGCTAACCCGCCCGTGCCTCGGTTTTTCGCTTCCGGCAATGCTGTTTATCTCCCCTTCCCTCACTCGTACAAAGGCCAACATCCCCCCTCCCCACCCCCCTCACCCTGTCCTCTTCCGCCCGATTAGCTCAGTGGTTCGGCATCGAGATGCTATTTTGACGCTGCACGTTCGAATCCAGCTGTAATTGAAAAAAAAATTCGATAAATAAAACATTTTTTTTTTCCAAAAAGTCCCGATTGTCGCTCATCTTGATGCCCTGTCGTTCTGGTGATGTTTAGATAGGAATCCTCAACCTTACTCTCTTGGGAATGCCATCTCTGTCTCCTGGTGATGTTTAGATAGGAGTCCTCAACCCCTGCTCTCTTGGGAACGCCATCTCTGTCTCCTGGTGATGTTTAGATAGGAGTCCTCAACCCCTGCTCTCTTGGGAACGCCATCTCTGTCTCCTGGTGATGTTTAGATAGGAGTCCTCAACCCCTGCTCTCTTGGGAACGCCATCTCTGTCTCTCATATCACCTGACGTCAGTATAGACGTTTATATCCGATTACAAATAACTTCAATAAATTACATCTGCTTTTTTTTTTTAAATCAGAAACTGATATCCGCTCAACCAAATAAGGTGGAATAGCACGGGGGCAATCATGGCCCGGGGCGGTTTCTATTCCAGTCTCTGCCACAGATTACTGCACCGTTGGTACAGTGCAGCGTGACACGGCTAACCCTAGATTGCTTCCAGCGTGACCGGAGAGAAAAGCCATTTTCCCTGTAGTCTGGGTGCGCGGCAGGCACTGAACTGACAAGGTCAATCAGATCAACAAGGGAGCATTTCGTTTGAAGTCAGAATGGTCAAGGTTACACTACGTCCACACTCCTCATCCTAGACAGACACCCTGACACTGACATCTTTTACTGACATTGGCTTACAGCCTTTTTTGTCAAGGGGATACATTTTTTTTCTTTTTTTGCACAGAAGAAAGGAAAACGAAAGAAAAACTGCGGATTATGTGTCTGCACAACTAAGCAAAATCAAGAAATTATTTCCATTTCCATCGCTCATTTGTGTTTCTTATCTATGGTCTAGTACGAAATCATTCTAACACAACAACCATTACCTTCACTTGCGCACACTGATCCATCCTATCTCCCATCGACCTGCACAAACGAATTTATACCCATGTCCCTCCCCTCTCCCCATTCACACATATTATCTGTACAGATAATTTATCTGGCTTGATATGATGAGAACCATTCACTTGAACCAGAATTTAGGTTGGTGTGAAACAAGTAAAGACGGCAAAAAGGAGTGATAGAAATTTTGAAAACGTTAAAGAAATTAAATACTACTGATCCACACATGTTTTGGATGCTATTTGATGCCCAGATTTAACCGATTCTTAAATATGGTGCTGAATATGGGGACTTGAAAAAATCGAAAAAATAAAAGAGTGCACACTTACGCAGTCAAACAGTTTCTGAATATTTCGATTCATTTGTCCAATAAAATAGCTTACGGTGAAACAGGAAGGTACCCTTTGTACATCAGATGTATTGTAAAGTGTGTTAGATACTGGTGTACAGTAATACGATTACCAGTAGCTAGACTGAACAGGCAAGCCTACAACATGATGCTGTAACATGTGAGTTAGGAAATGTTAACTGGGCCTTTAGGATGAAGAAAGTGTTCACAGAGAATGGGTTTGGAATAGTGTGGTTGAGCCAGGGAGTCGGAAACGAAACTGTTTTTATGTCCGAATTCAAAGATAGATTAGTTTCCTCGTATAAAACAAAATTGGCACAGCCAAGTAGAAGAACACGATAATATTCCTGGTTCCTATCCTTCAAAAGTAACTTGGAGGCAGATAAGTATTTATATTTAGTATCTAACTGGCGGCAAAGAGGTATCCTCGCATGATTTGGAAATAGAACACTTGGATTAAATGCTAATAAAAGATGGTATCTAAATGATGCTGCTGTTGATGATTCATGTCCATTGTGTAATGATGTTGCAATTAGAGAAGATGAGTTACATCTTTTGTTCACTTGTCCCGCTTGTTCACTTGTCCCGCTTAGGGAACATTAGAAAAAAAATGAAGACTCTGTGATCAAGTCACAGTCAAGTGTCAAAATCTTAACAATGTTTTGCAAAAAAAAAAACAAAAAAAACAAACAAACAAACAAAAAACAAAACAAACAAACAAACAAACGATGATGAAACTGCTAAAGATGCTGGCAAAATATGCAACAGAAGCTGCAGTTATGCGAAACAAAATCATGAATGAATAACGAACGAACGAACGAACGAAATGTTGTTTAATGAGGGAAAAGAATAAGCACAAATCAGTGGCTTTTTTTTTTCATCCAGCCCTCAAACAATAAATACGTGGGAAGAAATCATTGCATGGAACTGCATAGAAACTCATAACAATAATAATGAATACATAGAAATTTAGAATAAGAGAATGCACAATATAACTAGAGGAAGAGAGTGTGGGAGAGAGGGAGGGATGGAGAGCGACACAAAGAGAGAGAGAGAGGTGGGGACTTGGAGATACAGAATAAAGAGACGGAGTCTCTGACACAAGGAGAGACAGAAGAAAAGAGAAGAAGAAGAAGAAGACGAAAAGGAGGAGGAGGAGGAGGAGGAGATATAAAAAATTGGCACATCGAAAACGATGAACTACAATGAAAGAGAGTCGTAAAAGATTAAGTCATACAATGAAAAAAAAAAAAAAAAAAAAAAAATGCTGAAAGATACCAGACATGCCCAACTCAGCAGCAAACATTCCATACACGCCCCCCCCCCCCCCCCCCCCCCTCTCCAACTTCAAGAACGACAAGAGAAGGAAGAAGGATATCAGGGAAGAAGAGGGAGGCACAGAGAGAGAGAGAGAGAGAGAGAGGGGGGGTGGGGGGGGTTGCTGATTTATATTTCTGTTCGCCCTCTTCATTTTCACCAATACCCGATCATCCTTTTCCTTCCTTTCTTTCTTTCTTTCTTTTTTTTTTTTTCTTTCTTTTTCTTTCTTTCCCTCCTCCTTTTTCTTTTTCACTGTCTGGTTGTTGATTCGTACATTCCTATCCTCCCGGAATCTTCTAATTCCTTCCATTGGATAAAAACGTCTTTCTGGCCGCTTCCCTCACTCTCTATCTCCAGCATGTTATCTTTTTTTTTCTTCTACTGTCCACCAGATTTACAAGTTCCGCGAGCAGCTGCAGCAACGCCACAAGGTGGGCGGCCACCATAAGCGCTCCGTGATGGACCCCATGCCCCTCACACGTAGCGGCAGACGGAGGGAGCGCCGCGCCCTGCAGGTACTGGACGAGCTGGCCTTCACCCCCGCGGAGAAGGAACGCTTCCGCCGCGACCTGACCGACAAGAAGCACCACGCCGAGGCGCTGGCGGCCAAGATGGACGAAGAGAACGCCGGCGAGAGCCACCGCCGCACCTTGGACGCCGTCCACACGGCGGTGGAGCATAACGACGACGACGACGACGACGACGGTGACGATGGGCACATCAGCGAGGTGGAGATCGAGTACATCCAGGAGGAGCTGGTCAACAACTTCCGCCCCGTGCAGCCGCTCAACGGGCGCCTGGTGTACCGCAGCTTCAAGCTGAGGGACAACGAGGACACCCACCGTTCCCACCACTCCCACCATCCCCACCACTCCAAGCCCCGAGGCAACCTCCCGGACCAGGAGACCATACGCAAGCGGTTGGAGATGTACGGCCCGGATTCCTCAGCCTCTAGTGCCATGACCTCGCTGCTGCTGCTCCTCGGACTTTCTTGCTTGCTCTGCCTCCTCTTGTAAATCTCCACAGCCCCGGGTCCCAGCGAGACCCTCAACGAGCATCAGAACTGGGGATCACGTCCTCTGGGTTTTTTCTCTTTTTTTTTTTTCCCTCCTGTCGTCTATTTTCAGAGTATCCCACGTCTGAGAGTCTCTTGGTGTTCGCCTTGTTCACCAGCCGGACACAAGAGAGACAGACCACCTGAGTGTCGCTTACCGGGACAAACAGTTGTAGCTGAAAACGACCGCCAAGGTATTCCAGGCTTTGACCAGGGTGTCAGTCCTTGTCCTGACTGGGCAGTTCAACATCTTTCTCACGTGCGCCATGTGAAAAAACGGACAAAATGGAGCTCAGGCGGAGATCACAACCTCAAACTACAGTAATACCGCAGCAGCATATCGGATTTGAGAATATTATGAATAGTGCATAATCCTTAGCGAACTCTCTCTCTCTCTCTCTCTCACACACACACACACACACACACACACACACACACACAGATGTCTTCATAGACTAGCCACCATTCCCTGTGTCTGAAACACAGAATTTGTTGTCAGTCTGCTTCCCCCCAAGTTCTGTAGGCAGCTAGGCAAGAACTGTTTTTATCCTGGAACAGACCAACCCCCACACTCCAGGACGGACATGTCAAAGCAGAGTCGTAGTCAGCCAGAGGTGACCTTGATCAAATATTATTCGGTGTCATCTCAAGGCTGCACAAGACGGGTGATGGCTACATGACGAAGGTTCACCATTCTTTCTCACCCTCCCTTCTCTCACCTTCCCCCGGATAGGCTTCGTTCCAACAGGTGAACACCGACTGCCCTTTCAACCAATCGCAAGGCATTTGAGAGAATTCGGCGAATCACGCGGTCCGACTTTTATGGATTAGGTTTTTTATAAAAAAAAAAAAAAAAAGTAAATAAATTAACAGAGACAGAGAGACACACACAAAGACAGAATGACTGGACTGAGATTCTAGTGCATCTTTCCCCGTTAAAAACCGTTTCATGTTCAACACGCACAAGACCATGTCGTTCTTTTGACAGTGGAGGTCACAGCGGAATATATTTCTGATGATGGTCAGCCATCGTTCTCCTCCCCCATCCACCCCCACCCCCCCCCCCCCCCCCCCACCCCCGGCACCCCAAATAGTAACGCCGTCTGAGTGGTAGGAATACAGCTGTCGGTCTTTTCGCTCTCCCATC
>JADBJO010000083.1:97500-105000 GCA_016801955.1 Conus betulinus
CAGATACCGACAACAGTTTCCACGGTTACAGACCAGTCAATAACAGATACCGACAACAGTTTCCACGGTTACAGACCAGTCAATAACAGATACCGACAACAGTTTCCACGGTTACAGACCAGTCAATAACAGATACCGACAACAATGTCCACGATAACAGTTAGAGACACCAGTCAATAACAGACACCGACAAAGTTTCCATGATTACAGTTACAAACCAGTTAATAACAGATACCGACAACAGTTTCCGAGATCTTACAGTTACAGAGCAGTCAATAACAGACACCGACAACAGTTCTCAGGGTTACAGTTTCAGACCAGTCAATGACAAATGCAACAGTGCCCCCCCACCCCCCCCCCCTCCCCTCCCGCCCAGTTACGGATACCGACAGCGGTGGCCACAGCTACAGTAACAGACCTGTCAAAAATCAGACGACTGGTTACAGTTGCAGACCAAAGACAATAACACAGACTGACTACAGCGCCCCTATTTTCACAAATTACAGACTGGTCAATAACAGATGTCCACGGCCAAAGCCTACAGTTACAATTACAGTCATCACCGGCATCCCGGCCACTCGTCTGATGTTACCCTCCCCATTTCTATTGTGAACCATGATCACCCCTACATTCAGTATTGCCCACTACTCCCACCTCTGCCCTTTCCACCCCTTCAAACCATGATGAACTGCGCTCAGTGACCCAAGTCAACCACCATCAACATCTTCCCACTGCTGTCATTCCCTGATGAAGTGTCTACGACACGAAACGTCAGCCATCCCCTCTCCAGACTCTTTTTATCATCTTTTCCCTTTATCTCTATATTTGAAACGAGTACTGCAGTCACTACTTTCATTTTTTTGTGTGCTACACCAACGACTGCAACCATGCCTTCAACTTCAAAGTTCTTTGCCCTGGCCCTGTCACCTTCCAGGCCCTCCCCACCATCCCCCAGTCCCTTGCTGTCTCCTACCTGAAGTGCACCCTGACCAAGACCAGATACACAAGCCACGTTGTATTCCTGAGAACTTGCTTGCAACAAAGGCTGATTCCCAATGGGCTTTCTACTTAATTTCCATGTGTCAACCCAGCCCAAGACATTTCAACATCAAATGTCTTGCATCCTTCGCTCCACCAGCTTCAAACTGATGAACTCTACAGTACAGAACTACTGCTTGGCACTCCAGCGACTTGACCGCCTAAAATCCCGCCTTAGATATCAGCTTTACACCCTATGCAATAAACACACGTCTATGTTAATCATCGAAACAACCCTGAATGCAAACCGCCAACTGCATGCTACTTTACAAGCAATCAAAGCTTCTAAACTGCAAAACCTCACTAAGGATCAGCCCACACCTTCAAGTGCCAACCAGTCACCAGTGGAAAAATTGGTGACAACTATTCCAGATGATCTTTACTTGACCGACCCCCAGCGTCAACTTCTTGCAAAGGGACTAAAATTTGTTCCCCTTCAACCTAAAGGCCCACCGGACAGACATGCTATATGACTGTGAACGATTCTTCCGCCGACTTCGACTCGCGGCTTTCTTTGAGAGCTGCTCACTACCCACAGCACCTAATGCCACTAACAATCTAGCACAGCTGTTCCCCTATGAAAGGAGTGATTGGACCCCCAAGGATGGACGATATCCTGCTCTTGACTATTATATTGACAAGTGCAAACATGACATTAATAAATTAAACCTGCCCCCTGTGAGAAAATCCAACCTCACCCCAGCAGAGTTTCAGGCCCTGAAAGAACTGAAACAGAGACCCGACATCATCATCAAAAGAGCAGATAAGGGAGGGGCTGTAGTGGTTTGGCAAAAAGACTTGTATGAAGAAGAAGCCAAACGCCAGCTCTCTGACTCCTCAACCTATGCTCCCATCAAAAAACCCCAACCACCAAACAAGACAATGCACTGGTCCGGAGGACCATTAAAGAAGCAGTTTCCAAAGGTCATCTCTCCCCCAAGAAGCAACAAGAATTATAGTCAAAGAACCTCGCACTGCAAAATTCTACCTACTACCGAAGATTCACAAGAACGGTAACCCTGGTAGACCTATCGTTTCAGCCTGCTCCTGCCCAACTGCTCAACTGTCACAGTTTCTTGATCAGTTGTTCCAACCCCTCGTCCACAACCTACCAACCTATGTGAAAGACACCAACCATGCCCTGCAGATTTTCTATAATTACACCTTCCCGCCTGACAGTGAACATCAATTCCTTTTCACAATGGATGTGACATCATTGTATACTAATATCCCCACAAAGATGGACTTCTTGCTGTTAAAACACTACTTGAAACAAAGCGACTTTGACCTTGACCCAACCACCATCTGCGCGCCTGACTGAACTTGTGTTAACTCTGAATTCTTTCGAATTTGGAAACGAGGCCTACCAACAAACTAAAGGAGTTGCCATGGGCACGCGCATGGGCCCATCATATGCCTGCCTCTTTATGGGGCACATTGAGACACAAATCTTTGCTCAATACCCTGGACGTCTACCTGAAGTCTTCAAAAGATTCATAGACGACTGTTTCGGAATCAGCACTCTACCTAAACAGGAACTCCAATACTTCATTGACTATGCTAACGCCTTTCACCCTTCAGTCAGTTAGATTCACATACGAAATCTCGGACTCTTCCCTCTCATTTTTGGACATCAATATCAGTATTCAAAGCACTTCACGGTCTCTCTCCACACAACAGTGCACTACAAACCAACTGATTCCCACTCTTACCTCCTGTTTTTTCATCAAGCCACCCTCCTGCCATGAAAGAAAGCATCCCGTATTCCCAATTCCTTCGACTTCGCAGACTATGTAGCACCGATGATAATTACACCAAAGAAGCAGCGGCCATGACTACCTTCTTCACCAATAGAGGCTACCCACAAGCTACAGTTCAGATGGCCCTTGAACGAGCACAGTCCATCCCCAGACACCAGCTCCTACAAGACAAGGAAAAGACTACAGACAATGACCGATGCATTGCCACTCTGACCTACCATCCACACAATCTATTTGTGAAAAACGTTCTGCTCCGCAACTTCACTATCCTGAAGGAGGATCCAGCTCTCCAAAGCATTTTCAGTCTACCACCTATGGTGGCATTCAAAAGGGACAAAAACCTTGGTGACCACCTGATGCACTCTACTACCTTCCACCCTTCATCCCCCTCAACCCAACCAGGCAATTTCCAGTGCAAGAAACCCAAATGTAAAACCTGTGACTTTCTTAATCCAACAACTACTGTGCAAGGCCCATCCGGACGCAGCTTCCACATGAGGTCCCACTTCACCTGCCAGACTCAAAATATAGTCTATATTCTTAGCTGTACCCTTTGTCCCAAGATGTGTATGTGGGTGAAACATACAGATCTCTAAATGAACGTTTTAAAGAGCATAGAGACAGCATCCTCACAGGAAAAGACACTCCTGTGGCAAACCACTTCAATTCGGACCATCACCATCTTTCCCACATCAGAGTGGCAGCCCTTTGGAGAAATGGTCGTCAAAAAGGTAACTACAGGAAATACATGGAGAGCCAGTTAATACAGCGCCTTGGCACCTTGGGCCCACATGGGCTCAATGTCAGGGAATGATACCTCACCCCAAATCATCAGCCCTCCTCTCCTCTTTTCTCCCCCCCCCCCCCCCCCCCCCCCCCCCCCCCCCCCTTTTATCTTTTTTTTTTTTTTTTTTTTTTTTTTTCCCCTTCCTCCTCCCCCTCCCTTTCTTCTTTCCCCCCCCCCCCCCCCCCCCCCTTTTTTTTTTTTTTTTTTTTTTTTTTTTTTTCCCCTCCCCCCTCCTTTGTTCTCTTCTTTGCTGTCCATCAACACTCCCCATTTCTATTGTGAACCATGATCACCCCTACATTCAGTATTGCCCCCACTACTCCCACCTCTGCCCTTTCCACCCCTTCAAACCATGATGAACTGCGCTCAGTGACCCAAGTCAACCACCATCAACATCTTCCCACTGCTGTCATTCCCTGATGAAGTGTCTACGACACGAAACGTCAGCCATCCCCTCTCCAGGTACTCTTTTTATCATCTTTTCCCTTTATCTCTGCTAGGGTTTTTTTTTTTCTCGGGTTCTCCCGTTTTCCCCTCTCACCCCTTTGTGCTTGGGTAGGGCAACCTACCCTAGGTCAGACTTGGGTCGGGTGCTTTAGGCGGCTGACACCCTTTCTCTCCCCCCCCCCCCCTTGTCATTTTCTCTCTCTCTCTCTCTCTCTCTCTCTCTCTCTCTCTCTCTCTCTCTCTCTCTCTCTCCTCCTCCTCGCTCGCTTCACTCTACCCTCTTTCCTCGTGCTCTTCCTCGAACACTACTCACCCTCTCTCCCACTGCCCCTCTTTCAACTTCATTCACCACTTTGGCTTCACAAGGGGAGTATTGTGCATGTTAATGTCTGCATTGTTTTCATTGTTTTGTCGCTGAGGAAGGCTTATTGCCGAAAAATTTCTTGTCTTCTTTTTGTGTCGTTCATTAAAGTGCGTTACTTCACACTTGTTTTTTGTGTGCTCTTGCAGTTTGTTTCTTTTGCCTTTGTACTTTTTCCTTCACTGCACTTTGTGTTTGTCTCGTTTTCCTTTTTGTATTTGTCATCATGCTCAACTACTCCTCCTCCCCCTTCTCTACCTCCTCTACCTTCTCCTCTTCCTCTACCTTCTTCTCCACCTTCTCCTCTACCTTCTCCTCTTCCTCTACCTTCTCCTCTTCCTTACATTTCTGCCTCAACTACTTTCTCAAGCCTGTCTTTCCTTCCCATTTTCCTCTTGTTCTCTCTTACGCTAAAGCCACTTTCTCTTGCACTAGAACTTCCAGCCACCTGTCTTTTCTCCGACACTGTCTTCACCATCGTATTATTCCTGTAGGGTTTAAACTTACACATTCTCCCTCTGACCTTAACAACAAGTTCCTGTGTTCTAAGACTAACAAAATTTTACAACAAGCAAGCTTTCAACTCATGAAGACCCACATTCAAGCTCTCTGCACCAAACTCCATCGCACCCAGCACACACTATTTGTTACTGACAAAGCACTCACACGCACACTCAATCCCTCTTCTATCCTGTATCTCAAAATGACAGTCATCAACCTCAATGCACTACTCTACCATCACCTACATAAAAAAAACAGAATAAAATCCTGAAATTTTCCACTGCTAACCACCCTGTTAAGGTTTCCATTCCAGTTCTTCCCACGGCTGCCTTCGTGCGCACCAGTCCTGTTCCTGTCTGTCTCTGCCACCCCTTCCCCCCCTGGACGCCTGCCGCCCCCTGGATCTTCGACTGACACCCTCACCACCCCGTCCCGCTCTGATGATGCTCCTCCTGCGGCTGCCTCCATGCATACCAGTCCTGTTCCTGCCTCTGCCACCTCTTCACCCCCTGGACGTCTGCAGCCCCCTGGATTTCCGACTGACACCCTCACCACCTCGCCTCTTTCGACTGACAACACACTTGATAAACTGGTACAGCGCATACCTTCTACTCTTCAACTGTCTGCCTCTGAAGAATCCGTACTCTCTAGGGGTCTCAAATTCATCCCTAGGAAGCCTTCCATCCACAAGTATGACATTATCCATGACTGCGAACGCTTCTTTCGTTCCTTGAGATGGATGGCCGTGCTTGGTCACCCTCCTAAACGTACCTTCCACCCTGACGATGATGTATTTCACAAACTTTTCCACACCCCTGTCTACCGAGAACCACCCCGTGGGAACAATGAAGTTGAATGCTACATCAAAACTTGCCTCTCTGAATTACGTAAACTTAAATTCTCCCCCAGCACGATTTTTCCAACCTTACCCCCGCAGAAATTCAAGCTCTGGAGTCCCTTCGCAAGAGGGATGACATTGTCATCAAACCAGCTGACAAAGGGGGTGCTGTGTGGTGGTGTGGGACAGGAACCTGTATATAGCAGAAGCTCTCAGGCAACTCAATGATCCCACTAGCTACCAGAAACTGGAACAGTCCACCCTCCAAGTAGACCAGAAAACTATTGCCAAAACTATCAAGGGCCTTGTCAAAAAAAAGGCCACTTACTTACCTCCTACGGCTAAACTGTTAATCAAAGCCAAGACCAGAGAGTCCATTTTCTACCTTCTGCCTAAAATTCACAAGGCCAACACCCCTGGTAGACCCCCATCGTCTCAGCCTGCAGTTGCCCCACAGAAAATATTTCCGAATACCTTGACTCCATCTTCCAACCCCTCGTTCAAGATCTGCCTACATTCATCAAGGACACTACTCATGCTCTCTGTCTCATCAATGACCTCCACCCTTAATCTGAAGTTCCAGCCCAAATATCTATTCACTCTCTCTCGACGTGACATCTCTGTATACCAGTATTCCCCATACAGATGGACTGCAAGCCCTGTCATTTTTTTTCTCACCAAAGAAAAGACCCTTTCCCTGCAACCACCACTCTGATTCGCCTTGCAGAACTTGTCCTAACCAACAACTTTTTACTTCCTTGGCGACACCTTCAAGCAAATCAGTGGTGTCGCCATGGGCACCAAAATGGGCCCCAGCTACGCATGCCTTTTCATGGGATACTTCGAACACAATTTCCTGCAAAAATACCATGGTCCTATCCCTGAATTTTATAAACGCTACATCGATGACGGACTTGGTGCAACCTCCATGCCCATCAGTGATCTCCATGTCTTCATCACAGCAGTCCAGAACTTTCATCCTACTATCAGTTCACCCACGAAATATCTGAAAAGTGCATCACTTTCCTCGACATGAGTCTCTCCATCACCGATAGTGGACTCTCCACGTCCATCCACTATAAACCTACGGACTCACACTCTTATCTCGACTACAGATCGTCACATAATCCCAGTACCAAAACCAGCATACCCTACTCTCAGTTCTTGAGACTCCGCAGACTCTGCTCTGAGAACTCTGTCTTTGATGTGTAAAAGCCCTAGAATGAAACAGTTCTTCCTTGAACGCCACTATCCTGAAGACATCATTGATCGTGCTCTCCAGAAAGTCCAGCTCATCACCCGCCCACAAGCTCTGGAACCGAAACCCCCAGGAATCAACCAGAGACAGACCTGTTGTCAGCCTGCTCTACCACCCTTCTGTCCACCAGGTGCGCAAAATTCTCCAAACCAACTGGAACATCCTTCAGTCTTGTGCTCACTCGGCTAAAATTTTTTTTCCCAGCCCCCTCTAGTTGCCTACAAACGGGACAAGAATATCCGTGACATGCTTGTGCGTTCCAGTCTCCAGCCTCACAGACGCAAATCTTCTGTAGGCACAAGCCCGTGCAATCTACCCAACTGTAAGACCTGCCCCTTCATCTGTACTGCCATTGAAGTGAAAGGACCCAGTTCACGCATGACTGTCTCCAAATTCTTCAACTGCCAAACAACTAACTTGATCTACATCATCCACTGCACCGTTTGCTGTAAACTTTACATTGGTGAGACCGGACGCTCTCTCTGACTGTCAGATTCAAGGAACACCTCG
>JADBJO010000083.1:110000-122500 GCA_016801955.1 Conus betulinus
TTTGCACAGGAAAGGAACCTCACTGTCCAGAAGAGGGGAGGGGACGACGCGATAATCGGGAGATACGGTCGGAAATCGTTCCCTAGTCACAGCTCACAGGCAGGAGAGAACCGGGAGAGGACTTCCACTGATGACATTTGAAACCTGTTTCCAGCTTTCGCTACGTTACAACCATGAAATGAACGAAAATACTGAAATAAAAGATGATAAGTATAAAAAAAACAAAACTATTAGTATATAATTAGATAATTAGGATATAAAAAAGATCGTTTTGACTACTGAGTGAAGATACTGACATAAAAGGTAATTAGCATATAAAAACCCAACATTTTGACTATTATCAATATCCATTTCAGAAGAGTTCTTTCTCTAAAACAATAATAATAATAAACCATCTTGACGTTTATTATTTTCCAAATTCAGAAGAGTCCTTTCTTTGAAACGATCAAAAAAGAAGATATCCGCCATTTCAGACAATTCATATCTAAATTTCATTCATTAACAATATCACAGAACTATCTTCTATCCCTCCCTTTCTCTTTTCCTCCTACACATGCTTACGCCTTCCCTAATCCATAAATGTATGCGTACTGGTTTTTTTCTCCTTCTTTTCTTCCTTTTCCTAACCCCTTTTCTTTCTCTTGCATTAGTTGTAAGCGAAAATCAGAAACATACCTCTCTGTCTCTCTCTGTCTGTCTGTCTGTCTGTGTGAGTGTGTGTGTGCACGCGCGTACGCACAAACGCGCTCGTGCTTATGTGTATGTTTGTGTGCGCATGTGTAGGTGTGAGGGCTGTAAGCGTAGGTGCATGCAAATGGGGTTCAGGACATCCAGTCTCCACTACCACGAGAACTGCTCTAACCCAAGGACATTCCACTCCAGTAAATGAAAATTTCCAAAAAAAAAAAAAAAAAAAAAAAAAAACCAAAGGAAGAAAGTAATAACAAATACAGAAAAACTGACGATTTCAAAAAAGAAAGCGAGAAGGCGCAAGACACTAAACGCCTGCCATTTCACCCTACACACTGACACCTACAGGCTTTACGTTCACCTTCGCCGTCAGGAAAATGGCACCCCCAAGGGATGAATAGCTAATGTAGTGCCATTCCCTCCGGACACACTTCAGCTGAATCACTTTGAGACGCTACCGCGGGGCCACCCCCCAGTTCGATGCGGACTGTCTGATTTCACACTGACCTTGGTGTGATTCATCTGGATTACTTACCCACCCCTACCCACCCCTGGGACTTCGAGCGGTTGATCTGTGTGCCCACAGATGAAGTCTGGTCGGCTTAGTGTGTGGGGGACAAAACAGCCCTCTGTTTTATCGACCCATGGGTGCTGGGCTCAATCCCCCTCCTGTGACAAGCGGGTTTAAGGTGATTTTCTCTTCGGAGTCCAACATTGTGCAGACTCCGACCTCCCATCCGGGTTCTTGAGACGAGACTTTTAACTGGGGGGGGTCCCTTGCGTACACACATGCATCAAAATAAAATAAAAAAGTTGGAAAATAAGTTAAATCCCACTTCATCCTTAGCGGCCGAGAAGGTCATCGTGTGCCGGGCTGGTGGGATGGATCACAGGATCACAGGCGCGCGGACACACACAGACACGCACACACACAAAGCTCCCCCCCCCCCCCCCTCCCTCCGCTTTGTGCCCCTCCCCACACAAGTAACAAGCCAAACACACATGATCATTAGTATTGTGTCTGTTGAGACATTAGCCAAGAAGACAAAACGCGGTTATTTAATGGATGGATTTAAAAAATCAAACGTACTTCGGAGAACTAGCCGAGAGAGAGAGAGAGAGAGAGAGAGAGAGAGAGAGAGAGAGAGAGAGAGAGAGAAGAAGAAGAAGAAGAAGAAAGAAAGAAGAAGAAAGAAGAAGAAGAAGTGCCACAAATAAAACCAAGAGACGCCAACTATCTCAACTGCCTGTTGAATTGCCTAGGGCCCCCGTTTCGTGTCGTTCACAACAGTATAAGTGTGTCTCTACTGGAACATCCTGGTTTGCCGTTTTCCCGATTCGCCATTTCCCACCACCCACCATAATTTGAGGGAGAAAAAAAAAAACTGTATTGCTGATGTCTCGTGTCACCACATACGCGGACATCCATCCGTCGAGGAGCTGGTTGAAAGATTACATGGGGCAGGGCAGCGAGCTACACTGTTCCATGTCTGAATGTGGTCGTTACGAACGCAGCCTGGGAAACCATTCTCATTTCTGCATTTCCGTAGCCTTTCGCATTCCTTCTGTACGTCACTACACACAGAAATCTTTTTAAAAAAAAAACACAAAAAAAAACTGAATCTGGCCACCTCTTTGACTCTTGCCTACTCCCATTTCGGAGCAGCACGTTTCAAATCAACCACGAACAACAGGCAAAGCGCGCAAAACAAAGATCATCGCCACATAAAGGGATTCACGACGAGTGCAAAGTCTACGCCAATTATTAATGGCGAAATGGCGTGAACGATTTTTTTTTTTCTGTGAACTGACACTCAAATCCAAACGTGTTTACTGGACCAAGAAAAATATAATATTTCTGGTAGACACGGGGGGGGGGGGGGGGGGGGGGGGGGGGGGGGGGGAAGGGGGCGAATCGAGAGCCACCATCAGGTCTGTCCCCTGTGTGTTCAACAGGCTGACTGACTGACGGGATAGACTTCTCTGGGTGTTACCAGCCATGAAAAGAGGTCAGGCAGCCGTCGGGAATCTGTCATCTGTCAAACAAAGCATGCCATCTGAAAATGGATTCTACTCAAAGGATCCTGTTTCGGCTGGTAAAACTCAGTAACGACAGCAATCAATAACAATCGTCATAATGAAGATCAAGGAGAGGAGGAGAGCGGAGGTGCTGTCTATTGGGAACAGTGCATGCGAGTCGATGTGTCTGTGCTTGAATCTGTCTATGAATCGATGTGTCCGTGCTTAGATCTATCTATGAGTCGATATGTCTGTGCTTTAATCTATCTATGAGTCGATGTGTCTGTGCTTAGATCTATCTATGAGTCGATGTGTCTGTGCTTTAATCTATCTATGAGTCGATGTGTCTGTGCTTAAATCTATCTATGAGTTGATGTGTCTGTGCTTAAATCTATCTGTGAGTCGATGTGTCTGCTTAGATCTAGCTATGAGTCGCTGTGTCTGCGCTTAAATCTATGAGTCGATGTGAGTGCTTAAATCTATCTATTAGTCGATGTGTCTGTACTTGTAATCTATCTATGAGTCGATGTGTCTGCTTAGATCTAGCTATGAGTCACTGTGTCTGTGCTTAAATCTATAAGTCGATGTGTCTGTGCTTAAATCTATGAGTCGATGTGTCTGTGCTTAAATCTATGAGTCGATGTGTCTGTGCTTAAATCTATCTATGAGGGTTGAGGTTACGGGGAGGCACGGATAGGGGAGCAGGGTGGGGACAGGGCGGAAGGGGAGGTCGCACAGGGGGGACGTGGGAAGATAGAAGGAGGGATAAGGTTCAAGTGGAGGGTGTGGGAGGGGTGGGGGGTGGGGGCGCATCCCACTGAGATTAAAGCCACAGGAACAAACCTTACTGGGAACTTCTCCCTTGGGGAAGGAATAAGGTCGGGGTGGGGGGGGGGGGGGGGGGGGGGGGGGGGGGGGGGGGGGGGGGGGACAGCATGGCCTTGGACAGAAAGCCAGTGTGTGCTAGTGCGCTCTTTGGGCTGACCTGTTTCGGCCTAATTGAGTCATGTTTCCCCTTCATCTAATATTTGCCTTCCGAGCTGCTGTGGGCCGAACATCGTTTACGTGGTTTTGCATTTTGATATCTGCTGCACATACTTACGAGCGCATGCATACATACTAGCGCCTGCGCGCGCGCACACACACACACACACACACACACACCCAACACACCTGTGTGCACACAGAAATACAGGGCGTCAATGAACTGTGTGTTTACATGGTGAAGACGTGGGTTGGCGACCAGAGACCCTTGATCCATGGGGACATTATGATTCTACTTAGATCTAGTTTCTCTTGGTGAAAGACTCGGCCACGGCAAACAACCATCTCGAGTCCTGTCTCGCAACACTTGCCCAAACCTTTCGCAGATCACATATTTCCTAAGTCACAACAATGCAGAAAAAGCAGGCAGCAGACAGAGATTGCCATCTATGGACTTAATCACCATCACCCACTATCAAAAACGTGTGCGCGCGCGCACACACACACACACACACACACACACACACACACACACGCACGCACGCACAAACACACACACACACACACACACACACACACACACACACAGCTGGGGAGGGGAAGGGGATACACAAAATGGATGGGTTTCGTGGTCAACAGGGGGAAATGACCCATTCACCGACTGTCCTGTCTTTGCCGATATTTCTGTCACTCTGTCTGTCCCCACCCCCCCTCCCCCCCAACCCCCCCCCCCCCCCCCCACCCCCCCCCCACTGCTCGCTCCGGACTTTGATATGGCCGTTAGAAGTCAGCTGGACTTTAAGTAACATACTCTCTCTCTCTCTCTCTCTCTCTCTCTCTCTCTCTCTCTCTCAGCTCAGTCTGTCTTCCCCCCTTCATCCACGGTACCTTGATATGGCCTTTAGTAGTCACCTGGACTTTTAAGTAACTCTCTCTCTCTCTCTCTCTCTCTCTCTCTGTATCCTGCTCCTCTTCTTTACCCTTCTCCCTCGCCTGTTTGCAAGCCAGCGAGGTTAGTCTTTGAAGTTCGCCTTGTTACAGCAAGCCCCAACCCAGATAGAGGTTCTTCACGATGAACAATGGCTGCTAACTGACTCTCCAACCCTAGCCTGCTTCCCTAACGATGCTGTGAACGAGCGTGAACAAGGGGATGGGACCAGAGAGAGAGAGAGAGAGAGAAGAGAGAGAGAGAGAGAGAGAGAGAGAGAGAGAGAGAGATGTTGAGGTAGGAGTGGTTTCGAGGAGGGCTGTCCAGGAGAACAGAAATGTCTAAACCGATCCTCCACACCCACCCCCGGTTCCCTAATAACGATGGCGCAGCACTGACCCCTCCCCAGTTCGGAGGACCTCCATAATTACTACGTGTAGCTTTCATCCAAGAGGGCTGTCTCGCTTTTCCATCTCCCCCCCCCCCCCCCCCTTCCTCCCCCCCCCCCCCCCCCCCCCCCCCCCCACTCCTCCCCCCCCCCCCAGCCCCATTTTCACAAGCGCCAACTTTTCAAGATGATGGGTCAAACTGTGTCTATGGGGAGGAAAGGAGGAGAGAAAGGGGTGGGTGGTCAGATGACGGACGGTGATGGGAACGAAGACAGGGGAAGGGGTGGGGATGGGAGCTCGGGGGAGAGAGAGAGAGAGAGAGAGGGGGGGGGGGGGGTTAGAATGGAAGGACAGGTCACACATCCATATTAAACGTTCTTCCCCAGAAGCAAAACGAAGAACGCATACAAAGCAGTGCAATGCACACGACGTGGACATGATGCAATAAGAACTCAAAATGAAAAGGATTTCCTTTGTGGCTTTCTGACCATGTGAGCTTTCCCAATCCCTCTCGGTATAAAACATACGTGACCATCAGAATTTATTCACATGCGACCAAAACTACGAAATGCCTTCACCACCTAATCCTTTGCACGCCAGATCAAAGTGATCTATAAAATCATCCTTCTGCCTCAAAATATTGCCGAGCACAATCATTAGCTTGCAGTTGCTCTGAATCAGTCTCGTTTGTATCCTTCTCTATCCCTGTCCCATGTGACAACAAAATGTGGATGCAGTATTTGGATTTTTTTTCAGGTTACGCTGATAATCTATTTGGTCAACTATCATTTCTTTAAATTGTTCTTTTGTAAAGGTTTTTCCTTTTATTGAAATCATGATCTTTTGCTTTCCTTTCTAAAGTTCTTGTGTGGGACTAGAGCGACAGAGTGGAGGGGATGAGAGGGCTTTTTTTTTCCCTAAAAATAAACACACCTTGAACATTTCATAACACTGCGGCTACTGGTTGGCAGTATGTAAGTGCTTGGTCTCATGTACGTTGTGTGTAAAATGAAATTTTCTTATGTGTTCATTTTGATGTGATTGCGTACACCATTTGTCTATCTTTTAAATATATTCTGCTGATAATGCAAGACGTCTGAAATTATTAACTTTGTGTTATTTATTCACACAAAGGCAGCGCGCCTGTAGTTTAATAGTTTTCATTCTTATAGCCCAAATGACGACACACGGCCTTTTTCAGGGCCAACATTTCGTTCGTTTGTGTCACAAAGGAGTTTCTCACACACACACACGCACACGCACACACACACACGCGCGCGCGCGCGCGCACACACACACACCATCTTGGAAAGAAAAGGTTTCATCCTGAAAAAGACCCAAACAACAGAAAACAGTTCATGACATGGTAGCCGACGACAAGATTAGGCTGTGCTGGCATCGCCTGCCATTCCGCTTAATTTCGCACTCTCAGGGAAAGAAAGGCGTTAAGAATTAATGAAAAACATACAAAATAACACACACACACACACACACACACACACACACACACACACTGCCATTAGAAAACAGACAATGCAGAATGGACAGTTAGGTCCCTTGGGGACAGTGTGTTCAATTTTTCACCACCTGGTCACCAGATTACAACGAAAGAGCTGGCATGTCATAAACAGTCACCAGCAAAAAAAAAAAAAAAAAAAAAAAATCAAAACATTTTCCGAACAAAGACTGAAAAAAAAAACACAAAAAAAAACCCCGGTAGACGATCGTAAAGAAAGACACACTAACAACAGGAGGGGGGTGGGGTTGTTGGGGTTGTGGGGGGGGGGGGGGGGGGGGGGGGGGCAAGAATCCAAGACAGTGACAGAAAAGAAGTTACTGGCACGAGACTTTCAGAACAGCGGGGACAGCTACCAGGACTGACACAGCTCCCCCAGCCAGCACTCCTTCAGGGTGATGACAAAGCACGTGAGCCACGGACAGTAATCCCCAGTACAGCAGACGATAAAACGACAAAACACAGTAACTGTGTTACAATGTGGCATGTTCCTTTTGCCTGAAAGGTTTTTTTGTGTAAGAATATTACTTTTTTTTTTTTTTTTTTTTTGGTGGTTATATTACTGTGCTGTTACACCAAAAGGCTCTCACACAGAGAGAGAGAGAGAGGAGAGAGAGAGAGAGAGAGAGAGAGAGAAACGGCCTCAGGCCTGATAAATAACCCCCGCAGCAGGGAAAGGGGAAAGGGAAAGGGAGGAGTTGGAGGGCGGCAGTTGGAGGGGGGCGGGGGGGGAGGGTGGGGGGGGGTGACAAGCTGGCAATTAGAGCGGCTGGCGAAAGGCAAACAGACCCGGGGATTTCACAACACCTTCACGGAACAGCTCGCTTACCTCGGGGCCCAAAACGCTCCTAGCCTCCTCAGCGCCGAAGAAGAGGGGGCTGATTGACTTAATTGCTGCACAACCGCGGGTGAGCCGATGAGGAGAGCGATAGGCTGGTGAGAATGAAGAATGGGGGGGGGGGGGCGGGGGGGGGGGGGGGGGGGGGGGGGGGGGGGGCAGACAAGGGGGGCAAGCAGGTTTGGGGTCTGGAAAGGTGAGACGGAATGAGGGGAGATAATTACGCTACATGGGGCTCAAACCACACTTTTCCCTTAAGAAAGAAAGAAATGAATAAAAAATAAAATAAAATAAAATTACGAGACAGGACATCAAGCCTATTGCATCAACCTGTCAGCCTGAGGCAAAGTAAATTAGATCATGTTCCTTGCAGCTAAGCCGATCACCGGGAGTAAAATCTCAGAGCTGTATAATTATATTCGTCACATTTCTGTGCCTTTTTTTTTTTTTCATTAAGGGACATGGACGGATGGGGGAAAAAAAAAGGGGGGGGGGGGGGGGGGGGGGATGCATTCGGGGATGAAGGGAGGGAGGCAGGATGAGAACGAGAGGACTGGAGAAAGGGAGGGGAGTGTGGGGCTGGGATGAGGTTGTGCATGGCAGCAGTTCCTGGCCCTTCCAAAATCAATCTTGTTCCTTTAAGACGCCAAGGAGGGGTGCCATGCGCGCACATCTGTACCTAACCATCTTCTCCAAATCCAACTAGCTCATCGTGTACTGATAGCTAGATTTCTCCGTGTGCTTTACTGTTTGTGTTTTACTGGCTGTGGCTGATCATTTTCCTGGCTGTCATAATAATAATAATAATAATAAACAGAAAACCTGTGGAGAAAAAGGCACGAGGAAATAATGTTTGCTGAGCGAAGCCTCGAGAAGTGTTCAGTCTCAATGGGGTGTGTAAGCAGCTGCACAGCGAGGCCAGGGGATTTGAGGCGGACAAACTTTATTGAATCTCATCTGCCCCGCAGGACTAGTGCGCTAACAATCGTTAGAAAACAGATAATTAACTCGCTACTGAGGGATTCCCCTCACCCCCCCCCCCCCCCCCCCCCCCCCTCCTACCCCATCAGTTTGTGGTTGTCTGTAAGAATGCTGATAGTATGGGAAACTATCTGCAGTGACAGAGAAATACTATCTGCAGTGACAGAGAAATACTCTCTGCAGCAAACAGAAGTGCAAACAACAGCAGCAAAATCTTGACGAGAGAGAGAGAGAGACAGAGACTGAGACAGAGAGAGAGATAGGAGAAGGGGGGAGAGGGGATAGGGGGGGGGGGGGGGGGGGGGGGGGGGGGGGGGGGGGGGGCAGACAGAGACATTTAGAGATTTCTCTTCCCCAAGAATAGACAAGAGAGAGAGAGAGAGAGAGAGAGAGATTTCCCGACACAATGACTGCGTTTTTTGTTTCTTTGTGTGTGTGTTGTGTGTAGTGTGTTTGTTTGTTGTGTGCGCGTGTGTGGTGTGTGTGTGTGTGTGTGTGTGTGTGTGTGTGTGTGTGTGTGTGTGTGTGTGTGTGTGTGTGTGTGTGCGTGCGTGCGTGCGTGCGTGTGTGTGTGTGTGTGTGTGTGTGTGTGTGTGTGTGTGTGTGTGTGTGTGTGTGTTTCCTAAGAAACGATTGAAAAAAAAAAAACCCACAGAAACAAACAAAACAAAAACAAAACAAAAAAAACAAACAAACAAACAGAGGAAAAAAAAAAAAAAAAAAGAAAAAGAACAGAAAAAGAGCCGTGTATTCAAAAACAGATCTGAAGTATGTGATCACGCCCTCGTCCGCTCAGCAACACCCGCAAAGAAGTCATGAATACCAGAGCAGACACTCGCGGAACGCTAACACACGACAGCAGGCAACACCATTATGACTAAAAGGCTCACGACGGCACTAGTTCCACAGTCTGAAGTATCATCCACCCACCCCTCCCCTGTGCCCCCACTGTCCCTGACGAGTGGATGGCAGTCTTCTATGGCGGACAGCTGGAGGTAAAGAAAGGAAACCGCAAGGAGACAGACAGCAAACCAGCCCCTGACGGGAACGGGGTCTGTTTTGTTTGACCAGCTGGTTGTTATTTTTCTTTTTCTCCGCTGTGTGAGAGACACCCCCCCCCCATTATAGCTCGCTCTGGAACTAGGTCTATCGATCAGCCAGGCCCGTCAGTCAAGCACGTTCTTTTCAGTCTCGATTACCCTCCCATCCCATCCTTCATTCACCCACCCGATCCCCTCCCCCTCCCCAAACCCTGAACAAGTCTGCAGTCCCTTAAAAAAAAAAGACTTCCTAAACACAACGATCTCTCTTATACCTTTTTTTTTTCTTTAGCAACGATCTCGCCGATTTTTTTTTTTTTTTTTTTTTTTTTTTTTTTTTTGCCCTGGATGACTTGGGAGAAGCTATCTTAGCACCTTGTTCTTGCTCTCCTTCCCTTGACCTCGACTTGCTCAGCCTTGTCCTACGCCCCCCCCCCCCCCTCCCCCCGCCCCCATGCTCACTGCGTTTGGAGACGGAGAGCCCCCCCCCCCCCCCAGACACGTGCCGCCCCCAATGCTCACTGCGTTAGAGACGGAGAGCAATGAGGAAAATCATGGTGCACTAGACACGTGCATGACACATTGCAGAGAGAGTCTGAGGAGGCAGATAGAGAGGAAGTGTACAGTCGTGCCATAACCTATACAAAGAGAGAGAGAGAGAGAGAGAGAGAGAGAGAGAGAGAGAGAGAGAGAGAGAGAGAGAGAGAGGAGAGAGAGAGAGAGAGAGAGGGAAAAGTTTACATGTAGTGCGAATAACCATCCCCACATTCACAAAACTGTCATTTACTACGACCTTACCACTTCTTACTCGTCCTACGGACCTAAACCTGGGGGTCAGTGTCTTCTTAATAGTGTACAGACATCACAACAACCATCTTTTTGAACAAAAATATTCCAAAGACATGATACGGCTGTCTAATGGGTTATTTAACTGAAAAAGGCTCTAGAGGCCCCCCCTCATCCCCGCCCTCCTCCATCCCAACGAAGGCAATCAGTGATCATATATTTGCAAACGAGACTATCCAGGTATCCTAACCCACACCCCTCCTTCACCTTCATTCTTCCCCAAGGTGTGTGAGGAAAAGTTAAACACCCACCTCTCTCTCTCTCTCTCTCTCTCTCTCTCTTGCAAAGAAGATTCTACATATTCGTTGAATACAAAAGTCGCCACTCCGTAACTACAATCCATACGACAGAAATGTAAAAAAATCCTCCTCTACATAACCAAAAAAAAATTGAGTTAAAAATCATGTTACGATTAACGTTCGTAACACTGGTTGATATTACGGCTGGCTGGCCGTGAACGCTGAAACTGGCAACTTTGAACCCGGACGGAATATTGCCTATTTTGAATCCGAAGTCGGGAGGACTGACTTCAGTTCTCTCTAGATATTATCACAGGGGTCGTCAGCACGGAGGGGTGGATGGACAGCACTGATGACTTGACAGGTGTGGCCGTGGTCTCACACGTATGAACGTAAGGCCACCGTTCAGAAAGTGACAAGAGAAAGATGCCAGGTTCGATGCGTGCACGCTGATGGCGTTTTACGGAGAGGGGTGGGTCGGTGGGAATGAGAGGTGGATGGGTGGTCTGATTTTCAACCTTGAATAACACAGTGCCTCCTACTTCACTCCATTTCTAACTTTGTCTTCGCCACTGTTGCGTTTTTGAGAACACTTTTCGAAAAAAAGAAATTTCTACTACGAGCACATACACGAATTACAATACTTACATACATGTTTCTTTTTAGGACCAGTTCATTCTGACTTTCTGGGCAACCTATCCATTTCATACTTTTCATACAAGTGCTTTATGCACACACACACACACACACACACACACACACACACACACACACACACACACACATATATATATATATATATATATATAGTGTGTGTGTGTGTGTGTGTGTGTGTGTGTGTGTGTGTGTGTGTGTGTGTGTGTGTGAACTTGGGGCGTTTTCAGACTTGCTGCTCGGTCATTTTGTGTCCTCACAGAATCAATCTATTTCTTCCATAAAGTCAACAGCTCACCCTTCCTCATCCCTTCTCTTTCCACCCTACCCTCCCACAGGGCTCTCCTCCCTTCCACACCACACTCACGACTGCAGCTTCACAGCAACGTTTACCGAAGAAACATTATTTTTTGATGTCCCATCAACACTTCATGACACTATGTAAACCAGTCATTTTTCTCCCCTTCCAGGACACCACGGAGGCGGCCAGACCTCAGCCCTTGTACACACAAAATGGAAAGCACCGCTTCTCTTTCCAGCTGCCCCTGACACCAGTGAGGTAGAGGTGTATTGAGCGTGTGAACTCAGGAATCCCCTGGTGTTGGTTAACCTTTCCCCTCTGTGACACAGTGAGCCGTGTACTGACCAGGAGGCCAGGGAGCCGCTGTCCCGAAGACCTAACCAACACACAGCGAGATAGACAGTGGATAAAAGAGCAGGGTTTCCGTGCGCGTCAATCCGCGTCCTCGCTAAGCGTGTTACGTGCCGCTTTGCCTACCCCCTTCTCTCTGAACCGCTCCCAGACCTTCAAGACCTGGCCCGGCGCGTCTGTCAGGCACCTTTTCCGATGGTCTTACTCCAGTCATCGACCAGCGGCTACGTATCGCCAACCGTCAGCACGTGCACTTCCACGGCTTTGCAGTTCACTTTGTTGTGTGAACGTGGGGTAGGGCTAACGCTGCCCTTTTTCATTGGACGGAAGACGTGACGTGTTGTTTGTCTCCAGTGAAACTGGAGCAGGGGTTTAACACCAACGTGGTGGTGCCGTGGTGTCTCAGAATGGGCTAGCGTACTCCCTAAAGCGAAATGAGTAATGAAAGCGTACTCCCTAAAGTGAAATGAGTCATGAAAGCGTACTCCCTAAAGTGAATGAGTCATGAAAGCGTACTCCCTAAAATGAAATGAGTAATGAAAGCGTACTCCCTAAAATGAAATGAGTAATGAAAGCGTACTCCCTAAAACGAAATGAGCTGCCTGGGTTAATAAAACGTCAGAATAAAACAAATGGAACGCACAATATTTTGTTACGGGTCTTTAGCCCGTGTCTTCAAAGGATGTGACAAGGACCAGCAACGGTAAATGACTGTGAAAAGCCG
>JADBJO010000083.1:135000-137500 GCA_016801955.1 Conus betulinus
GAAACAAGGGCACGCCAGAAGCCCCGTCAAGGCCAACAAAAAGAACGAGGCCTCATGTCAGGTCAAACGCGAGAGGTCCGTCCCTCTCCTTAGAGCTTGACCTCAAAGTCTCCTAGAAAAACAAACAGCAATATTCACTAACCTTATAATAAACTTTTGTCCTGTGATTCGTTTGTTCATGTTTGGCTGGCGTGTTACTTAAAACTTTTTATAAGATTTGTTTAGATTTCCGCCTGCAGTCAGATGAAAAACTGTGAGGTTATATATGGAGCAAGAACACCGACACACAGACAGGCACATACACACAATATGTTTTCATCTACGACTACTTGGCCTCCCCCCTCCCTCCCTTGTTCCCCATCCCCATGTCCTTCCCCTTAGCTCTTCCCCCACGTTCCCCCTTCCCCCACCCACTCAGACTTTCTTTGAGTTCAGGTACCGCTTCACTTCGCCATACTGTCGAATTAAACATGCGACTACTGCAACTGTGTGACACGAAAACGATTCACTGTCGATTTACACACAGAATGCCGCTGGGTCACCATGCCGAATCTGACAAACGTCAGGTGTAAATTGTGATTTGTATACGAAGCACGATAGACAGACAGTGAGAAGCACGACAGACAGTGAGAAGCACGATAGACAGACAGTGAGAAGCACGACAGACAGTGAGAAGCACGATAGACAGAACGATAGACAGACAGTGAGAAGCACAGACAGTGAGAAGCACGATAGACCGACAGTGAGAAGCACAATATAGACAGACAGTGAGAAGCACAATAGACAGACAGTGAGAAGCACAATAGACCGACAGTGAGAAAGCACGACAGACAGACAGTGAGAAGCACAATAGACAGACAGTGAGAAGCACGATAGACAGACAGTGAGAAGCACGATAGACAGACAGTGAGAAGCACGATAGACAGACAGTGAGAAGCACAATAGACAGACAGTGAGAAGCACAATAGACAGACAGTGAGAAGCACAATAGACAGACAGTGAGAAGCACTCTTACATAGACAGACAGTGAGAAGCACGATAGACAGACAATGAGAGAAGCACGATAGACAGACAATGAGAAGCACAATAGACAGGACAATGAGAAGCACAATCTTACAAACAGTGAGAAGCACGATAGCCAGACAGTGAGAAGCACGATAGACAGACAGTGAGAAGCACGATAGACCGACAGTGAGAAGCACAACAGACAGACAGTGAGAAGCACGATAGACAGACAGTGAGAAGTCCAGAAAAGGAGACACCCTTGAGTATCAGTACAAACCTTACAACACAGTAAGGCCGAAATGCGAGACCCACACTGCAGGCATATGGCCCTCTTACAAACCGACAGGCATATGGCCCTCTTACAAATCGACAGGCATGTGGCCCTCTTACAAACCGACAGGCATATGGCCCTCTTACAAACCGACAGGCATATGGCCCTTTTACAAACCGACAGGCATGTGGCCCTCTTACAAATCGACAGGCATATGGCCCTCTTACAAATCGACAGGTCCAAACAAGAGAGACGTCCCACTCTCTTATGAAGATCCATCATTCTCTTACAAAGCGACACGTCCAACAAAAAAAAAAAAAAAAAAAAAAAAAATGAGGCGTCCCAGTCTCTTGTAAAGGTATACCCTCTTACAAAGCTACGATTTCCAACAGCGAGACATCCCACTGTGTGGTATAGGTCCATCGCCCCACAGACCACCAAAGTAAGACTCACACTCTCTCTTTTCAGGAACAGTACCGGAAGATAGGAGGGTTCCCGGAACTCCTTTACCCCCCTCCCCCAAATCCGCCCCCGCTCTTACATAAATACACCACCCACCCACCCATCCAGCCATACAGCGCGACAGGTCCTAAAAGTGATACGTGTCTCTCCGCCTCTTCTGGAGATTTACAACCCTCTCACCCAGCGACAGGTCCAGACAGTGAGACGAGCTCCTCTCCCCTCTTTATTATGGGGGACCGGTCGATGATGCGACTGGGTGGACGTGTGACGCGTGTTCGATATCTGTGTCTGATATGGATTCAGCGCTCCACGGGCCAGACGGCGCCACACTGTGGCTCGACTTGGGGAGTCCGCCCGCATTCCGGCCTGGGTTGCTTGTGCCAGCGCCCCGCTGTTAGCACCCAAACAAAAAAAATATACACAATCAACCAATAACCACCGAAATAAAGCAGACAAATATCAACCGAGAAATAAAGTAGAAACGCACGCGAGCACGCACATGCGCTCACACACACAGACACACAGAGGGACACACACACACACGCGCGCCGCGCGCGCACACACACACAGACATAGACACACACACTCGCGCGCGCGCGCGTGCGCGTGCGCACGTACGCGCATGTATGCACATAGACAGATGCAGACACTGACACGCCCCTTCTGAAATCACTTTAGGTGGGAAGACGTTAAACTGAAAGAAGAACACACACTGACACGCAAAGACACAGACACAGACACAGACAGACAGACACACACAGA
>JADBJO010000083.1:142500-172500 GCA_016801955.1 Conus betulinus
ACATTACATCGAGGTCCAGAGCGAAAGCGCGTGTATAAAAGGATCCTGCACGAACGTTAAATCCCCGTTTTCAGCCTTCGGAGGAATAAGCAATGGCGCGCCGGTGGAAATAGATGACAGTCATGCAAGACATGCACAATAGTTCAGCAGAGCCCTCGGCATCTTGAAGCTGGCAGCTTAGAAAAGAAAGAAAATGAAAGCAGCAAGAAGATCAGTCCATGAGAAACTGTCATTGTTAAACAGACCCAGAATCGTATAGGGGATTACCGGCAACAAATGACAAAACTTGCCTCTCGTGAAAACGATTTTCCCCCGGCACAAATCGCTTGAAAAGACACGCACCGGAGAGAGAATTTGCAAGTGCACACACACACACACACACACACACACACACACACACACACACACACACACTCGGCCAGACAGACACAGCAGAGAGAGACAGACACACACACATACACTTCTCTCAGACACACACACACGCACTCCTCTCTCTCTCTCTCTCTCTCTCTCTCTCTCTCTCTCTCTCTGCGCCCGCTCCCAATCTCCCCTGGTCGAGATGTACAACAACACACTGACAGAATAAGCCATATAAGCATTCTGCGGTTGAGGACGTGCGCTCTGGTAATCTCCATCTGGCGTCTGTTTATGGTTTTTTTCTCATACTCCAGGGGACGGACACGCGCAGCGCCGAATGTCAATCACCTCACAACAATTTCACACATGGTATCTTCCTTCTTTTGTCTGGAGTTTTCCGAATCTCCCCCCTCCCTCCCCCCTTCCCCATCTCCTCCCTTGCCACATCCCATGGGATTCTTACCCTATGCAGGGGCGGACTGCAGCATCCAGGTCAGGATGGAAGAGGGGAGGGGGGGGGGGGGGGCGGAGAAGGAGCCGAGGAGGGCTCGGTCCCTTAAGGGGTGGGAAGGTCGCGCCAAAATGTAGTCTTGTTTATGGAAAATGAGCAGCAGCGCATAGACTGCACACACTGCCTGTCTACAATGTGCGTCGATGACTCGTTTCTGTGGCAAAGTGAGGTGATTCTGTCGTACACCATTCAGGGGACGTACTGTGTATAGTGCGTGGTAACAAAAAACCATGGAGGTTAGAAAATCATTATGGTGTGAATTTATATGATGTGAAGTTACATGCTTTGAAATATTTGTGATAATAATGTGATTGATTTTTCATATATATTGATATCAAAAGTGGTGGCATTGTTATCATTATTACTTTTTTCATTATTATTTTTTATCATTTCTTTTCATTTCATTTTATTTTAAATCTCTGAAAGAAACCTATGAATCTGTGTACACGCTGATCCCGGCAGTACTGTCTGCGGGGCTTTCGGGACTCGGATCCAATATTCAAATTCAAGAATGTCTCTGAAACATTACTGAAACAGTGGTTGGGAGTTCCGGAAGCTGTCTAGACCGTGCCGTCGGAGAAAACACAATTAGAAAATGGCAATCTATACATGTACCGGAAAATAAGACTTGAAGTCAGAGGAACAAATGGGAGTGAACGAAGGAGGGAAAGTGATCTGCTGAAGGCAACACTGCGGAATATTAAATGAAAAGACAAAAAGTGAAACTGTAAGAGCATAAGTTCTACGGCAAATTAGCACATCCATATTAAGGATGTTGATGTTCTTTTGAAATATCTCTCCGCGTGCCCACCAACCTAGCTAATGACAATGGTATATACTTGTGTGTGTGTGTGTGTGTGTGTGTGTGTTTGTGTGTGTGTGTGTGTGTGTGTGTGTGTGTGTGTGTGTGTGTGTGTGTGTGTGTGTGTGTGTGTGTGTGTGTGTGTGTGTGTGTGTGTGTGTGTGTGTGTGTGTGTGTGTGTGTGTGTGTTGTTGTCTCCTTGTTAGTTTCCTTTTGTGATTGTTTATTTGCAACTGAATACACCTTTTGAGAATTCTTTAACTATTGAAATATTTCCTCCAAAATTTAATGTATTTGTTTTCTTCTTTCATTGCTTGTCCTTTTTGCTGTAAACAAACAAACAAACAAACAAACAGAAAAATTCATAGATGGAACATTGGAAACATATATATTTAAAATACTGAAACTGTACTTTCATTCACTCACAAATCATTGGATTGTGATACAAAAACTCTTTATTCAGTCTTAAACAAATACGAGGTTTATAACATTATTATCGGCACAAATTCTTGGATACAATTTTAAATTAATATGTACATCACAAGCTTAAAACAAGTGTATGTTGTACTTGTATACAATGACTGAGAGTGAGAGGAATTTTTTGGTTGTATTATGATGTAACATGTGCTCATATGTTCATGATCTTGCTGAAGGAATTAAAAAGATTTATTGAAAAAAACAAACAAAAAAACAAACAACAACAACGAAAAACCGATGGAGGTACATGATTAGAAAAGATGTCTTTCCTTGCTCTTAAAGACAGTGTCTTTTTGTTTGCGCTGAAGAATAAAGAGGGTTATAAAGGGAAGGGAGGTGAATCAGAAAACCACGATGTTTTAACTATGCCTTTTGTGTGTCGTCTGTCTTTTTTTTCTTATTTATGACACCTACAAAATCTATCAACATATGCCCCCATGTTACGCGATTCGCAGAATTCTGGGGGAAAAAAAAAAATCATCCGGGATTAGTATTTTACCAAGATATCACCCAGCCTGTTGCTGTATTCCAGTTCATTTGTTTCCCGCAATCTTTATACAAAAAACTTTTTTCTCTCTAAAAGTGTTCAAATGTTCGCGTCCTTCCGCACGGCGGTTTCAGAAAACAAAAACACAAACAACCCTAGTAAGTTCCAATGTCATCTTCTGGCATCAACTATCTTAACAATCAGCATGAGCCGTCTTGTCTTATCAGTCCAAACCAGCCAGTGTAGACCGACTTCCCTGACGGAAAGGACCGTGAAGCAACAGGTATACTGAAATCTTACTAAGTCATCATCGCGAAGAGGTTTACAGAAGTCAGCGAATCGCGTAGCCCGACACGTGTGTCAATGCCAAAAAGACAAGGGTGAAAAAAAAAAAATGCCGTCAAAATGCAACATGCCTATTTCTCTCATTCAGCCTCTTTCTGCCTCATACGAACAAGATACTTGGTTATCTTATCGGGCAACAGGGGGAGGTAATCTTTTTCCAATTGCGTACCACTATATTTGTTTGTTTGCTTTTTCCCCCAAAGTAACGTTCTGTGATTGGGTATTATTACGACAGTCCTCTCACTCTCCTTCTGAAGGACCCCTGAGGTCAACATCCAAAAACATGAGTGGCTTCCCTCCCCCCCCCCCCCCCTCCCCCCCATCTCCCTCTGCCGCCAGTTGTTTTCGCCGAAAGTTTTGCGACAGCACAGTGAGATGTATGAGTGTGTGTGCGTGCGAGCGTGCGTGCGAGCATGCGCGCGTGCGTGTGCGTTTTTGTTTGAGACCGACTGCTACCTGAATGAACGTCTAGTCTTTCGTATTAGACTTTAAGGTGACGTGCATGGACCATGCATCAAACAATCTTGTATGCTCAGTGTACATACATCCCATTCCACCTCTGGAGCAGAGCAGGCCATCGTGAGCCGGTGGGATGAATGGACGACATCAAACCAAAACACTGGCACACTCATGTTTAGACGACATCTCCGAAGGCGCAGAGTGGCTAAGTTAATGGAGTTAAGGAAAAGGTTGCGTACACAAAAAACACCCCAATGGTGAACCTCTGAGTTCTAGCCAAGGAACGAAGAAAAAGAAAGAAAGAAGAAAGAAAATGAAAAAAGAAAGAATGAAAGAAAATGAAAGAAAGAAAGAAAGAAAAGGAAGAAAGAAAGAAAGGAAGAAAGAAAAAGAAAGAGAAAGAAAGAAAGAAAGAAAGAAAGAAAGAAAGAAAGAAAAAAGAAAGAAAGAAAGGAAGGAAGGAAGAAAGAAAGAAAGAATGAAAGAAAGAAATAATGAACAATACTCGGGAGAAAAAAAAAAAAAAAAAAAAAACATACAAACAAACACTCAATCAGCCAGCCACCGCGGCGAAGTGGTTAGCATCACAGTCTCCCGGCTAGGAGATCGTGGGGTTGATTACCATCAGAGACATTTATTAGGGTGTGTTTTTTTCTTGTATTTTTTTTTCCTACCCCGACCGGCTCCTGCCCAGAGTTGAGTTTGCAATGGGCTCAACTGAGAAGACTGGCACCACACAGTCGACTTTCGTCCCCCTAATGAATGCGTCTCGGACAGCGTTGCTCTAATATCCTGACCAACACTGTAAGTGTCAGCATCTCTCGGGCCTGATGGACGCCGGGACACAATATGAAAGTAAGCACAGAGTGCACCCCCCATCATGTAGCCTCAGACTAGACTGGAAATCTTTAACATCATCTTCAACATACTCACCTATACCGATCAACATTTACAAAAAAAAAAAAAAAAAAAAAAAAAGAAAGAAAAAAAAAAAAAAAGAAAAAAGCTCAAATTCTACGGCCCTTGAAGCCCTGCTCTCATGCTGGCCTTAATTTCGATTTCCCTTCAATGTCTATGCCCATGGTGAGATCCTGTCGCCTTCTATCGGAGTCCACAAAATCATGGGGACTTCGTTGGACGGACATGCAGGCGCCCTTCGGGGGTCCACGACTGAGCATATATAGTTGTCAGAAGTAGGCTTAGTAGGTGGTGTCTTGCGTATTCTGGATCAGAACAAGCGCCACTGGACACCACTGAAGTCACGAGGCAGCACTGCAGCATCTCCTCCGGTGGGTTGCCTCATGACGACTTGAAACTGACTGTGGTTTCGCCGGTACCGAGGCTGTGGCTGTGGAAGAGGGGCCGGAACAAGCGGCGTGGATGCAGTGCCACTGAGGGGGGCACAGAAAAATAGGACAGCAAAACAAACAAACAAACAAATCCAAACAAACAATTGGCCGGGACAAAAAATAAACACAACGGGGCCGGAAGAATGCGTGATGAAATGCCGCTGCCTGTTTTTCCTAGCAGAATCCCCTGCCTCCAGTGACAGCCTGCGAGCGGACGACGAATCGCTTGACTTTTTCTTTGCTCTCATAACAATAAGCTCTGTCCCTGTGTTCGTACAAACAAAGAATCGCATTAATTTTGCTTTGCTCTTGTAGGATTAGAGAGTCCGACTCTTGACCGTCGACGGGCGATATCTAAATAAGCAACGAATCACAATATTTTCAGTTCGCCCTCGTAATGTTAACCTCTGTGTCCCTCCTCCACTGACTGTGTTTGAGCGGACAACAAACCGCATTCGCACTGCTTAGCTCTACTAATATTAAACTATCTCTCTCTTCACTGACTGTTTGAGCGGACAACAAATCGCTTTCACTCTGCTTAGTTCTACTAGTATTAAGCTCTCTCTCTTCACCGACTGTGTTTGAACGGATGACAGATCGCTTTTTCTCCCCTCAAGAGACTTGTCCTTGCCTTGGCCTTGACCATTTACTGCAGTTTTTGCATGAAAAATCAGTCATATGCTCAAATTTGCTTTGCTTTAAGCACAGCTTATGATCTATGAGGACGATGCGGGTGACGTTATGGAGTTCTGTTTTTGGCCAGAGACAACACGGAAGGGTCGTCCTCCATGCTTCCTTTCATATCATATCCCAGCGTCAGCCAGGCCCGTGAGATACAGACACCTGCAGTGTTGAACGTGATATTCTCTTTCCGCTCGTAAGATTGAGGCACAGGCATTTACTAAATCAATGATGAATTGACAGACAGAGAGACAGAGAGAGAGAGAGAGAGAGAGAGAGAGAGAGAGAGAGAGAGAGAGAGAGAGAGAGAGAGAGAGCGGTAGGGGGGAACGCATGAAAGGACAGACAGACAGGCAAACAGACAGGCAGACAGAAAGACAGTATGAAACAGAGAAGAAGATACCGATTAAAAAAAGGGTTTAAAGGTAAATCAGTAGAGACTGTATCTAAGGGACCACTAAAAAAACAAAAGGTTAAAAAGAAAAGGTAATAAAAACAGATGAATACAAACCCAGGAAAAGATTACCATGGATGTAACAAAATTTCAAAAGAAGTATATTAATCATAAACCTCAGAACAGTATCTGATCCGATGTGAAAAGGTTTGAAATTGAAAGAAGTAGACGATGTGTGCGTGCGTGCTTGCAGAATTATTGGACGTTTGTATTAGTGTTGTCATGCATGTGAAAATTACTGAGCACGTGCAAGTACTAGTTTTTAGAGGTGTGAGTGTGTGTGTGTGTGTGTGTGTGTGTGTGTGTGTGTGTGTGTGTGTGTGTGTGTGTGTGTGTGTGTGTGTTTTCGTTCGTCCTTCTGTTTAACGTCTGTTCACTTTTGAGTGATATTAGACGTGTGTGTGTGTGTGTGTGTGTGTGTGTGTGTGTGTGTGTGTGTGTGTGTGTGTGTGTGTGTGTGTGTGTACGTGCGTGTATGTGTGTGCGCGCGCGCGCCCGCGCGCGCGCATTCGCGCGTGCGTGCGTTTGTTTAGATGCAGTGACACTGTGAGAGACATCACTTTCAATGTCTACGAAAGTTTTTAGACAAAAAGAGCAACAGCTGTGTACAATATATCTTTCCATGTGCGTAATACAATTTTTCTATTACATAAAAGTTAAGTGTGTTAAAAAAAAAGCCGAAATCGTGCTCAATGAATGCGAAAAAAATCAATTTCCACAAAACTCTAATGTTTCGATCTGAAAGGACTTTGATGTTTAGACCCCAAACGACTGCCTCTGCTTCTGTGCGAAAAGACGAGCGTTCGTTGCTCGGCCGACAGTCAACACTCGCAAATAACACGGGGGAGGGGGGAGGGGGGGATTGGCGAACCCCCAAACAAAACAGTGGTTGTGTTTTATTTTGTTACTGGCTTGTTGTGTTTCCGCCATTTCTGTCCCGTCTCTGGTCTCCTGGGGAGCGGTCTGTGGACGCCACCGACCACAGACATATCTATAGACTTCAGTCAAAAGTTGAACAGAAAGCCTCTCGATTGAAGTGTGTCAAACAGGACAGAGAAAGAGAAATAAAAACTGCCCCAAATTCTCCTGTCGAATTCCTCTCCATGGTCGTTCGTTCCCTGCCAGAATATCGATCAAAGACATGATCGTTATTTCCTTAATCTTGCCACATCAATGAAACAACTATGCAGAAGCCATTTCGATTTTTTTTCTTATTTGATTTTGTATTGTGTTATTTGTTTAAATGTGGCGAAGATTTTCTGGGGGTGAAAGTCGAGGGTGGATGGCTGGATGGGTGGTGGGGGATATAACTGACGGGTTGGGAAATTATATCAACAATGATCATAGAGTTCATAATCAGCTAATTTATCAGAACCTGGATACAACTTCAGTCCCCCCCCCCCCCCCCCCCCCCTTCTCTTTTTTTCATTCTGAGTCTAAATGCACAAAAATCAAAGGAAATGAACCCACTTAACCTGAGACGCGCTTTAACTCATTGCTTTTCCAAACCAGCCAGAGTTTTGCACAATGGGTTGTGTGACTGCAGGTGCAGCTTGAAACGACGTATAATATGGTTTAAAAATCATGACCGTTTTTAAGAACCGTACAGTATATACGTAAGAGGGCTGTTTCTGGGGAAAATTCTGAAGAGCTTATAAGGCCTCTGATTTTCGCTTCGGTGCTGTGTCGTCGTCACAGGAAAGTCCATTCCTTTCAGCATAAAATGTAATGTGTCAGCCTCCAAAGCGTGCTTCATATGCCAATTCCCAATGCCAGAAAGTGACGAGGTTCCACATGCGCACGCCCCCTTCCCCTCCCCCCCCCCCCCCCCCTCACTCTCTCTCAGTGCAAACACACACACACACACACACACACATACACACACACACACACACACACACACACACACACACACACACACACACACACACACTAACTTGAGGTGGGAAGATACTGGGAAGGAACGGCATGGTACGGACTCGCGTGGGAGAATGCTACTCACACTCAGCTTAAGCTTAGTCATGACAACGATTCCGTCAAGAAAAAAAAAAGGTCGCAGACTGACGGAACAAGTTCCCTAAACACACAGGGTCAAGACGACCGCTGGGCGCTGACCTGAGAAGCTCCAGACAGGAAACTACATGTAAGTGCCGATTCCCGAAGAAGATACGACACCCATCGGCCGGGCGGGACTTCTACTGGCCGCTCGGCTCTGCTTCTTCTTCTTCTTCAGCGAGGGGAATTCAGTCAGTGAATCTGCCGGTGAAATCCGTCTCCATCAGATTAAAGCACACTGGCTTATGGCGCAGCCCTAACCCGGTCTCCGCCGAGAAACGGGTTTCCCAGTCCTTGATCAGTGGGGGGGGGGGGGGGGGGGGGGGGGGGGGGGGGGGGGGGGGGGGGGGGGGGGGGGGGGGGGGGGTCCTTTCGTTCCTTCCTTCTCCCTTGCAACCATCTTTGATGCATTGTGCGCTTTGACACCGGCTTCGACACGTCTAGTCCCAGGGCCATGGGGGAAATAGGGTGGGGTGGGGAGTGTGTGTGTGTGTGTGTGTGTGTGTGTGTGTGTGTGTGTGTGTGTGTGTGTGTGTGCGTGCGTGTGTGTGTGTGTGTGTGTGTGTGTGTGTGTGTGTGTGCGTGTGTGTGTGCGCGTGTGCGTGTGTGTGTGTGTGTGTGTGTGCGCGCGCGCGCGCGCGTGCGGGCGCGCGTGCACGTGTATGTGTGCGTGAGTGTGTGCGTGTGTATCTGAGAGAGAGAGAGAGAGAGAGTGAGTGTGTGTGTGTCTGTGTGTGAGTGCGCGCGCGTGTGTGTATGTATATATGTATGAATGTATGTGTGTGTCTTGGGGTAGAAAGGGAAAGGAGGTGGCGGGGACTGGAGATCGGACTGAAGGGGAGTGGGGGGGATAGTGTTGTTGGGGGTGGTTGTGTAGAGGGAGTGTTGAGGGCGCTGAACAGGTCCAGGGGCAAGTTGGGCCTGACGCTTAGGGATGCGTATGACTGACAGATGGTTTCCCTGATGTCTCGCCTTCAGCTTTTTATCGGAAATACTGTATTATCATTTTGATGGATGGAGGGGGGGGGGTGACAGTGGGGGGGGGGGGGGGGGGGGGGGGGGGAGAGCGAAGTAGTAGATTAATTCTGATATTGTCTAGAATTCTGGTTCCAGTCAAACCATCTCTTTTTTGTTGTTGTTTTTTGTTTTTTTTTTTTTTTTTGTTTTTTTACTTTATTCTTCTGTGGTTTTTGTTACTTTCCGTCGCGGCAGACTGACCTTGCGGATCAGTATATCGCTCTTTGTCCTGCGTGGGTGTGCACGTGTGTGGATGTGTAAAACGCTGCACGCGGAGGTGTGTGTGTGTGTGTGTGTGTGTGTGTGTGTGCGTGCGTGCGTGCGTGCGTGCGTGTGTGTGTGTGTGTGTGTGTGTGTGTGTGTGCGCGCGCGTGCGCGCGTGTATGTGTGTGTGCGTGTGTGTGTGTGTGTGTGTGTGTGTGTGTGTGTGTGTGTGTGTGTGTGTGTGTGTGTGTATGTATGTGCGCGTGCGTGCGTGCGTGCGTGTGTCTGTCTGTCTGTCTGTTCACGCGCGTTTTGCCTGCGTGTGTGCGAGCGTGCGTGCGCAAGTTTGGTTGGAGAAAAAGAGAGAGGGCAGGGGACGGGTGGGATGTTGGTGGGGTCGGGGGAGGGGGAGGAAGAGGAGGATACATATTGGGTACGGGGTCCATGAATCCTCCTCCTCGCGGACTCTCTTCAGTGCAGTTTCGCCACATGGAATGACGCAAGTTTCGACCTCTGCTTGTATCACCCAACTCTGTCCGTCAATAAACTGCCCTCTCCTTCACGCCACAATCATTCCCTTGTTTGCACTCGCCTTCGATTTGAAAACGGATAGATTTACGACGGCCCTCTCTGTCTAAATGCCTGTCATAAGAACATCCCCGGGACGGAACATCCCCTTTAAAAGCCTTCAAACGTCCGTGGGTGAGGCGACTGAGGGGGGGGGGGGGGGGGGGGGGTGGGGGTGTGAAATCGATAGCAGAAAAGTTGTCCGAGTGTTTGCCTTGGCAGCTGTTTCAGCCACGTTGCCGTTACGTTCTGGCACTGACGGCGAGAAGACGGAGAGCGTTTCAAATGGTTCCAGAATGTCACACGGGGGGGCCCCCTTGTAATCAAGCCTCTCTGCAGAAGTATTTCTTCGAACCACTCACCTCCTCATCCCCCCCGGATATGGCGCCTGGGCGGTAGTGGTAATGGCGACTGGGCGGTAGTGGTAATGGCGACTGGGCGGCTGGGTAGTGGTAATGGCGATGGACGGTAGTGGTAATGGGCGCGGTAGTCATGCACCTACTCACGTGTGCTTATTTCGTGCGTATGTTCATTTTAGCCAAGGTTTTTGACCACTAAGCTTCTATATTAGATTACCACAAGCTTCTATTATTATATGACTACAAGCTTCTGTTATTTTACATGACCACAAGCTTATATTATTATAGGACCACAAGCTTCTATTATTATAGGACCGCAAGCTTCTGTGTTATTATAAGACCACAAGCTTCTATTATTGTAGGACCACAAGCTTCTGTTATTATATGACCACAAGCTTCTATTATTATGCCACCACAAGCTTCTATTATCAGATGACCACAAGCTTTCTATTATCATAGGACCACAAGCTTCTATTATCAGATGACCACAAGCTTCTATTATTATAGGACCACAAGCTTCTATTATCAGATGACCACAAGCTTCTATTATTATAGGACCACAAGCTTCTATTATCAGATGACCACAAGCTTCTATTATTATAGGACCACAAGCTTCTATTATCAGATGACCACAAGCTTCTTTTATCAGATGAATTCACGCTTCTGTTATTCAGTTTCTGTTGTGTGTTTCTTTTGTGCCCTGGTGGGAGCTTCAGCCTTGACTTTGACTCTGCGGAACTTCTTTGTTATTGGCATCAGCGGGTCAGTGTGTAAGCTATGTCGGCGTGGGCACGTGCGACGCCTGCAAGACCCAGAGTGATAACGCAACTTTAAAACCGTAAAGGTGTGACTGCGCGCAACTGGAAGTTCTCCCAGATCACAGATCAATGTTTTAACATGGTACAGCACTTAAGAGAGAGAGAGAGAGAGAGAGAGAGAGAGAGAGAGATAGGGCCTGGGTTCAGATAAGGTGGTTATGCCCAGCTTGTGGCTTCAAAAGCCGTGATGTCTTCCACAGCATTCGTGCAAACCTGCTGTGGTGACAAAGGGAAATTCAACCGCTGACATCACCACAAACTCCATGCATTACTGCTAACCACGGTCAACGGCGAGTTATCATCAGCGTGTGTGCGTGTGCGCTTGCGCGATCAGCGTTTCTGAGGGGATTTAAAGACACAGACTGTTACGGCTCACCACCTGACGCGGACGCGATCAACCGACCCCTAACAGAACTTGTCAGCCTCTCAATCTTGCGCTCAGCTCTGCGTGGCAATATTGCAGCATGGCTTTCTCAATCGATGACCGATGTTAAAGATGCTACATTCTTCATAGCATGAAACGGGGCATCTTTTCAGAACCTGTCTCTTGTCTTTCTCTCTATCGAACAAACGCAGCACGCGGGCTCTCTCTCTCTCTCTCTCTCTCTCTCTCTCTCTCTCTCTCTCTCTCTCTTCGACAGGAGGCGGAGATTATGCACGATCTGAAGTCAACTCAGCTGGAATCGTCTAATCAACAGAAACAGCAAAAGCTGCGGACGAGGTGGAAACGTAACATGTTCTGAAGTCAATCCAGCTGGAATATTCTTTCCAACAGAGAAACAGGAGGAGAAATGGTCTAAATGTGAAAATTGTGGAAGTATATGTACGATTTGAAGTCGGTTCGACTGGAAAGTCACCAGAAACAGGGGGAGTCGCACAGGAAGCGGATATCAATCCGATCCGAAGTCGACCAGGATGAAATCTTCTGATCAGCAGAAACAGCAGGAAGCACAGAGGAGGTGAACATTGATGCGTTCTGAAATAAACCAGCTGCAGTGTTTTATCCAACACAAATAGAATGAGGAGTGAAGCAGGTATGTGTCATTTATGTTATTTGATGTCTGGTCTTCTGAACAGTGCGCAGAAACAGACGTCATCACTCTGGAGGTAGAAGTTCCTTACAATCTGATGTCAACCAGCCAGAATATTCTATCCAATTTATACAGGAGTTTCCAGAAGATGGAAATTACTTATGATCTGAAGTCAATCAAACTGGATCTACTGAAAGTCAGCAGAAACGATCGGAAGTTAATGTATCTGCAACATTCAATCCAACAGAAAGCAGCAGCCGCGCAAGAGGGGAAATGAAGAGGAGGTGACGTCAGTCCTGCAATGCCATTCCATCTCGTCGCAGTTGAGGCGGAAATCTACATGTCCCAACAACTCTGCTCAATCCTCTAATCACCAGAAACATCAGGAGTCGCACAGGAGGCATAGACTATTACGAACTGATGTCACCCTCACTGGAATTCACCTGTCATCAGAAACAACAGCAGAAATCATCAGAAACAGCAGCAGAAATCATCAGAAACAGCAGCAGCCGCACATGCCCACAAGATCAAGAACATTTGCTTCATACACGCAGGCCTTCGCTTGGTGTCAAAGATAACGGTTCAGAACGTACTACTGTTTATGGACCCTTTTGAGAACATGATTGTAATCAACAACACGTTATTCTCAGGATGGAGTATCTGTTAAACAACATCACATTTAGTATGATGGCCTGCAATGACAATCTGACTGACAAATAGATTAGCTGTTAACCGGTAAACGGTGACTGGCCAATCAATAAACTGACATTCAAAAAATTGTTTTAGGCAAATTGTCTTAACTACTCTTACAACACTAAACAAACAAACAAAACAAAAACGGCGTATTTATAATCATAGATTCAGCAAGTTTCTTTCAAAAATATCCTGACTTTCACTTCGGATTTCTTTTCTCAGATATGTTATGGCTTCTATGGGCCGCCTGGCTACACACAAATGACTCGACTTGGATTCCATTATTTTGGTATCAAAGCTACATATCACTGTTTCATTCAGCCCGTCAACTCAAGAACAGAAACACCGATCAAGTTCTCTCACTCACTCACTCTCTCTCTCTCTCTCTCTCTCTCTCTCTCTGTCTCAAACACGCATGCACGCGCGCGCGCGCGCGCGCGCGCGCACACACACACACACACACACACACACACACACACACACACAAGGGCCCAAAATCCCCAACTCGACAGTTTCCCCAACGCAGCCACAGGATATTTCAGACTCCAGGCTCTGCCCCCATCCAGCCGTGTTCAGTCAAGCGTGGGCCTTCCTCGCGTGACCCATCTTCACCTGCTCAGTGTTTTCAACGGGCAGCCGCCGCACGTTCCCCAGCATCCCATTGAAATCGACAATTTTCGTTTGGGGGGAAACGAATTTCCGTTGCCACTGTTTCGTTCCGTCGTAATTCAACTGCAGCCGTGTTAGCACGCCATTTTGTTTAGAGTTACGTCAGAGGGAAGAAGGAGGGTGATGGTGAAGAGGAAAAGAGGGGAGGGTTGCGGGGTGGGTGGAGGGCCAGTGACACTGGAATAAAAAAAAAAAAAATAAAATAAAAAGAAAGAAATAGAATAATTTTTAAAAAGCAGACAAGTCATCTCGTGCGGAGCGAGCTCTCTGGTTCTGGGCACAAGTGGAGCTGTTTAATGCCAGAAAAAACGTTCCGTGCCTGGAATGACGCCCTACTCCATAAGACAGACAATGCTGATGGCAGAGTCAACAGCATCGCCACAGGAAACGCTACAAAGAAACCACATTAATCTCTGGCAATTAGAAAAATAACAAACAATAAAAACAACAAGAAACAGAATAATACAGTGTGTGTGTGTGTGTGTGTGTGTGTGTGTGTGTGTGTGTGTGTGTGTGTGAGAGAGAGAGAGAGAGAGAGAGAGAGAGAGAGAGAGAGGAGGGATGGGGGGGGGGGGAGCAGTTGAGAGCCTGCATGCGATATGCATGGATCCTTGCTAAGTGAGCGTGGGAGGAGAGGTAGGATGAAGGGGAGATCGGGATCGGGAAAGAAGTGGGGATTGTGCAGAGAGAGTGAATTACTACGGGGATTGGGGGGGGGGGGGGGGGGGGGGGGGGGGGGGTTGGGGTAGGGGGGGGGGGGGGGGGGGTCATCCGTATGTCTGATCACCTTATCCCCCACACACTGTGTGTCATTTCTGCCTTGAATGCTCTTAACTTTACTCTTCCTATTGTTGACGTAGTGGGCGGGGGGCAGAGGAAGGGAAAGTAAACAGGCTTATAGCCAAATTCTGATGGGCAGTTTTTGAGCTTTGCCACGTTCTGGACTGAATTTCGGATCAGATCTGAAAGACGTCACTTCTGTGCCCTGAACCTAATAATCAGACTGAGGGAACCTGTCAAAGCTGGATACCTGGAAAAGTCTTATCGATGTTTATCATTACGGATAGCTGGAAAAGTCTTATCTATATCTACCATTATGGATAGCGGAAAAGTCTTCTCTATACATATCATTATCGATGACTGGGAAAAGTTTGATCAATATCTATCATTATGGATAGCTGGAAAGATCTTAACGATATTTATGATTATGCTGAGGCTGGTTTCGGTAATTACCGAAATAAGCTGAAAAAAAAATGTCAAAGTTTACTACGGGTACACACACACACACACGCACGCACGCACGCACGTATACACACATACAGACCACTAAAAACTGGCTGATTTGTATAGACGTACTTCGTTTCGTGAGTACAAAAACAGCCTTTTCAAAAGTTAAAAAAAAAAAAAAAAAAAAAAAAAAGAAAGAAAGAACTGCCAGAGACAAACATATGGTATTCTGACAGACTGACAGATTGAGGGCAAGAGAAAGGGTACGTAAAAATACAATTAACTGCCCCCACCCTCTCCTCTCTAAATATTGAGATCCTGCACCGTGCTGCAACTATCAGACTTGAAGAGAATTCTGGCATTAGCTATCACAATTGAAGCACGAAATACGGAAAACGGAAAGCAACCAAAAATTGAAAAGAATGAGAAAAAAAAAAGAAATCTGGGGTTACAAATATTCACACACACACACACACACACACACACACACACACACACACACACACACACACACCAAAACAAAACAAAACAACAACAACAAAAAAAAACCCCCACAGCTGTTGTTCTAGGAATTTGATTTTCAAAGTAGATTCGGTCAGGGTCACATTTTCTCTGCAATTATCTATTTACAATTGCTTTAAGTCTGAGACCACTCTGACGACAAAATGAGAGAAGAATGTTGAGAAATGGCTAACAAGAAGGCTCGAAATCCTAGTTTTTGTTTATGTATTTCCGTTCCTTTCCCTAGCCGCCCCCCACCCCCCCCCCCCCCCCCCCCCACACACACACACACACACACACACACACACACACACACACACACACACACACACACTTTTTTTGTTATTGTTGAAAATGTTTGCTGTCTTATCCCCACCCCTCATCCATCCTTTTCCTTCACCTTCTCTGTCTCTCTCCCCTTCCAGTAGCCTTATTCTGTGCCTCCCTCTGGCGGTCCCAAACACAGTCACATTCACGTTTGCTCTGTCTCAACCCTGACACCCGCAGTCTGCAGGGAAAGTCATAAGGAGGCAATCCACTGGGGGAAACACTGCACTGCTTATGCGTTTTCGTTCGCTCCATGATCATCGTGACTCTGTTTTGTAGATTCCCTAGCACGTATAAGATTGATATTTTTTATGGTAAACGGGACAATGAGATACACACTAAAGCCGAATAGTGACATCTGAATTACTGCAGAGAAGAACAGCGGCGTCGTTTAGACGGCCAGATGTGATGTTACATCCTCAGTCATCACAACAGTGTCCTGTAACAAACTGAACTGACGGACGACAATGAGCAGTGAGTGAATACGGAATTTGACTCTCTCTCTCTCTCTCTCTCTCTCTCTCTCTCTCTCTCTCTCTCTCTCTCTCTCTCTCTCTCTCTGCCAATCTAAACGCGGTCTTTTCGGTTACGCTGTAAGGCTCTTAAAGACAGAAGACATACATTCTAAGTTGCTGATCTCTCTCTCTCTCTCTCTCTCTCTCTCTCTCTCTCTCTCTCTCAAATTTCATTAAGCCAAAATGTTACAGACAGCCATCTTTGTTTCAACTAAATCTGCTTCTATCATCCACTTCCGCGGTAATTGTTAAACCTGAACAAAGCCTTTCAACTTAGAGAAACTGTTTCTTCTTGAACATGTGACAACGGTTTCCTTTTGATCCATATTATATCATTGTTTGTAATCACTGTGCTTTACACGTTCACACACCCCTTCATTATGGGCTAAGGCCTGTATGAATAAATCTTCTGAATCTGAATCTCTCTCTCTCTCTCTCTCTAGTCGAGTCGAGAGAGCGGTCGAGTCTTACACAGCCCACTGGGGCAACAAACCCATTCCCCCGTCTCGCCCCCTGTGTCACCATTTACAATGGCAGCAAAGAGGACGTTTTCAATCCTCCTCCTATCCGTCTCACAGTCTTCAGTGCAGCGCTGACCTCCCTTGCGTGACTTATCTTCCTCCCACCCTGCTGGTCGCAGCTTTCAAAGCAGCCGCCCTGTCTCAGATCCCCCACTGTCTGTTGTAACCGCCACTCGCCTGCTAAAAGAGAAAAAAAACAAAAAATGCAGAGTTTCCGATGCTACAGTGTATTTCGGTCGTTATCACAAGAGCAGCAGGCGGCGGCAGTAATGCAGCCTGTCATATCAAAGTGCCGCGGACTGTCGTGTGAGTGAAGAAACAGTGGCAGCCATCTCGTGTGGAATGCAAGCACGCTGGGTGGGATGCTGCTGCTGCTTCACTCGTTGGTCTGTTATGTGTGCACCCACTTTGGTCCGATGACAGCATGGAATAGCACTGGAAGCTCTCTGGCTGCCACTGATAAGAAAGATATAGTGTGTGGGGGAGAGAGAGAGAGAGGGAGAGAGTGAGAAGGAGAGGGAGGGAGGGAAGGAGAGAGAGAGAGAGAGAGAGAGTTCATGCGTGTGTGTACGTGCGTGCGCGCGCGTGGGGGTGTATAGGCAGGGGGGGTGGGGTGAGGACAATGGCTTCAAGTATGTGGAGGGGGGATGGGGGAAGTGGGAGGTGGATGGGTGCGTGCGTGGGTAGGTGCATACGTGGGCATCCACATGTGTAAGTGCGAAGGTATGTGTGGCACTGTTGGCAAGGTTTGGGGTTTATCGTGACCAATGTGCTACTGGTTTCCTCTTATCTTCAGCAAACAAGAAACGTATACATCTAGCAGACACAGACAGACTAAAAAGTTTCCTTAGTAAATAACAAACCAAACTACAAATAAACATACAAAAAACAAGACGCCAAGTAACGCTTACTCAATAAACAGTATTTAACAGACGTGAACTGTTGACACACGTCTACTTCAGTCATCACAAGTAAAGGGTCATTCTGCCCCTTAAAGTCACCAGGACAGACCTGCTGGAGTTGTGCAGGTTTCAGTATTGTTTAAGACGTCTACACAAGACGTAACTGTCACAAATGCACTGGCCTTTTTCGAACTGTGTACTGAAAAAGCGTTCTTTTGCATACTTTGTCTAATGCGGTTATATGTATTTTGCGATTAACTTTGAAACCTGTTCTAACATCATTATCATCATCATTATTATTGTTATCGTCATCATTAGTTTTATGATGATGATGAAGATGACGATGATGATGATCATGATGACGACGACTACGACGACTTCGACGACGACGACGACGACGATGATGATGCTGATAGTAATGTTAACTTGTTACTACTGTTATCGTCATTATCTTCATCATTATCATCATCCAATAATATTCAGGTCTACAATTATCATTGGAGACTAAATGTTGCAAATTCATTTCGCCAACTTCAGTCGGGGATGTCCATCACACAAGCACACACACACACACACACACACACACACACACACACACACACACACTATTCCACAAGTCTACAGCGTGTGGATACCCTCAAGAAAGGGCGAAACAACATGCAGAAAACAAAATCAAAGAAGAAAAGAATTGCACACACACACACACACGCGCGCGCACGCGCGCGCGCGCGCGCGCGCACGCACACGCACACACGGCACACACATATGGCACACACAGGGCGTACGCCGCGCGCGCTTACACATGCCCGCATGCATGCACGCGCGCGCGCGCGCGCGCACACACACACACACACACACACACACACACACACACACACACACACACACATACACACACACACACACACACACACATGCGCGCGCGCGCGCGCGCGCGCGCCGATGGATCCGAAATAATCGACAATCATCCTAAAATCCTTCGCAACTGCGCTGTGGGCACCCCCACCCTCCATCCCTCACCCACAGCCCCCACCACCACCCGTCCTCTCTCCCTCCTGCCTATCCAGCTCAAGCGGACTGAACCGAAGTACCGGACATGAGAAAGTGGACATGTGCAGACGAGATGACACGAGGAGGGTCAACGCTGGCGGCAATCACCCGGGGGGTAATAGATCTGGCGTGGGGGGTTGTTTGATCTCGCACATGGACACCTCTCGAGAAAACTCGTTGAAAGACACGGGCCTGATCAGCCCAAAACATAGATCTAATATTGTAAAACGCCAAGATTTTCCTCCATCACCAGAAATTTACAGTGACACCCCCCCCCCCCCCTCCCCCACTTGTAATTGCAGACCTCGAAGCCGTAATACTGTTAAACACTTTAATTTACCACCATCGCATATCTTCATTATAAAGCAGTTTAGTTTATCTCCATCAGTCTCATATCATAGGCAATGTAATTTACCTTAGTTACAAACGTAATATTACAACGCAATATAGTTTGCCTCAATTACAGACTAATATCATAAAGCAACATGATTTAACTTAATCACGGCCACAATTTTGTAAAGCAGAATCATTTTTCTCAATCACTGAGCTGTATTATAAAGTAGTATAATTTGAGTCAACCGCGAACAAAATATCGTAAAACAGCATAATTTCTTTTTTAAATAACCGACCTAGTGTCCTAAAGCAATATAAATTTTTTCGATCACAGACTTGATATTATACAGGGGTATAACTGACCTCAACCAGAGACAACATGATAAGCAATACGATGTACCTCAATCACAGACCTTCTAAATCACCCCGTCAAAGACTTGATATTATACAAAGCAGCATAATTCACCACAATCACAGACAATTATAATGCAGTATCATTGGCCTCAACCACAAACCTAAGATGATAACCAGTATAAAATACCTCGTTTGCAGTTAGGTATGATAGTCACAGATCTAATATTACGAAGCAGTGTTACTGACCTCAGTCACAGGATTAACATCATAAAGCAATATAGAACTGACCAAAGGACCTATGTAGTATTATAGAGTAGCATAAATTTACCTCTAGCATACTGTTACTCCTACTTTCATAAAGCAGTATTGTTTACCCTAATCACAGATCCAGCATTAAAAAAGCAGCATAGTGTTCCACAGAGAACAGAACTAATATCATAAAGGAATGTCACCAAGCTCAGTCACAGACCTTATATTATTCAGCAGTAAAACCTACCTCAGTCACAGACCTTATACTATGCAGCAGTGTTACCCACCTCAATCACCAACCTCATGTTATAAAGCAGTGTAACCTACCTCAGTCACAGACCTAATACTATGCAGCAGTGTTACCCACCTCAATCACCAACCTCGTGTTATAAAGCAGTGTAACCTACCTCAGTCACAGACCTTATACTATGCAGCAGTGTTACCCACCTCAATCACCAAACCTCATGTTATAAAGCAGTGTAACCTACCTCAGTCACAGACCTAATACTATGCAGCAGTGTTACCTACCTCAATCACCAACCTCATGCTATAAAGCAGTGTAACCTACCTCAGTCCACAGACAGACCTAATCATCACCATTAATAAGCAGTATAACCTACTTCAGTCCCAGACCTAATATTACAAAGCAGTATCATCTTCCTTAATCACAGACTTCATCGTGATATAAAGCGGTATAATCTATCTTAATGACAGACTATATCTCTCATCAATAAGCAGTTTTCCTCAAGCAGCTTCTCCCCTCACACTAACAAGTTGTCGAAGTTCAGCAGCATATATTCTCCGCCATGTCCAAGCATTACCACAACCATAGGAGGGAGAGAGAGAGGAGAGAGGGAGAGAGAGAGAGAGAGAGAGAGAGAGAGAGAGAGAGAGAGAGAGAGAGAGAGAGAGAGAGAGAGAGAGGGAGAGAGAGAGAGAGAGAGAGAGAGAGAGAGAGCGTGCCTTGTGAGCGCGCGCACACACTGACTAACTGAAACCAATTTATTGTCAGATTAACTCAAAGTTGTACTGACAAAGTTGTACTGACACACACACACACACACACACACACACACACACACACACACACACACACACACGTGCGCGCGCGCGCGCGCGCGCGCACACACACACACACACACACACACACACACACACACACACACACACACACACACACACACACGTGCGCGCGCGCGCGCGCACTCACACACACACACACACACACACACACACATACACACTCCATCATCATCTGTTCTCCATTTTTTTCCAACACCACACACCCTCTCACGTGCCACGTACAACAGTCCAATTCCACTGGAGTCCCTGTGTAGAAAGGAAGCAAAATGGGATGGGAGAAGGGCAAGGGGAAAGCAGGGGAGGGAAGGTCACAGGGGGAGGGGGAGGGAGTAGGGGGAGGTGGAAAAAGGAGGTGGGTGTGGGAGTGGTAAGGTGGTATGGCTGCAAACTCTAGCGCTCAAGGCTGATGCGACGCTTCGTCCGAAGGGAAGACGACAGCCATGTTCTCAAAGACACGTTTGTCATCATCGTTTGAGCGAGCCCACCAATCCTGAACGAGAGGTAAGTGCTGAGAAGCGTAGACCACTGCCTTACCGATGTTTCAGTGACCCCCCCCCCCCCCTCTCTCTCTCTCTCTCTCTCTCTCTCTCTCTGCCAATCAAAACGCGGTCTTTTTCGGTTACGCAGAGGGGCTTTTAAAGACAGAAGACATACATTCTAAGTTGCTGATGGCTGTGCCAATCAAAACGCGTTCTAAGCGATTTTTTTAAAGAAGAAAAATAATAATCAACCCGCCATATGTTCCTCATTTTGAGGCTAACCGCATTCTAAGCGGTTTAGCTGTATGGGTATTACAGACAGAGCACATACATTCTAAGCTGGTATTTTGGCCGTTGAGTTCTGGTTCTGGAGAACGCTTTAAAAGATAGTTCATTCGACCAACGTATGAGAATTACAAACACAAACAAACAATGAGAATGACAAAACAAACGAAGAAACAACGGCTACAGCCGGCTGCCTTGCTCATCCCCCTCCCTCTACCCCCACCTCCTCCTCCTATACTGGACTCATCACTTGAAACCAACTTCCGCACTCTGTTCGCCACGTGCCCAACTACTATGAGTTTAAGATATCCCTAAAAACGTATCTTTTTTCCCCCCAACAACATAGTCTAGCCAATACCCATGACCTCAACCAGAGACAACATGATAAGCAATACGATGTACCTGTTGTTTGTTTGTTGTTGTTTGTCTAGGCGCACGTTCTTTTTTCTGTGTTTTCTTTCCGGTTTTATAAATGCATGGCGTTATCCAGAAAGTATGCGTGCATATGACATAACATCTTCATTGTTACCTTTTCAGTTTTCCAGAAGGCGAGCGCATACGTCAATCTTTATCACCATCATCATGATCATAAGTATTAGCGGTAGTACTAGCGGAAGTAGCAAGAGTTATTAGTTTCTTCGTCATTCATTATCAAGAATGAGTAGTTTCTTCTTCCGCATCATCATTATCATGACAGCAACAAAACAATTGCATTATTCGTTTTCTGGTTGCATCACCAAAATTGGCCAAGGCCTAAGCGGAATCCTCCGTTCTTTATTCCAACAGCGGGGCCTTGAGTGTCAGAGAGCAGCGGCGGTGCAGCAAATGCGGGTATTCTTCTTGGACTGTGCGCTGATGCTTTTCTCCTCCTTCCTTTGTGGGCGGGATGGAATCACCTGTTCCAATCTATTGTGGCCCCAACACCTTCGCACAGGAAACGACTTGATGACTGCCTCTAAGAGAAAGTAAAAAGACAAAAAAGTGGTTTTTGTTTGGTAGGCTGGCTTGTTGGCGAGTCTGTTCGTCTGTCTCTTCTCTGTCTCTTGGCCTGTCCGCTGGCTTGCCTGCTTTCTGCCCAACTCTTCCTTCGCTGCAAAGGATGTCCAGTTCTAATCCACGAAATGCAGGAGCCCAAATCATTCGGCATGGGCCGGAAACCCGGCAATTAAATACAGATTTAGGAACGTTCCTAGCACTGAGGAATCTTATCGGGACAGCCTCCAATATCTGAGGCTCTTCTTCCTCGTGTCACGCCTAATAACGGGCTGCGAAGCTGATCGACATGCCAAGTAGCGATATCGACTTGAATCTCCACAGAACTAGAAAATTCATTTGAAATGTCCACAGCGCCACACGCCGTCGAGGAGTGTGATTGTGATCTTTGTGCCGAAATGCATCGATTTCTGCACATGGCTTGGAGACCGGCAACCCCGAATGCAGGCCTCCAAACGTCAGGAAGCTCAATTCAGTGAGTGATTCGATCGTGAACCTCAGGATCAACGATGATTCACTTGGAAGTATCAATAAAACAAACAAACAGAGGTTGGTGTTTGACCGCATGGAAGCCAACTTTGGGCACCTGATGACACAAGCGATCGACGGAGTCAAGCCAACATGTCCAACGAGTGGAGTGACAGTCTCAGTTTTGAATCAGGGAGTAAACGAATCCACCAGTTTCTCGTTAAGAAGGTTTGGTTAATTCCAGTCAATAGGTATGAAAATTAAGTAAAAACTATGAACATTATAGCCAGTGTGTTTTTTGTTTGTTTTTTTTTTTTTTAAATGTAATCCTAGTTCTAGAATTCAGATTTCCCCGAATGCAGCTCAGCTTTGAATTATCGAGCAAACGAATGCATCATTTTCTGGTAAAGTGGGTTTGAACAATTCCAATCAATGCGTAAAAAAAGGAAACATAAATATTATGCGAAATTCTTTGTTCAATGTTGATCTAGTTCTTACAATTCAAATTATACCGAACGCAGTGACAAAACAACCCAAATGTCATGCAATATGATAACCTGGAAAACGCTGCGACTGGAAGTAGCCCTCCCTCTCCTTCTCTCCTCCCCTCTCCCCTTCCACCGTCACCCTCCTTTCCTAATCCCCCCCCCCCCCCCTCCTCCCCCGCACCCTTGCCAATTCACAACGACTGCAAGTTGTCTGCGTGTGCAGTTTTAACAGCCGCAAAAGGCACAAAAGCAAGTCATGTTTAATCACTGCACGCGTCAGTGCCACCTCCAACTTGTCTTTTCCCGATAATAATTCCCGCCACAAATCTGGGTGCCGATAACAACATCAACAATTTTCTGATATGCGATGCTGCCGAATTCCGCTTAATGAGCTGTTCCAATGTGGCTGAGGCGGGGGGAAAAAGATATATATTGCTGCTTTCAGTTTTATTTGATTTGATAGATTGGGGAAGAGTAAGGTGGATATTAGCGCTCTTCATCGTCCCTACACACACACACACACACACACACACACACACACACACACACACATATCTCCTCCCTATCTTCGACTTAATTGAATGAAATGTGTTGTTTGTAGCTATAATAACCTTTAGTTATCTCAATAAAGATAACAAGTCCTGTGTTTAGAGCTGAATTTAATTTCCGTTTCTGGCTAGGATCGTGCCAGACGCGGATAAATGGTATTTTCATCATGATCAGAATGAATATTTTCAGTCTGATCTGTCCGGCAAGCACAGATAGCACAGCTTAGAGTGGGATTTCCCCAAGTGCTCAGGAACCGTTTCAATTGTTGAATAGTGACTGTCCCGATAATCTTGCTGCCTTGATTAGTATGCATTGTTACTGTGACTGGAAAAGGTCTATCAATGGTGTCTATGGTCTCTCTCCCTCTCTCTCTCTCTCTCTCATACATACACACGCGCGCACAGAGAGAGAGAGAGAGAGAGAGAGAGAGAGAGAGAGAAGAGAGAGAGAAGATCCTGTCATACCTGGAAATTCATCAGCTCTGAAAGGTTTCACAAATATATTGTCCTCCACTATATAACCTTGTGTGCGCGCGCGCTTGTGTGTATGCGTATGTGTGATCGCGCGCTTGTATGCGTGTGTGTGTGTGTGTGTGTGTGTGTGTGTGTTTGTGTGTGTGTGTGTGCGCGCGCGCACGCGCGCGTGTGTGTGTGTGTGTGTGTGTTGTTTGTGCGCGCGCGCGCGTGCGTGCGTGCGTGCATGCGTGCGTGCGTGCGTGCGTGCGTGCGTGCGTGTGTGTGTGTGTGTGTGTGTGTGTGTGTGTGTGTGTGTGCGTGTGCGTGCGCAGGCGTATATGTTTGACAGACAGAGATTCATTTCTTTCTTGAAAATTCATCAAATCTCCAGTTTTTTTAGGGTTTTTTGTTTGTTTGTTTGTTGTTTTTTTGTAGAATGTAAATGGTCCTCCAGGGGAAAAAAAAAAAAAAGCAGTGTCCGTGGCGAGACCTTGTTAGTGTTTGGAAACTTAATATCATCTATCCGAATCCATATCAAGGCCAGATACATTTTGTCATATACCAGTACACTGTGACTAGTAATAAGCACGTCAGACCAACGACCAGTTAATGACACGTACCAAGACTTCAATGTAATACCCGCACACACAGAATGTCCCGGATTCAGCGCTCCACATTTGTCAGCTAGATGTTCTGAAAGGATTTCCCTTTTTATTTCAGGTTGACTTTTTCAAGCATTCGCATATCCTTAATCACGAAAACTTTGAGAATTTTTTCCCCCATCCCCTCCCTCTCCCGAGACGAAAAGAAACTAAACGGGATTACACCAGGGGGTGGTTTAAAAGACCGCTACTTTGTTCTAAATCCACCCGTTATCAGGGCGAACTTCTCACGCGCGGAATGGGTTCAGGGAATTCTTCGCTCAGATATCGAGGACCACGTGCACAGCCCCCCCCCCCCCCCCCCCCCCCCACACACACCTCCCCCCCTCTCCCCTCTCTCTCTCCCTCTCCAAGCCTCCGTCGTCAACCAAACTGGAACAGCCCCCCCCTTCCCCCCCCTTCCCCCTTCCTCCCCCCCCCCCCCCCCCCCCACACACACACACGTATCTCCCAACCTTCAAACGAAGTGATTCCCACCAGGTTTTCACGTGGAAAATAACCTTTTGGCGTCCTGAAAATAGTGCAGGAGTTGTTCATTCGTGTAGACAGCTAATCAGATTCAGGGAGATACTCGGACTACTCTTATTAAGCCAGAGTCGTGAACGCACAAGTCTACAAGTCAAAGAGAGACAAAACAGCTTCGTTATTCCTTTCCATTCTGATCTCTATCGCTCAGTTCCTCCTCTTCATACAATGTGCGTGACGCACGCTCCACATTCCGATTTAAAGATTCATCGGCTTCAGATGGGGGGGTTACGTCATAATGGTTGGCGTCTTCTAAACCACGCCAGGTTGCAGAGCTACTGCAATGGAAACACAAACACGTGGCGTCTCTTTGTTCGTTTCTTCGTTTGTTTGTTTGTTTTTTTTTTCCCGTTCTTTCCTCCTTCCTTTCATTCATTCTCTACATGAAGTCCCTGAATGAGTTAGTTGGTCTCACTTTTTTTTATGCCACCACCTGTAGATGGAAGGCAGTGTTACGTACGACGCATGGCAACGTTTAATGTACACGTCACACGTAACGTGACATAATCACGCCCACGTTTCAGATGCATTCTTTCCGTCGGGTACAGAGTCGGTTCATGTCACCTGACACACTGATCACTTCTTTCCGTAAAGATGGCCCCTTTTTTTTCCCCCTTCCCTAGATCAGTGCCGTCTCCAGTGTACCCCAAGCGGTTGGCTGTTAGTCCCACTCCTCTCAGAATCGTTTGGTTACAACAAAGCCAGGGAAGAGCCAGCAAGAGGACACGCGTCAGCCGGAGACCCAGCGCTGCTGCCGCGTCATTTCCGTGGTGGTGTCCGTTCGGACCCAACAAAACCAAAATGTTGACGTGAACGACGGTTTAGTCGCGGAGTCTTAACGAACGACCCCATCCTACCCCCCCCCCCCCCCCCCAAACACACACACACACACACCCACGAACGAACGAACGCGCGCGCGCGCGCACACACACACACACACACACACACACACACACACACACCTCAGAGAAAGAGAGAGGGGGGAGAGACAGAGGCAGAGAGAGACAGAGAGAAAAAGACAGCGAGACAGACAGACAGACAGACAGAGAGAGTGAGTGAGAGAGACTGTATGTGTGTGTGTGTGTGTGTGTGTCTGGGGGGGGGGGGGGGGGGGGGGGGCGCCAGACAGACAGATAGACAAAGTGAGAGACAGAGGTGGGAGGGGTTGCAGAGAGGGTTGCAGCGTGGTGGTTGCAGAGAGAAAAAGCCCGTAGGCGAACTCTGAAGCCGTGAGATCATAAGCGGATACAGACCCATGCGTAGCAAAGGGCCATTATTACTGTCGACGCATGCTGTTCCATTTTCAAGATAACTTCCCGGAAGTGTTTCCGCGTGTCTATTTTAAGACCGTCCCTTGCATGGTGGGACATCTTTTGACAACATGGCGGCATTACGAGGCGGCAGTAGAGTGTGAGATTCAGTCGAAAGTGGGGTAACCTCACATGGCAAGTCGAGCAAGGAAGAGAAAAACAGTGTTATTTTAAAGGGGACCTGAGCATGCAACTTCCTACGTCACTGCATGTATATGGCTGCCACGGAGAACAAGTCGTCAGCTTTCAGGGATTTCAGTATAAGCACTCGTAGAATTCGCTGCGCTTCAGCTTTCTTGAAAACAAATCGAGCCTGCCCTAGTAACTTCGGTGTTCAGCAGTAACTTTCCCGACGTGTTCCACAGGAAAGATTAATTGGCCTGCTTGCTTGAATCTTGTGTATATGCTTGTGGTCAATTTGATGTCTATGATGTGAACAGAGTAGGAAAAGCATCCTTCCGTGACAACATGAAGGGAGACAAATCATAATCAGTCATGTGGTAGAGACGCTCGCTCAACATGAACTATGCGTTTAGCCGAACTAAGGACAATTGCAGGAGCCAGCACTGACTTCACACGTCCACCGCACTTGCTTCCTTCATTGTGAGATATTTGCCTTGGCCCTGTATATTTAGTTTCCTTGCTTTCAAATCGAATCAGGTGGTTAAATCCCTGTCTATAAAGCAGCTATCAACAGTTCTTATCCCCCTCAGTCCAAACTCGCTGGTCTGTCTCTGTCTCTGTCTGTCTGTCTCCTCTCTCTCTCTCTCTCTCTCTCTCTCTCTCTCTCTCTCTCTCTCTCTCTCTCTCTGCGAACTTGTAAACAGCTTGTAGTAAGAACAAACCGAAAACAATTACTTCCCATATGATTGAAAAAACATATATATGGATGACGCGAAATGTCAACATTAATATCCGTTGAAAGGTTTATTATTCTCTGAAAATACATCCCTTCATAGGCTCTTAATTCGTAACTTTAATTTCACAATTTTCACATTCTTGGCAAATCCTGGAACTGCCATTTGATCCAGATCCGTATTGAAATTTAATATGTTTATCTTTCAAATTCCATCCTCTCCTAAAGTTTCTGTTTAAATCGGCTGAACGGTTTTACGGACAAACAAATACACAAATGGACGCCGATGAAACCATAACCATGGCGGAAGCAACATGGGTAACTTTTTTCTTGTTCGTTTAAGTGTGCCGAACTGCACAGACGGCGTGGTTTTGCTAAGCAGAAGTGTACTCTATGCAGAACGGTCATTGTAACTTCTAGATTACAGCCGATTACTACACAGTGTCGCAAATACCTCAAGTCACCTCCAGCGCAAAGAACTATCCATTTCAATATCCGCTCTGTACACGTTGCCAACGTTCCTATTGGAAACAACAGTTCCCACGGTGAACGATTGCTACTACAAAACTATGTCCTCAAACATGAAAACGAATGTGCATGAAACCCCGCGATAGAATGTTGTATTATGGAAGAGACGAATTTCGTACGACAATCGTCAAAACCGTTTTCCCAGCCAAAAGCGAGCCTTTACAGTGCTATCCTGAAATCTATGTTGAGCCGACAGCGGACAGCCAGAAAAGCACAGCATGTGCAGATAATCACACAATCAACACATTCACTAGTTGCTCATAGTATTCGCTGAGTGTTATGACATTATACCATTGTACCATGGCAATGAGATATTGGGATACCCTAGAGTCACTATCCAGTTGGCAATGAAATTGTTCATGTTCGTCGGAAACAATCAAAACCCAACAAAAGACTATGAACGAGTTTGTTGTGGATTGCTGGTCCATTAGAATAATACGAGCGTTATTCAAAATCTCAAACGTTTGACATTGGATATATTGTTTAGATGGGGTTGAGTAAAAGATACGTGAGTTTACCAGTGCAACGCTTTTATTTTCATTACTTATATGGTCTCATACTTTCGGTGTTTGTGAGTATGTATGTATTTGGCGTTTGGGCTCATATCTTTGGTATTCCTGGACACATCGAACCGACCACAGTCAAATGAAATAATTCTAGAATTCGAGAGAAAGCCTCCGAGATTTGGGCAATCAGATGTGTTCTTCTTGACTTCTTTCTTCCATCGGCTGTGATGCGGTTTCCGTCATATTTTGTGGTAAAATGATGCCATTTTCTGGCATAAAGGGAAAAAACGGGATTTTTCCTCTGAACTGATTATCTGGCGGAACTCGCAGGATTACCGCTTTGTTTGTAATATTCGCTCATGGACTTCGATAACCGAAACTCACCATATAATAAAAATAATTCCGGAATTCAAGAAACACGCTCCGAGATTTTGGAAATAAATGTGTTTTCTACGTTATTTATTTTTTTATTGTTTATTTATTATTCATTCACTCATTTTTACATCCTTTTTCTAGTATGAGATAGCCTTAGGACATCTCCTGAACAGGTCACCTCATGGGGTTCGTGGAATTACCGTTTTATTTATAAGATTTACTAAAGGATGGACTGTCATACGAACAATTCCAATTTAATCAACATTTCGTCATTCATCACGAAAGACAGAAATATCACCGGTCTTGTTCGTCGCGCCAAACCCGAATCTCACTGTCTGTTAGTGTGTGTGTGTGTGTGTGTGTGTGTGTGTGTGTGTGTGTGTGTGTGCACGCGCGCGCATACGTGTGTGGCTGTGAGTGTGCGCGTGCGTGCCTGCGTAAGTGCGTGCGCGCGTGCGTGCGTGCGTACATGCGCGCGGGTGTGCGCGTGTATGTGTTTGAGTGTGCTTGTGTGTGTATGTGTGTGCGTGCGTGCGTGCGCGCGCGTGGTGCGCGTGGCGCGCGTGTGTGTGTGTGTGTGTGTGTGTGTGAGAGAGAGAGAGAGAGAGAGAGCACGTGTGTTTTGTATGTTACATGTGTGAGGTGAGAGTGCGCGCGCGCGCGTGTGTTTGTATGTACATGTGTGTGTGTGTGTGTGTGTGTGTGTGTGTGTGTGTGTGTGTGTGCGCGCGCGCGCGCACGCACGTGTGCTCGCGCGTGGGTCTGTGTGTGATAAATCACAAAAAAAAAAAAAAAAAAAAAAAAAAATCACGTAGTTTTCACCCTAAAGGATCTTGATGTGAATGAACCCTGACAGTCAGTCATAAGACTCGGGAAATGGGTTATTTGAAAATGAGCTTGGAGGTTACGGCAGACATCAAGTTTCCCTCTGCCTGCCTCCCCTTCTCCCTTCCCCTACCTCTGTCTGCTTATCTGGCCGGCCGGCTGGCTTGCCAGCTGGCTAGCTCTGTGTGTGTGTGTGTGTGTGTGTGTGTGTGTGTGTGTGTGTGTGTGTGTGTGTGTGTGTGTGTGTTCCACTTTGACCCAGCCAGAACTTGTGAAATCAAATACGCCAACATCTGCAA
>JADBJO010000083.1:177500-195000 GCA_016801955.1 Conus betulinus
TGTTTTTGTTTTGTTTTTGCTGCTTGCAAGAATCTTCCTGGAAAAGCAAAGAATGCCCTGTTGGATATTATGTGAAATATCTTTATTTCAAGTAACAAAATTTCATTCAAATTTTCTGTAAACACACGTTTGATTGTCAAGTGCAACACGTTGTATGTATGGCTCAGAACTGTTTGGAATGAACAAATTGGTTTTATGTTGTGAATCTGTACATTTCTCTGCTATATGGAAATATGGGGCGTTAATACATGCGCATCCAATGAAAATCATTGTAACCAACAACAAACGCACTGAACAGCCGAATTAAGAAAAATATCGGATGCCTGTTGTTCCACCAAATAGTATATTATGGTTTTGGAATTACGGAATTCGTATGTGTTTTTCATCAACGTCTAATCGATTGCTGATGTAAGAAAAAAATAGCATGATCGTTTGAAAAAACAGTGAAAGATTTAATTTGTATAGATCTTTCTGTAGTACACACAAAGTGAAAACACATTTGATGTTGAATATGGACAAACACTTGGGAGTATAATTACAACATCGATATATTGAATGAGATGTCTGAGCTAGCTGAACATGATCACAGATGCTCTGTGATGTCTCCTTGTTTGTGCTGTGTGCTCTGTGTTGTCATTTCTGCTGGGCGATTCAGTGTCGTAAGCAGCATTCCTTTGGAGTTATGGGCCTGTACTTATTTTATCATGGCAGCAAGAGTTACCCCTACTTGCTTGCTATTTACTGTTTGCTATTCCATGCCATATTTCAGATTTCCTTTCGTTGTAACAGACGCTGAGAATACAACGTAACAAATCTTCTATGTCCATAGTGTACAGAATCTCGAGATGACGAGTTGCATGTCGTCTTGTGCTGCCCAGTTCTCGGCTAACCATCAGAGAAATTTCTTTCAAGTGAATGTTATTGGTATCCTTGTGCTTTCAACTTTGCCTACTGATGTCATCCAATAAGACTTAATGATGCGTGAACACTGCCTTTCTTCTTGCATGAAGCACTTGATTTAAAGAAATTATGGCCTCGTAACGGTAAGACACTTGGACCATTGATTTTTTGTTAACGATCGTTTTAAGATTTGTTTGCTCATTCCTTCAGCTGGGACCGACGCTTGACGATAAACCATGATAGAGAGAGAGAGAGAGAGAGAGAGAGAGAGAGAGAGAGAGAGAGAGAGAGCAACAAAAAGAGAGAGAGAGAGAGAGAGAGAGCATATTGTTTATATGAGATAAAAGAGTAAGCACAAAAATAGGGTTAGAGAGAGAGAGAGAGAGAGAGGGGGGGGGGAGGGGGCTGGAGAAAACTGTTTACATGAGATAAAAGAGTAAGTACAAAACAAGGCTTTTTTTAACATCTTGCCTTCGATTACGGGAGGGAAAAGCAATAATGTAAGCGATCACAAAGCTTACAAACTAAACAAGGCGACGACTTCTAACTTACAACACAAACGACCAAATATAAGCTTACAGACAAAAATACCAACTTTGAAAATACGTCAAGTGAGTATGCATGCGAGTATGTGTGCGCACGTGTCAGAGAGAGAGAGAGAGAGAGAGAGAGAGAGAGAGAGAGAGGGTGGAGGGAGGAGGAGGGAGGAGAAATGGAAATGGGATATGGAGGGAGGGTGGGGGCGGGGAGGAGAAGGCCAGCGAGAAACAGCGCGTGGCGCCAGTCCCCTCCCTCAGACCTGGGACTGTCTGTCTGCCGGCTGCTGCTTGCTACTGCTAGTGATCGTGGCGGTCGTGCTGGTGGTCGTGGTGCTTGTGGTGGTGGTGTTGCTGTTGTTGCTCACTCTGCGGCTCTTCAAGCCTCGTGCTTCCTTCCCAGTCCCGCTACGTCTTCGTCAACACCCTAGCCGTCAACTTTGCCGGGACGTCCCCCGACCATTTCCCCACCTCCTCCGCCACCTACGCTCCACCCGTTCATTGACTTCATCTCTTCCACTTTGTTCGCTCAGTGACACACGACCCAGGTTTGGGGGAGTTTACCCTCAGAACCCCATTAGTATGATACGTGTGTTTGGGTTTGGGTCAACGGTGTGCTCGACTTGAGAAGCTGTATCGCGGATCAACCTCTTCTACGTGGCTGGAGACGAATGCGTGTTTTGTTTGAAACGGTTCAGTATTCATCGAGCTATTTTTTTCACCCCTGCAACACTACACCTTTTTTAAATTAAGAAAAAAAAGTAAACAGTGTATTTCGTTTGTGTTACATCTTGTTAGTTCAGATTTGAAATATCTTTAGGGGGAAGATACTTCTTGGGACTGTATTACACTGTTTCAAGAGTGTGTGTGTGTGTGTGTGTGTGTGTGTGTGTGTGTGTGTGTGTGTGTGTGTGTGTGTGTGTGTGTGTGTGTGTATGTGTGTGTGTGTGTGTGCGCGTGTGTGTGTGTGTCTGCGTGTGCGCGCGCGCGCCCGTTTGTTCTGATAGACGTTACAAAAAAAAGCGCAAGTGAAGTCACCCATTTGGAAATAAATGTTTATTCATACCAAGTCAATAAATCAGCCAACTACAATTTTTTTCTCCAGTTCTCAAAAGGTATGCACATATATTCAGAGACTACCGTGGGTCTCAGCTCAGATAAGGCAAGAGACTCTTCGGACTACTGTTGAACAACGTAACTGTGAGGATGAAATCCAATCCTACCAGTGATACTTCTCTGTGCGGGGGGAGGAGGAAGCAGGGAATGCCGTGTGTGTGTGAGTGCCAGTCCGGGTCTGTGATACAGTGTGAGTCATGGTGGACAACTGCGGTCAGCGATGACCACCTGCCAGGTCTCACAGCCATGTCACCCCTGCCATACTGTCCGCCGCTTTCAGGTGAGCCGCCATTCTCAGGGTGTCATCAGTAGTACTCTTCTTAAAACCTGACGCCGCTAGCTGTACAGGGACTCAGAATTTCGCGACGCCAGTTTGCCCATTTTTTTTTTTTTTTTCCTTTTTTTTTTTTCCATGTCTTTTCCCCTTTGTTTTTTTTTTTTTGTTTTTCTTTTCGTTTTTTTTTTTTTTTTTTTTTTTTTTGGGGGGGGGGGGGGGGGGGGGGGGGGTAGGGACGTGTGTGTGTGTGTGGGGTGTGTGTGGGGGGGGGGGGCTGTCACTTCCTCCAAGGTTTCCTCCAAATGTGTGTAACTTCCTCACTTTTGAAGCAAAGCTCTCGCTCCTTTTTCAGTAGAAAGGGGGGAAAGCCGGTTGCGGTTTAAATCTAAGCTTTTCACCATATCTTCTGAGATTCATCAGTCTTACTATTGCGGTGTTAATCTAGGCTTTTCACCCCATCTTCTGAGATTCATCAGTCTCACTACTGCGGTTTTAAATCTAAGCTATTCCCCATCTTCTGGGATTCATCAGTCTTTACTATAGCACGGCTGGAATTGGAGGAGAAGGTCATGGAATATTGATGTTGAGCTTTCCTGAGGCTTTGCTGCTACAGTGGGTTCGAAAGGCGTTAACTCTAGTTCCCTGGCTACTTGCAGCTTCTTGGCCGTCCCCCCCCCCCCCCCCCCCCCCCCCCCCCCCCCCCCCCCCCCCAAAAAAATAAGTAATGCCGAGCTGACGTGTGAACAGTCAATAGTGAACAAAGGAAGGTGACTTTTTTTATCCCGTGGGAGGAGAAATCGGAATTCTGTAAGGTCAAATTTTTACAGCTACTGCTACCCCTCCTCAATACTCTCTCTCTCTCTCTCTCTCCTCTCGTCTCTCTCTTCTCTCTCTCTCCTCTCTCTCTCTCTCCTCTCTCTCTCTCTCTCTCTCTCACACACACACACACACACACTGCACAATGCGTGGTCAGCTAGGCCGTCCACAACTTCTCTTCTCTCTCCTCTCTCTCTCTCTCTCTCCCTCCCCTCTCTCTCAATCTCTCTCTCCTCTCTCCTCTCTCTCTCTCTTCTCTCTCTCCCTCTCCCAACTCTCCTCTTTCCTCCCCCCTCCTTCTCTCTCCCTCTCATCTCAAACTCTCCCTCCCCTCTCACTACCTCCCCTCTCCTCTCCCCCTCCCACCCACACACCCACCACCCCCCCCCCCCCTTCACCCCGCCGTCCCACCCTCTCTCTCTCCCTCTCTCCCGTCTCCTGACTATCCTCCCACCCCTCCCTCACATTCCCCCCCCTCTTCCTCCCCCTCTTCCCGAAAAAAAAGAATACCCCCCCCTCCCCCCCCCCCCCCCTATCCTTCCCCCCCCCCCACCCCCCACCCCGGTTTGCCCCCCCTCTCTCTCCTCTCCTCGAAAGTCCTCTCCACCGTACCTGACTATTGCTCTGTCCTGCACCTCCCACCCTCTTCCCCGCCTCTTCCCGAAAAAAAAAAACTCCGAACAAAATAAGACCCCCAAAAAATTCCTCCCGGTGGCTCCATCCTGCCCCCAAACACCCACACACCCCCCCACACACACACACACACACACACACACACACCACACACACACACATAAAACACACACTCCAGTGGATAAAACAATGGAAACGGAACATAAAAAATGTTTATTATCACAAAGCGTCCAGTGTGTTTTCCCTGTAGGACCGGACAGACCACAAGGCCGTTATGAAACAGCACTCCGCCTGGCGCATCTGCCCGCCTGCATTTGTTGGGCAATCTGGCGTGACGTCAATCCCCCTAACTACAAGGTGGTCCATGTTGATGGAGCTATTGTTAGGGGAAATCACAGCCATAGATGGACGGCTTCTTTTGCCCCCCTCTCTGTCTGTCTCTCTCCAACATGTAAATAACGCTCACGTCGTTTGTCGTGTAAATGAAAAGAAAACAACTACTGTCACATCAGAAAGACACACAGAATGGGAGGAAGACGGCGGACGGGAGGTGGGAAGGCGGCGAATGAAGGGTGGGGGGGGGGGGGGGGGGGGGAGAGAGAGAGAGGGGGAGAGAGAGAGAGAGAGAGAGAGATCAGATTGAATGAATGAATCATCGACTAAATGGTTGATTGGATGATTAATTGGTTAGTCGGCTGGCTCGTTGGTCGATTAATGGATGGAAAGATTTGCATTAACATACGAATGCCTGCTTTTAAGGATTTAACTGGTGGAAAATATAACTGCATGTGCGCGCGCGCACAGACACACACACACGCACGCACGCACGCACGCACGCACACGCACGCACAAGGTTTCGAGGGAGACTACCCTTTTTCGTTCCAGATTAACAGGGTAAGGGTCATCACAGATTTTAAAAGAAGGCACGTTTTTGTCACACTAACAGGGAAAGGGTCTTTACAGATTTTAAAAGAAAAATGCTCTTTTTTTATAAACACCGAATGGATGCTTGAAGGAGACTGCATTGTTGTTGCCGTTGTTTTGTTTTGTTGTTATTGTTGTTGTGTAAGATTAACAGGGATAGGGTCAAAGGAGGTAAGACCCCCCCCCCCCCCCCCCCTTCCCACATTAACAAGGAAAGGGTCTTTACAGGTCTTTTTTTTCCAGATTAACTGAGACAGTCATTAGAGGATGTTGAACAAGACAGCAGAATTACTTAAGCTTTCTTCGAAGAAGACAACAGTTTACAAGACAGAATTACTTAACGTCTTCTTCAAAGAAGACACAACAGTTTTCAAGACAGAATTACTTAACGTCTTCTTCAATGAAGACAATAGTTTTCAAGTCAACAGTGTACAGATCATTACTGGCCTTCTTCAAAGGACACTGCTTTTTTTTCAGATCAACAAGAAAAGAGTGGTCATAACAACATTCCTCATTCGCCACACTTACGTGCATTTCATAACAACATTCCTCATTCGCCACACTTACGTGCATTTCATGTGCATTTCTGAAGCTTCTGTAAGCCGTTCTACATCTTCTCCTTTTTTTTTTTTTTTGTGTTAGTGTGTATATAAATATAGCATCTGTCACATACAAACTGGATGAAAGTGTCAGTGCACCAAACATTAGAACAGAAATAAACGCAGACACTGTGTATCATACGCCAAAACATTACACTCTATATACGAATGTCGATCAGTAAATAGAACACACAGATCTGCATGGTGAGCAAGTGCAGACGGGAAAAAAAAGGTGGGGAAAAAAAACAGACGGATGGAGGCCCCACTTAAAAGACAAAGCAGCAAAATAGGAAGCTGGAGGCCAGAAAAGGAGGAAACACACGCATGCACGCACGCACGCAGGTACACACACACACACACACACACACACACACACACACACACACACACACACACACACACACAAGGAAAGAGTCTTTACAAGTCTTCAAAGGAGACTACAATTTTCCCCCCTGATTAACCGACACAGGATCATTAGAGATCTTCCAAAGGAGACAACAGTTTTCATGTTTACATGGAAACTGTCATTGCAAGTCTTCAAAGCAGACAATGGGTTTCAGATTAACCGAGGAAGAGGTCATTGCAGCTCTTCAACGGAGAAAAAAGTTTTCAAATCAACTTGGAAAAAATACTTAGAGGTCTTTTTGAAAACAGACAATAGCTTTCCAATCAACCGCGAAAGCGTCATGATAGATGTTCAATATAACTACAGTTTCAGATTAATAACAATTGAACAATAACAAAAAGGATCACTAGAGGTTTTCAATGGAGAGTGCAGTATTTATGTTATTTCAGATCCTCTCAAGAAAGAGTTTGCACATTCTTTATCAAACTTTGGACATATTCAGGCACTGAATTTCATTTGGTTTGGCTATTAATGGAGCCGCTGTGATCGATTTTGCTAGGCGCTTATGTTCAAGAGTGTCATCGAGTGTTGAGAAGACAACCCTCAGAATCAGGAAAAAAAAAAAAAAAACAGTATGGTGCCAAGCCATACGGAACTTTGTGACAAAACAGCCACACACTCAAGGGGGAACCAGAGGGAGACAGACAGACAGAAAGACAGACAGACAGGAAAACAGAGAGAGAGAGAGAGAGAGAGAGAGAGAGAGAGAGAGAGAGAGAGAGAGATCGCCACACACACACACACACACACGCGCGCGCGCGCGCGCGCGAGAGAGAGAGAGAGAGAGAGAGAGAGAGAGAGAGAGAGAGAGAGAGAGAGAGAGAGACAGACAGACAGACAGACAGACAGACAGACAGACAGAGATAGAGAGAAATAGGGAGAAAGAAAGAAAGAGAGAGATCGCAACACGCAGAGAAAAGATAGATCGCCACACACACAGAGGACAGATCGCCACAGACAAAGAAGAGAGAGAGATCACACACGCACGCACGCACGCACGCACGCACGCACGCACGCACGCACGCACGCACACACACACACACACACACACACACACACACACACACACAGATCGCTTCATACGAAGAACACAGAAGAAGAGAGAGATCGCACACACACACATAGAAGAGAGGGATCGCCACACACACACAGAAGAGAGAGATCGCCACACACACAGATGAGAGATCGTCACACATACAGAGAAGAGAGACAAATCGCCACAGATACAGAAGAGAGAGATCGCCATAGACACAGAAGAGAAACACACACACACACACACACACACACACACACACACACACACACACACACACACACACACAACACACACAGACAAACAGACAGACAGAGACTCGTCGTTGGGAATCGGAGACAATGTTGGTTAATGGATGCTGTCTCACTGTAATGATATCCCATCCAGAGACATTTTTATAGAGGGTGCGCGCGCAGGCGCGCACGCACGCACACACACACACACACACACACACACACACACACACACACACACACACACACACAAGATCAGTCCTGCCAATCTCCAAACCAACCAGGAACGGAGGAGTATCGGCGGCTCAATTTCTCTCAGCAGTTCATCGGCTGTTCCGCCTACAGGAAAAGGACCGGGAGTCCTCACTTGGTTATGTTCGTGTCTAAATCGATGTAGACAATTACTGTTGCCGTTGTGTTGCGCGTGTCTGAACCACTTGATGCCAACAGACAGATACCAACTTAGATAATGCAAAATCTGGCTGCCAGCGTCTACTGGCTGAAACATTTTCATGAAGAGAAGATATAGACCAAAAGCAGCGTTGAAGAGACTGGACTCAAAACAAGTCGCTAAGACAGCAGCCCAAACACTGAATGACAAACACACAAAGAAAAGAGAGAGAGAAAAAAATGAAGATCAAGCGATCGAAAACCAGCGAGTAGCCATGAAGATATAAGGATTCAGGCGGAAACGAGACGACGAAAATCAAGAAGATAAGGAATCTATGAAGCACGGGGTAAAGAGGTTATGAATTCAGAGAAGGGGGACGGGTGGGGGGGGGGGGGGGGGGGGGGGTATTCACGGAGATAAGGAATTCTGGAAGAAAACAGCATAAAGAACTCATCAACAAAAGGGATACTGGAAGAAACTTTATGAAAAGAAAGCATTCAACAAGTAACGGGACAAGTCAATCGTGAAGCAGAGGGTGCTCAGGAACAAAACAAACAACAGCAACAAAAAAACGTTATGAAAATAAAGTATAGATGAGGGAGCTGGCTAACCCATAAAGATTCCAACCAAAGCATGGAATCATGTTCGTGCCAATATCCAGAAGGACCACGGCTGCCTACGTCCGTTTCCTGATAAAGCCACTTTCCCATGTACGTTAACGCTGAATCCCTCTGATTTTTCCGCCACGTTCGTAGAGGCCAAGAACATCAGAAGCTAAAACAGTAAATTATTGCAACAGAAACGGTCAGTAACGTGTCCTCCCCCACCCCACCCCCACACCCGCTCACCCCCATTCCTCGCTAAGAATCCTGTAGTCCCTGGACAAAGAGATTCTTTGTTGTTAGGTAAATATGGTATTGAAACAAAGAGAGAGAGGGAAAAAAAATCACAGGAAAACAAACCAACAAGCCTTTATTAAGGGAAGGAACTCTCTATTGTCTTGGGAGAGTCTTTATAAAAGGGTTTTCTTTTCCTTTTCACTCTATTGATCTTCTTCAAAGACCACTTGATTGATTGTTACTGAAAAAGCCAGACCCACCCAGCAAGCGCTTTGTCATTTTTTGCTGCAGAAATGACGGGGTCTCTTTAAGCTTATATCCCCACTTCATCCGTCTGTCTGTGTACTGGATGTATGTTTGTGTGGTGTGCGTGCGTGTGTGGGGGTAGACGTGGGGGCGGGGGTGGGGGTATACGTGTGTATGAGTGTGTGTGTGTGCATGCGTGTGTGTGTGTGTGTGTGTGTGTGTGTGTGTGTGTGTGTGTGTGTGTGTGTGTGTGTGTGTGGATGGGTAGATGTGGATGTGTGCGTGTGTGTGTGGGGTGGGTGGAAGGGTGTGACAGCGCGCGTGCGCGCGTGTAAGTGTATGTATGTGCGCACGTGTGGGTGTGTATCAGAGACAGACAGACACGCAGGCAGGCAGGCAGGCAGGCAGACAAACAGACAGACAGAAGAGAGAGCTGCTATGATTTAGCTCCTCGGGTGCAGGCTGGAAACAGCAGCGGCATTTAGAGCCAGGGGGTTTACTTTGCCTTGTGCCAGCCTCTGCCCCGCGCCGTACAGATGTCCTCCATTTCCTCTCAGCTCACCACTATATGTCACCGCCATAAATACAATAATAAACCATCCCTCCCCACGAGGAAATGTTCTGCGGATTCCCCCCCCCCCTCTCTCTCTCTCTCTCTCTCTCTCTCTCTCTGTCTCTCTGTCTGTCTGTCTGTCTGTCTGTCTCCTCCTCCCCCTCTCCCAATGTGCTTCCCTCTCTGTTGTCTGTCTGTCCTTCAAAAACCAGTTGCCCCAAAATAACATGGCTCAATGTCGAAAATTCTCATACATTTTCTCCCCATGCATAAAGCAACCCCACCCACCTCTCCCAATAAGCAGAAAGTAAAGAAAAAGAAGAAAAGAAAAGACAAAGAAAAAATACGAAACGAACAGAAACAGAAAAAAAAAAAAAAGTACCAGAAAACAATAGATATAAAAGGGATCATATCAGAATAGTATCATATACAGTTATAATGAAAAACGTGTCTTTTCAAATATTCGTTCCAACACTTTCAATTGTCTATTTCAGATACCCATGTCATATACATCAATCAATGTTTCAAACAGTTCTTTTCAAAAGACATACCCGAATAATGTCCTCGTTTGTCCATTTCTCGATCTTCTTACTTTCAGAACGTCGAAAAATCCCAAGTGGTTGCATATCTTTCATGTATGTCATTCAGACTGAGGGTGCAATTTTGTCTATTTTTTCCTATACATTTCTAATCATTCCCTGTGTGTGTGTGTGTGTGTGTGTGTGTGTGTGTGTGTGTGTGTGTGTGTGTGTGTGTGTGTGTGTGTACTGTTTATATAACTATTTTAGTTTTTCAGCCACTTATCACCTTACCATACTTTTTTTTTGTTTTACTTTTGTACCCTTTCGCTGGCTGCTTTGGGGTGCAGTTGGATTCTATTTTTGAACCACTGGTGGCGAGAAAACCACAGAATTATAGACTGTGGTATAACTCCATTTGATGCCAAGGGAGCACAGACACAATCAGCCGTGCCTCCCTGATGAGTCCAATCCAGCGGACGAAAGGCCTCGGAGCAGGCAATATGAATGGGTCTCTCTTCAAGATGGATTACATGGTTCCCATATCATGCTGGTACAAGGTTTAACATTTATGATGAATTTCCCTAACTTTTTGTGCTCCTTTTCCCCCCCCCCCCCCCCCCCCCCCCCCCCCGAACTTTCGGTTTTTTTTTTTTTTCATCACATGCTACATCCACTGTACAGGTTAGCATAGTACTATACACACACACACACACGCACGCACGCACACACACGCACACACACACACACACACACACACACACACACACCTCGCATCTCGCCTCTCCCTCACGTTCTGGGTTTGACGAACGCTCTGTTCTAGTCTTAAGTTTTAAGTTTAATTTCTGCACGCTATAAATTTCTTAAGACATCTGCCAGGGAGTTTTAGTCAGCTTTTTTAAAACGCTTGTTTAAAGCCTTTCCGCAAATGGTAAACTGAAGATCCGTTTACTGAGCGAGGATTCGCCGCCGAAACAACAAAGGATCGTGGCAATGTTAAAAGAAAGAAAGAGAGAGAAAACAAAAGGAAAGAAAGACAGGCAGTGAGAATATTTCTTTTCAAATCCTTTCCGAGTCACTCAATCCCCGAAAAGCTGATCAGCCGTGTTTCCGCATTGTCACCAAACGGCTTTCCGGGGTGTTCAGATAAGACACCCAGAGAACGGAGTGAAAAATGGGGAGAGTCATTCTGAAAAAATGATGACACTTCCCCTTATATCCATACTCTTCATTATAAATGACGATGATGATGGTAATAGTGATGATCTGAAGGCAGAAAAATATTGTATTCTTTCAAAATCCAGTACGCTGAACACTGACATTCGCCCCCCCCCCCCCCCCCCCCCCCACCACACACACACACACACCAACGCTTAACATATTTCCTCTACTGATGTTTGAACCTGAATACGACTTGTGTAGATTTTGTGACTGTTGAGTCTTTTATTATTCATGCATCTGGTTGCTTAGGTTCTCTCTCTCTCTCTCTCTCTCTCTCTCTCTCTCTCTCTCTCTCTCTCTCTCTCTCTCTCTCTCTCTCTCTCTCTTTCAATTCACGTTGCAAGTGGTGCCTCTTTATCTCAGTTAAATGCAAAGCTGTTGGGAATTTGCCTCCCCGCCCATAACCCCCCCACCACCACCACCATCACACAGCCCTCGCCCCCATGTTACGTTCGGGTTGAAAGTCTACACCTACATCCAGTGGTAAAGTAGACAGAGGTAATAACCATCACAAAAAGAACTGGGAAGAGGGAGGAGGGTGTATGCTGCGAATCTGCCTGACATTACACTGATGCTCCCGGAGCGGACAGCATGTTGAGATATGCTGCAGCAAAAAAAAAAAAAAAAAAAAAAAAGCGCGCCAGTAGTCATATAGGACGCCCCCATACGGATTCGAAGTCACAACAGGGGGGGGGGGGGGGGGGGGGGACACATATCGTCCGGGAACAATGTGATGTGACGTGTACATTACGGAGGATGCACTGAACTGCCGCCACGCTGCGCAGAACCACTGATTCCGACCCTCAAGTCAATTTAGGTTCAGGTTCAGTTATCTCCCCCCCCCCCCCCCCCCCCCCTTAGTTTGCCATCCCACCCCTTCCTAGTTTCAAAGGCAACGTTAAAAAAATCACCCAAAAGGACATGTGGTCAAACACTGCAGAGAGTCTGACGTTAACAGATTTTACACACTACCTTGTTGTCGAATCCAACAGCACCACCCAACAAAAAGATGGCAAGTTATTTCAAGAGAGAAAAGTGTTTTACACACACACACACACACACACACACACACACACACGGGCGCGCTTGCGCGCTCGAACGAACAAACGCACACACGTACGCACTTCCTACAACAAAGACAAATAAATGGGCCGAAAAGTCAATAAAACAGTGGATGGCAGGGAGGAAAAACATGAGAGAGAGAGAGAGAGAGAGAGAGAGAGAGAGAGAGAGAGAGAGAGGACCAGCAGCCGTGGCGAAGTGGTTAGCGTCGCGGACTCACGGCTGGGAGGTCGTGGGTTCGAATCCCATCAGAGTCATGTGGGGTTTTTCTGCCCCGACCGGCTCCTACCCAGAGTTGAGTTTGCTGCGGACTCAGTTGGGAAGACTGGAACCACACAGTCGAGTTTCATCCACTTAATGGATGCGTTTCTGAGAGTGTTGCTCGAATTTCCTGACCAGCACTGCAGGTGCCTGTATCTCTCGGGCCTGGTTGACGCCAGGATATATTATGAAAGGAAGCGTAGAGTACAGCCCTGTCATGCAGTCTCAGACCGAAATGGAAATCCGTAGCATCATCTTAATCATCCTCATTCTCATCGATCAGCATAAAAAAAAAAAATGCCTAAAATTCTGTGGCCCTTCATACCCTGCTCTCATGGTGACCTCAATTTCGATGTTCTCTCCACGTCTGTGGCCTCGCTTTGGTTCCGTCAGGGTCACCGATATCGGCGGGTCTATGGGGACTGTCGTTGGACGCACGTGGTGGCGCCCTCCGGAGGGAGAGCTCACTCACGCCGGCTCTGCGACTAAGCAATTATTGTCGTCAGTGAGGGGGGGGGGGGGGGGGGGGGGGGGGGGGGGGGGGCTTAGTAGGTGGTGTCCTGCGTATGTTAAATCAGAACAGGCGCCCCCCCCCCCCCCCCCCCCCCCCCCCCCCCCCCACTACTGGAATGAACCAAAGACGGAACCGACGCAATGCCTTTCGACCTTAACGTCCTGAGGGGCCAGGAAAACAAGATTAACAGATAAAAAGGCAAACAACAGAGAAAAACAAGACAGACTGCCCCCGTCACTGTTCTAACTCCTTTGTGTACTAGCCACGCCATCTGACAGAACAGAGGACTTATCGTGTTGTATGTAGGGATGGAGATGGACGAGGCGCGTGTGTGTTGAATTTCTTTGTCTTGCCTGTTATGCGTACGTCTGGATCGAAATGCGCTGCCGCTGTGCTGTCAAGTTCACTTTCTAACACTGGACGCAGAGGAATAAACTCTTTCTCTCACAAACAAGCATTAAACACAGAATCCATGGCTGGAACAACATTATCATTATTATCATTACTATTATTACTATTATCCAGTATTTCGCAGCATCCTTCAGCTTCGTCAGGGATACTCTGAGTATGTGTGACTGTGTGCGGGCGCGTGTGTGTCAAACACACAAGAATTCAGGGAGGGCGGGAGAGGGCGGGGCAAGAATAGCTTAACAATGCCTCCATCACTACAAGATATGCCATGGCAAAGATTTTCAAATAAAACGGGGAGTAGGTATGAAAAGCAGGGCGTTAGAAGTAAAAATACTAAAGCCTTCACGAGCAGAGTATGGCAACCATCGCAGACCATTCTGAATCCAGAACCGTTTATATCGCCTGCCTAGAGGCCTTTCGTCCGCTGACTTGGACTCATCGATGGGCTCCTGCTGATAGTGTATTCACATAATCATATAGACAGACTATCGCTGCGACATTCTCGTCACAAAGCCTTGCATACACACACACACACACACGTACACACACACACGTACGTACATATACGCACACGCACACACACACACACGTACACACACACACACACACGTACACACACACACACACGTACACACACACACACACACACACACACACACACACACACACACACACACGCACACACACACACACACACACACACACACACACACACACACACACACACACACACACACACACACACACACACACACACACACACACACACACACGCGCGCGCGCGCGCGCGCGCACACACGCACGCACACACGCACTCACACACACACACACACACACACACACACACACACACACACACACACACACACGTTTTTTGTCTAAGACGTTAGGTAGCCAGGACTGAAGTGGACACATACAAGATATAACGCTTCCAATCCATAGCCGTGGTTTATGCATCATAGCAGCCCCCCCCCCCCCCCCCCCCCCCCCCCGCCCAAAAGAAAAAAAAAAAACGGATAGAAAAAAAGTCCCACCCACACAGTCTCCCTGGCTTTTGAGGCACGACCCTCCGTCTTATTCAAAGGATGAAGCTGATGTCTATGCCATTACCTTGATTTAACCCAGGGGGTAAGTGAATCGGAAAGCGCTAACCCTCTCCCGATAAAACTCACATACTCCCTTCTCCCCCCCCCCCTCTCTCTCTCTCTCTCTCTCTCTCTCTCTCTCTCTCAAAAAAGAGGTAACTCTCTGCATGCACTGCTACCCTCCTACACATACATCACTACCATTTTCCCCCCCCCCCCCCCCCCCCCCCCCCTGTCTGTCTGTCTGTCTGTCTGTCTCTCTCTCTCTCTTTCACCCCATCAAAAAAACCTCTCTCTCTCTCTCTCTCTCTCTCTCTCTCTCTCTCTCTCTCCCCCATCAAAAAGCACCATCTCTCTCTCTCTCTCTCTCTCCCCCTTCCATCAAAAAGCACCACCTCTCTCTCTCTCTCTCTCTCTCTCTCTCTCTCTCTCTCTCTCTCTCTCCACTCCACCCCACCCCCACCCGTCCGCTTCCATCGTTTTAACCATATTTCTGTACAAGCATCCCCCCTAGGCTTCCCACTTCCCTCCCTCTTAATGCATTTATCGGGGCATTACAAGACACAGCGGGGTTTTTTCTGCTTTTTTTTTTTTTTTTTTTTTTTTCAACCGTCTCTTTTTCTCTGTTATCGCGGTAGTTCCAGGACAGACGAAGAGTGCCGGGTGGAAAAGATCATGCCTGGCTGTCTCCTGTCCTCTGGGCACGGTGCAGGTGTGTATGGTGTATGCGTGCGTGCGTGCGTGCGCGCGCATGTATGTGTGTGTGTATGTGTGTGTGTGTGTGTGTGCGTGTGTGTGTGTGTGTGTGTGCGCGCACGCGCGCGCGCGTGCGAGCGTGCGAGTGTGTGTGTGTGTGTGTGTATGCACCCACCGAACAGCGTCCTTTGAGGAAAACGAATGGGAGAGACAGCGACATTCGGTTGTAGATACATTGCTCACGTACAAGCCTTATCCGTTTACGACGGGGCTTAATAATACAATGACAGCGAGAAGAACGCCAGTTACAAAATTCCTCACAATGTATAGCGTTGTGAATTTTTCGTGGCATAGTTATTTCTTAAAGTTTAAATGCTTTATATACAAATAAGGAGAGAGACAGACAGACAGACAGACAGACAGACAGACAGAGAGAGAGAGAGAGAGAGAGAGACAGAGAGAGAGAGAAGGGGAGGGAGGGATGGAGAGAGAGGACAGAGACAGAGAGACAGAGACAGAGAGAGACACAGAGAGACACAGACACAGATAGACAGTCAGACAGACAGACAGACAGAGAGGGGGGGAGGGACGGACGGACGGATAGACAGACAGACAGAGATGGGCGCAACAGCTTTCAAATACTTAGGGCTCTGCAGTTTGTACACACAGCTCAACATTCATTTATTAACAACCAATGGAAACGTGGCGTTCGATGCCACCATCCTCTCCGCCCCTTCCACCCACCCTCCCCTCCGGGATGCGAGGAGAGGAGAAAGGAAAGTGGGGGGGGGGGGAGAGAGAGAGAGAGAGAGAGAGAGAGAGAGAGAAGGAGATTATAGGCAAAAGGAGATTATAGGCAAAACTGAGACAGACCACGACGGTGTCCATCCATCCGACAGGCGCCATACACTGACAGAGACCCTATACCCTGGAGCCGTTAGTTTAGTTAGTTAGTGGTCAATGGGGAAAGAACTCTAGGTGGACGGGATGAGGACAGAGGGTCAGTGACTACCACAGACCAACCACATGCAGTCAGCCACCATCACACCGTCCACTCAGCACGTACCCCCTGTCCTCCCTCCCTCCCTGTCTGTCTGCCTGCCTGCCTGCCTGCCTGCCTGTTCATTTGTCTGTGTGTCTGTGTGTGTGTCTGTCTGTCTGTCTCTCTCTCTCTCTCTCTCTCTCTCTCTCTCTCTCTCTCTCTCTCTCTCTCTCTCTCTCTCTCTCTCTCTCTCACGATTTGTTTAACGGGTTTGAAAATTTCCATAAACCTTTTATCAAGTCACCTGAAACAGAACACTTGTATCTTACTATTTCATGAATTGACGAGAACAACGACAAAAGTAAGATAAACATTCGAAACATATCTGACAAAGCTTTTTTTTTTTTTAAAGTAGCCCGAGACATCTTTCATAAATTCCACACATGCTCTTATGATTTAGAAGGTGAATTCCATTCGCTTAATGAATGGATATACATTATAAATTATGATGGTCTACAAACCAAAATTTGTTATTACAGTTAAAAGACAGTGGGACAGAATTTGAAATACAACAAAATGAAAATTAAGAACAGTGTTTATTACTTAAGCTTATCAGATTTACACGACAGCACATGTACATCTGGTTCAAGATAAGAACAAAGATAAAAATATAAACACACATTTCTTACTAAAAACATTCCTCATCAGATTATACTTATGACTGTACATTAGGTCAGATAAGTCTATCTGAGCTTTTGTGGGAATAATTATTGTGCTGGTTCCAATTCCGATTCAAACAACCATACCAACGAGCATATAAACTCATACATGCACACATACAATCATATAAAAAAAAAGTAAAGAAATGCATGTATGTACACAAGCTCGTGCGCACATTCCCCCCCGACCCTCATCAACCCCGCACATGCACGCACGCACGCACGCACGCACACACACACACACACACACACACACACAGGGGGGGGGGGGGGGAGGAGAGAGAGAGAGAGAGAGAGAGAGAGAGAGAGAGAGAGAGAGAGAGAGAGTTATTCGTCTGGGAATACGAATGTTAGGCCGTTGAAGTCTACACAAAGATATACGTTTCCATAACCACTGGTATCGGAAAAGTCAAACACTTACGCTTTCTCTGCTTAGTCCCTTAACTATACCGTTAGGCTGATCTACAAGATGCTTGAACGGTCAAAGTCTCCGGATAAAAGCAACCGACCATCTCTCTCTCTCTCTCTC
>JADBJO010000083.1:200000-205000 GCA_016801955.1 Conus betulinus
GTGGCCAGAAAAAAAAACAAGTACAAGAGTTCCCAGAACAAAGACAGGAGAATGGTCCACAAAGGCAAAGCAAAAAGAACAGACGACAGCAAAGACAAAGAGATGAGAAGAACAAAAACACACGCACAATGCCAGAAAGAGTCAGAAAACCAGACGTTACCAGCACACAACTCCCTGAAGGCAAGAGAGCCGCTTGTTCTGAACAAGTCCCCAGCATCCCCGTGCCGATAGCAACGTGTCAAGAAATGATGATTACTTCGCGAAATGAGAAACGCGAGTACCCTCAGACAGAACATTTCCGGCAGGTAGGGTGATATCTCTTTTCTCCGAGTTTCCAACAACTTTGTTTGAGTGGAATTAGGAACTATATGTAATGTGTAGACACTATCGTAGAGAACGTGACTTCTGAACGACAGCCAGACAGCCAGACAGAGCCCATGTTGGGAAAATAAAACAAGTGGGTGCAAAGGAGAGGGGGGGGGGGGGGGGGGGGGGGGGGTAGAAGGGACCGGTGGATAGGGGGTATAGAGAGAAAGGATGTGAGACGAGGGGGGGGGTGGGAAATCCAAAGAGAGAGAGAGAGAGAGAGAGAGACTGAGACAGAGACAGAGAGACAGAAGACATACACACACAGAAAGGACAGAGACAGACAAAGACAATGACAGACAGACAGACAGACAGACAGACAGACGGACGGACGGACAGACAGAGAGAGAGAGAGAGAGAGTCACCCTCCACTGCCACCCCCCCCTTCTCTCTCTCTCTCTCTCTCTCTCTCACTCACACACACACACACACACACACACACACACACACACACACACAGAGAGAGAGAGAGAGAGAGAGGGGGGGGGGGGTCCGGTAGGACCCCGTTGACATGACAGTGCCTCAGAAGCGCGGCCAGATAAGAGAGAGACGGCGAGGACGGCCACAGACAGCAGTAGTCGGTGAACTTGTGGTCCTGGGGGGACCCCGCGTCCACCATGCTGCCAGCAACAGTGGACAGATATCTTGGTCTTCCACACTGTACATCAATGCCACTTGTCAGTGCCCTGTCCACACTCTGTGTCTATCTGTCTGTCTGTCTGTCTCTATCTCTCTTAATCTCTCTCTCTCTCTCTCTCTCTCTCTCTCTCTCTCTCCCCTACTCTACCCACCCCCTATTCTCAAGCCTTAGTGAATACAGTTAGAAACGTGCTTACCTTCCACAATACTAATAAGCTTCACTCTCTCTCTCTCTCTCTCTCTTCCCCCCCCCCCCCACCACACACCCTCTATTCTCAAGCCTTTGTGAATACAGTTGCTTACCTTCCACAATACTGACAGCTTCCCTCTTTTTCGTTTGAACTCTGCTTCTTTTCATTTTGTGCATGCACGGACATGGGTACAATAGCTAAATTCACGCCAAAATAGTTCGCAAAGGAGGGACGGGATGAAGGGGGTGGCGCGAAGGAGGTGGACATAAAAAGAAACAGAAAGGGGGGAAAACAAAAGCACAAGACACAGAGGCAAATGGGGGGGAGCGGGGGGGGGGGGGGGGGGGGGGGATCACGGGATCAAAAGTACCAGTCAAAATAGTGGCTGTGCCTCAGACAGAGGATACTGAGGACAGCTTTTTTTTGGAAATGGGTTCAGCTATGTTTTCCTTTTATTTCTTCCAACAACCGCCTCGTCCCATCCCCATTTCTGCTCCCCCCCCCCCCCCTCCTTCCCCTCCCCACTCATTTTCTTCATCCCCTCTAACGAGAAAGTACTTGAACACACAGAACACAGAACAACAATCAAACAATAACTCAAATGTGCCACTGTGCACACATGCATAGACACGCGCGTGCGTGCGCACACAGACAGAGAGGGGGACAGAAAGAGAGAAAGTGAGCTAGAGAGGTAGAGACACAGAGAGAGAGTTTGTGTGTGTGCGTGTGCGTACGTGTGCGTGCGTGTGTGTGTGTGTGTGTGTGTGTGTGTGTGTGTGTGTGTGTGTGTGTGTGTGTGTGTGTGTGTGTGTGTGTGTGTGTGTACGTGTAAAGAAGACCATCAACATTGTTCTTATCAAGATTATAAAAAAAAAAAAAAACGGAATATTTCAGACACAAAGTTAGGGCAAAATATACAGAATTGAGTAGGCCCAAAGACAAACAAGATTTCAATATCACACACACAGGTAATATCAACACGCATTTCGTCGTGCCGCTCGTAAAAGGCAGAATACTGACACACAGAAATTCCTAAACTGAGCAAAACGAACTCCAGGGATTGTTGGATACCCTACACTCTAATGCAGAGAATTCAACTGCAGTTTTTCAGACTTTTATTATTCAATGATTTATAAGAAGATGCACAGGAGAATTTGATCTAGAATACAATGTTGCAGATATGAACACAAATTATCTTAATAACAAAGACACACAGGAGAACTTCATCCAGAATATAATGTTGCAGATATGAACACAAATTATATTAATAACAAAGATGCACAGGAGAACTTCATCTAGAATATAATGTTGCAGATATGAACACAAATTATCTTAATAATAAAGATGCACAGGAGGAGAACTTCATCTAGAATATAATGTTGCAGATATTAACACAAACTATCTTAAAAACACAAATGTACAGGAAAAGTTAATCTAGAATATAATGTTGCATATATGAACACAAATTATCTTAATGACACAAATGCACAGGAAAAGTTAATCTAGAATGAAATGTTGCATATATGAACACAAATTATCTTTATGACACAGATGCACGGAAGATTTTAATCTTTAATATAATGTTGCAGACATGAACTCAAATATTTTAACAACACTGATGCACAGGATAATTTAATCTAGAATACACGGAAAAAAGATGACGGAGGTACAAAAAAACCCACATTATTTCGTTAACCTGTTAATGCAAGTTGTTGACAGATGTATTGAAGACTCGACTCACTGATGAATTACTTTCTGAAAACCAGACAGGTCTCCGACATACCTCATCAACAAATGATTACGCATTTGTACTCAAATCACTGGTTGAACTATTTCTAAGAAAGAAACAGAAATCATACTGCGCAACTGCAGGTTTAAAAAAAAAAAAAAAAAAAGCTTTTGATTCTGTTTAGCGATGCGTCCAGGGAGGTGCACATTTCTTACTGGAATGCCCTGTGCATGTCTGCACCCTATGTGAACACAGAGCAGGCTTTCCAGGGTGGCGCAGGATTGCGCCAGCAGGTTGGATAGGCAGTTAAGGACTGTACTTCTCTGGGTCCCACTCGCACCTTCGGGTGCTTCTCGTTCTTTTCTCATACAAGCCAAACTGAACGGAAAGAAAATCTCCACAGTGACTGTCAACTTGTCGTTCATATCGACAGAGCCAAACTGGAATTTTTCATTAGTCGCAGACGTGTTCGAGGAGGAACAAATGTATCTCCAACGTCATTTTTATCATATATATCTGTAAACCTTTTCTTTTCATCATTTTTTCTGCTTAGAAGGGGTAACTCACTGCTCATAACTACCAGCTGTTGTCACATAAAACATGCCCCCCCCCCCCCCCCCAAAAAAAAAAAAAAAAAAAAAAAAAAACCCAAGATTCTTCTGGTCCTATCAAATAGCTTAGAAAAATGGTGTTATAAAAACTGCACTATCCTAGACAAATCAGATTTAACATTCTAAAGTGTGTGTTTTATTTAAAACGCAATACTATGTCTGATATGATTTGTTTTGAAGCTGATTTTATCCGATTTTGGATGCTTTTAAAATGTCGTATGATAGGACTGCGGGCCGATAAAATCACAGAGACAGAAAACTATTATGCAAATCATATTTACTTCTATATACTCTCCATGTACGTTCTACGTAAGCATCTCCCTGGCTGGATTGTTTCGGCAAAATACAAACTGACACTCACACACACACACACACACACACACACACACACACACACACACACACACACACACACACACAGAGAGAGAGAGAGAGAGAGAGAGAGAGAGAGAGAGAGACGTGTAACATCAGGTTTAGTGCAGCATAAAACAAATACAGACACAGACAGATATGGCCAGAGAGAGCGAGGGTGTGGGGGACAGACTGAGAGAGAGAGAGAGAGAGAGAGAGAGAGAGAGAGAGAGAGAGAGAGAGAGAGTCAAGGATGTGACTGATGGATAGACAGATGGCGGTGGGGGACACAGGCACCAGAGGGGATGGGCTGCGGGAAACTCCATCCTTGAGGCGGCAGTGACAGATCGTCAATAGCGACAGAGGGAGACAGAGGTGGGATAGTGTCGAGATACTGCTCACAGTAATGGAAATGCAACACGCTCATTGCGGGGAGATCGACCACCAGGAGAAGACTCATTGACTGACTGGGGGAGAAGGAAGGGGGCACAGTAGTAACAAGCTTCTTTCTCCGTCTGCGCCCAATGAGGGAAATGCATCATTGTGCAGTCTGTTAGGAAGCACGTCTGCAAGTGTGTGCTTTTCTCTCTGTTTCCCTCTGTCTCCCTCTGTCTGTCTACCTGTCTGTCTGTCTGAATGTCTGTCTGTCTCTCCCAAACTAAAACAGGTAAAAATTCTCTCTCTCTCTCTCTCTCTCTCTCTCTCTCTCTCTCTCTCTCTCTCTCAAATTTACACATTCTGCTACACTATCTTATGTCTGAAGGTGCTATTACTACAAACGTTTAGTAGACATGTTTATTATTATTATTATTGTTATTATTATTATGTATTTCTTTTATTTTCATCATTATAGCCCAGCCGACCACAAGAGGCCTTTTCTCTGGCTGTCAAAATGTGTGTGTGTGTGTGTGTGTGTGTGTGTGTGTGTGTGTGTGTGTGTATGCATGTGTGTGTATGTATGTATGTGTGTGTGCGTGTGTGTGTGTGTGTGTGTGTGTGTGTGTGTGTGTGTGTGTGTGTGTGAATGTGAGAGTGTGTGTGCGTGCATGCGTGTGTGGACAAAGGGAGGTCCTATCCTGGTAAAGAAACAACAAAAACCACTATGTACATGTA
>JADBJO010000083.1:212500-232500 GCA_016801955.1 Conus betulinus
ATGTCATTGTGTGATGTCTTTTCAATTCAAAGCTTGCCTTCAGTGTGTGTTTTTCTCTTTAATTTGTAGTCCAGTAAGCATTTGCTTTAAGATTATTTGCAGGTGTATTGTAGGGATGCTTAGAGGGACATATATATGCACTTAGATAACCACATTATGCCTACACTTACACAGTCACATTTATGCATCTCTCTCTCTCTCTCTCTCTCTCTCTCTCTCTCTCTCTCTCTCTCTCTCTCTCTCTCTCTTCGTCTTCGTCTAATATCACACATGTGAAAAGACGTAAAACTGAAGTACTACTACTACTACACACACACACAATGAACACGGAGTCGGGCAGGGAGGCCCAAATCAGGAGTGTGACTGACTGCGCACCTGCCAGGCACTGTGAAAATGGAAGGGGTGCAGGTGCCAGACACGCTTTCAATTTCAATATAATCTCTCTCTCTCTCCTCTCTCTCTCTCTCTCTCTCTCTCTCTCTCTCTCCCCGAAAAAAAAAGTCTATGAAGGCGAGGACTACGCCTGTCGAAGTCTGTGTTCTCCTCGGCAGTAGCAATGGGGGAACTGATCTCTCCCGTTCTTTTTTTCTTCTTTTCCTTTTCTTTTCTTTCTTTCTTTTTTTTTTTTTTTTTTTTTTTGTAGTTGTCTTAAATTCTATCGTATGATTTACGTAACCCAGTTCTTTTTTGCGCGCGCGCGCGCGCGCGCGTGTGTGTGTGTGTGTGTGTGTGTGTGTGTGTGTGTGTGTGTGTGTGTGTGTGTGTATGTGTGTGTGTGTGTGCGTGCTCGCGCGCGCGCGCGCGCGCGAGCACGTGCGTGGAATTTAGTCAACATTTTTTAGATGGCACATTGACAAGCAGAATCTACTTGTTTCCATCAAACCATCCACTCTTGTGCATGTGGCAGAACACTTATACTGACAAATATGAGTGGTGTAAACAAAAAAAAATGAATAAAGCAAAAATCTGCACAACATTGTTGGAATAGATCAATAAAAAGTGGACAAAGACGTGTGTGTGTGTGTGTGCGCGCGCGCGCGTGCGCGCGTGCGTGCAAACGTGTGTGTGTGTGTGTGTGTGTGTGTGTGTGTGTGTGTGTGTGTGTGTGTGTGTGTGTGTGTGTGTGTGTGTGTGCGTGCAAGCGTGTGTGTGTGTGTTTCTCTCCGAGAGATGCGTAGCAGTGTATTATCCTGCAAGCTGATGGCATAGTAATGTACTGTACTGTCTTGTACAACTTAACTTCCTCGTGATAAAAAGATTGCCTGAAATCAGGGCTGCTCTCTCCCCGACGTAAGCACTTCAACATACTTTAACATCACCCTTTGTGCGCGCGTGTGTGCACGCTTTTTGTGTGTGTGTGTGTGTGTGTGTGTGTGTGTGTGTGTGTGTGTGTGTGTGTGTGTGTGTGTGTGTGTGTGAGAGAGAGAGAGAGAGAGAGAGAGAGAGAGAGAGGGAGAGAGAGAGAGAGAGAGAGAGAGAGAGAGAGAGAGAGAGAGAGAGAGAGAGAGAGAGAGAGAGAGAGAGAGAGAGAGTGCGTGCGTACACATGTGTGTGTGCGCGCGCGTGCGTGCATGCGTGCGTGCGTGCGTGCGTGCGTGTGCGTGTGTGTGTGTGTGTGTGTGTGTGTGTGCGTGCGTTCTTTTTCACTAAATTACTTTCAGGTTGAATGTCCACATCCACAAAAGGGTGCTGGGTGATGTTACTGATGAGGATAACCACTGAAAGAGAGACAGTCAGACAGACAGACAGACAGACAGACAGACAGAGAGGTATGAAACACATTACTTCTACACCACCAGAGAGTAACAGCACTTGAAGATGGACAGCAAAAATAAGTCCCCCCTTTTTTTTTTTTACGTGTCAGAAAGAAGGGAATGAAGGGTGAAAAATGGAGTTGGGGACTGGGGGTGGGGGTGGGCGGGAAGAGGATGTGTATGTGTACTACCAGTGGGAATTGAAACTCACAACGCCTGACGGCGAATTCGGTGAAGTGCAACCACCACTGTACCAAAGCAGCCCGCCACCCCTACCCGCCCCTCCCTCACTCCCGTCACTTCATCCCCACCCTTGCTTCTCCCGCTGCCCTTCCCCCCAGTACAAACCTCCCTGTCCTGATCTTCGTTCCGTTGTCCTTATTATTCCTTACTCATACATGACCCCGTCGGACCCGGCAGAGTGCACGGCGCTGACTTGTGGCTGTATCTGCAGGGAGGGCGGGGGTGGGGGGATGGGAGGAGGGGGGAGGGCGCGGGGCGAGGTACGAAAAAAAAACGCCTATTATGGACGCCGCTCACACACACACACACACACACACACACACACACACACACACACACACACACATAGCCGTCCGCCATTTCTACCCCCCCCCCCCTCCCCCCCAAACCGCCGGTATATTGGCACTGCACGCAAGGCATGAACACCACCCCCCCCCCCCCCCCCTCCCCCCATTATTGGTGGTGTGAGCGCTATTCATCGACTCTTACATCCACCGTCCTTGGGGGGCAGGGCAGAGGGACGGTCAGGGATGGGCCTCGGGGGACTGGAGGAGGGTGGGAGGAATCCAACCTGTTCTGGACTCCGCTGCCTCCTCCCACCCGCATCCTCCGTCTCAACCCACACACCCCCATCCACCCACGCCCACCCCCCATCCCCACCTCCACGCCTTGCCCTGCCCCCGTGTCGCTTCAGTCCACTCTGGTCCAAGACAATCCCAGTATGGTGCCGAGAGTCAACTACCGGGCCCTTGATTGCTTCGCGATATTGCTTTTGTGAACCCTCTATCGCCAATTATTTTGCTGTGGGGGTCTCACGGACTAAGATACATTCTCTCTCTCTCTCTCTCTCTCTCTCTCTCTCTCTCTCTCTCTCTCTCTCTCTCTCTCTCTCTCTCTCGCGGCGAAAAAGAAAAGAAATTTGTATATATCTCGCCCCCGTGGGTAGATGGGAGGATTGATTGCATTTGTTATGAGAGAGAGAGGGAAGACGGAGAGGGGGGGGTGGAAGGGGGGGTGTGGGTGGGAGAGAGAGAGAGAGAGAGAGAGAGAGAGAGAGAGACAGACAGACAGACAGACAGACAGACAGACAGACAGACAGACAGACAGACAGACAGACAGAGACAGAAACAGAAACAGACAGAGACAGAGACAGATTTCAGAATTTCATCTTTCAACATCAACGCCAGAATCGCGCAAGAAGGGGTATGAATGGTACAGCATCAGCATATTCTAAAACAGCATCCAAATCAGTTGTCTGATATAGCATGCGCTTGTGTGTCTGATGCATACTATGGACTCGGAAAGGTTTTGTTTGTTTGTTTTTTTTCTTCCTAACAGCGTATTAGACTCATCGCTCGGACTTCCGAAGTCGTCTCGCCCACACCCTCTACTGATGCTACCGGGGGACGGTCTGCAGGAAGATCACCAACCCAGCTGAAAAGCGATTTCTTGCCCGGCACTGTGGTATGACTTTCGTAAGGCATGGTTGAATGCTCTCAGAATATTCAGTCGGGACTACTCTGGGATGGGAACTCTCTCAAGTCCAATCCTGAATCCCCCCCCCCCCCCCCTCCCAACCTCTTCCCACTAGCTCAAATAGAATGCAATTCCAAAACTAGAGATTTATCTGCAGTGCTGAAGTTTGGTTAATAAAATGGCGATTGACATTGGAGGGTAGAGTCAATATGCATACCTAAAGTTCTATGTTGCACAGCTAGTCTTTAGTTAAAATGGCGGTTGACATTGGAGGGTAGAGTCAATATTGCATACCTAAAGTCCTATGTTGCACAGCTACAGTCTTTAGTTAAAATGGCTATTGACATTGGAGGGTAGAGTCAATATTGCATACCTAAAATCCTATGTTGAACAGCTACAGTCTTCTCCTTTTATCATTGTTAACATTTTTTTCCCTGTTCTACTGCGCCTCCACTCTCTTTCAGCCGCCCCTTCCTCCCTCCTCTTGTATCCTCACCATTCCTTCCCGCTTCCCTGTACCCCCGACCACCACTCTCCCGAGGAAGAAGACAGGTTGGCAGTCATTTGCAAGTGTGGGAGAAACGTACTGAGTTCATTTTGATATGGATGCTTGCTGTTTGATGCCACATCAGACAGGGTGTCCAACATGTTAAACCGCCATCTGAGTTCAAAGCTTAAATGCAATGTCGTGTAATTTCTCCCTCCCTCCCTCCCCCTCCTCTCTCTCTCTCTCTCTCTCTCTCTCTCTCTCTCTCTCTCTCTCTCTTCCACATCATTTTTGTGTGTGTGTGGAAAGGGAGGGGAGAGGGAGAAAGGGAGGAGGGGTCGCTTGCGGGTGAGGAGACGGGGGGTGTCCTATCTAACAAGAAAGTTGTCTATATGTTTGAAATGAATGTTGTTGTTGTTGTTGTTGTTTTAATTGTGTTAATAATATTCACGTGAAAATGTGATTCTGATTTAAAAAACAAACAAACAAAAACACTAAAACTACGAAGGACACATCATCTATTTTCACGCGTGTTCATGTGCGCGTCCATGTATGTGTTTATGTAAGCGATTGGGAGGGGGGATGGGAGGGAGAGAGTGGAACGGACGGGGTAACCGTGTGTGTGTGTGTGTGTGTGTGTGTGTGTGTGTGTGTGTGTGTGTGTGTGTGTGTGTGTGTGTGTGTGTGTGTGCGTGCGTGCGTGCGTGCGTGCGTGCGTGCGTGCGTGCGTGCGTGCGTGCGTGCGTGCGCTGCGCGCGCGCGCGTGTATGTGTGTGTGAGCGTGCGTGTGTGTGTGTGTGTGTGTGTGTGTGTGTGTGTGTGTGTGTGTGTGTGTGTGTGTGTGTGTGTGACGCTTTGACACTTTGATATGCTATTGTCATTACCAAAAGGTCTTATGACAAGGGGGGGGGGAACATGGCTTTAGCACATTCCTCTTCCTTACATTACAAACGATATTACACAGTTATTCTCAATGATCACTCGAATCAAAAGAAGCAAAACATAAAGGAAAAAAGTAGAAACGAATCTTCGGATATCCTCTCCGACAGAGAGTACCCCTTTAACATTACAACAGCAACAGCAACCACAACAACAACACACACTCGCATGCACGCGCGCGCACACACACACACACACACACACACACACACACACACACACACACACACACACACACACGTAAAATGTAATATTACAGACTAATTCGACCATCCACTCAGGCGATGACCATATTAATGAACTCCTCCACGTGCTTTAGGTGGTATTTTCCAGGTTGGGGTACTTTTTTCATACAGTATTATAAATATTTGTCTGATTTCCATTGCTTCTGCAATGAATTTACCATCTGATCGGACGATAACAAAAAAGCAGCATCTTGCCTTTCACAGAGAGAGAGAGAGAGAGAGAGAGAGAGAGGGGGGGGGGGGGCGGCGGACAGACTTTGAGGGGCAGTGAGAGAGGGTAGGGGCTGAGTGGGTTGAGAAAGAGAGAGAGAGAGAGAGGGGAAGGGGGGGGGGGGGAGAGAAACAGACCGATGGAGAAGGACGACGTACAACCAGACGTCATCATCCTCATCGTCAAGTTCACCTTAACCCCGAAACCATAAATCCTGTCCCAAGTCATCATAAGCTCGGCACGTCCCTAAACCTTCCCCCACCTGCCCGTTCCCGTGGGTCCGCAACACACCGCCAAAAAAAAAAAACAACAACAAAAAAAACCCACCAGCATACCTATCACCAGCCTACCCCTACCCCCCCCCCCCCCCCCCCTTTGACACCTGCTGGAGGGAACGGAACACGCCGAGATCAACAGACAGGAACTGGCCAGCCAACAGACTGGACTGACTGACTGCTCACACCACTACGCCGGCTGAAAGCAGACAGTCGGCGGTGATTCCACCACAGTATGGTCCTGTGATCGATGTCAGCCACTGGCAAAAAAAAAAAAAAAAAAAAAAAAAAAAGTAAAAAGAAAAAATCCCTCACTGCAAATAAAACTGCTGGCGAGCAAAAAACTGCCGTGTCGAGCTTCACTCCAAGCCAGAGTGCCGTCAACAGGAAACCAGCCTCATCCATCAGGACCACAATCGGTTGTAACGGATCGCGGTGGCACTTTGGTGAAAGAGGTGGTGGCTGCTGACGGGGGTGGTGGTGGTGGTGGTGGTGGTGGTGGTGGTGGTTAGAAGACGAAGGAGGGAATGAGGAGTAGGGGGCGGGGAGGTTCCTTGGTGGGGTGGGTTGCTGGGTGAGCATGGAGGAAGGGAGGGGGAGAGGATGACGGGAGGAGGAGAAGGAGGTTCGGGGGGACGTTTCTGTGTTGACCGTTTCTTCACTCAACTTGCTGCTTGGACTTTCACAAAGGTGGGTTTTGTTTTGTTTTGTTTAGTTTTTGTTTGTTTTTGCGCGTGTGATCGATCGATCTATGTTCATGTTTTTTGGTGGGGTTTTTTTTTTTTTTAAACTCAGAACACCTATCTGCTGGTACCATGATGCGTCTTGCTGACGTTTCAAGAACAGCGGTTACAGGTGCAGTTCGTATGATACTGGATTTTCCTCATTTATCTTTCTGTTACTGTGATTGCACTGTCATTCGGATTACACATTACACCCACCTGTTCGACAACCGTGTCTCGTCCACTGCCGTTAAGAAAGCCTCTGATCGTGAGTCACTCTCTCTCTCTCTCTCTCTCTCTCTCTCTCTCTCTCTCTCTCTCTCTCTCTCTCTCTCTCTCTCCACATGAGTCACCTTCGACATACGATCTTCGTTCTCAGACTGGAACTATTCAACCTTCCATTGATGGATGACTCCAATAAAGCGTTACTTGTCAGACTGTTGTGTTGGATCTCCAAATACGGCTGAGGGCTGCAGACACCTGTGAGTGACGACTGTCATCGTGCCCCATATCAAGTCTGTCGGCTGCCGGATCGATTCTTGCATTTGTCCTCTCTTGAAGGTGGAAACCGTGGTCTTACACTGACAATACCTTCCTAGGCGAAGGAGGGGGGGGGGGGGGGGGGGGGGGGGGGGGGGGGGGGGGGTGAGTGATCTACATTCCAAACCGACTGCATATTGACAGAAAAAAAGTTGCTTCTGGCACAAGCGATTCTAACATACGGTAAATGTTTTTACTTGTCATCCAGTATCTCTTGTACTTGTTGTAGTCTTAGAAGTGTCAGGATGATGATGCAGCCAACTGTAATCTGTCTCTGTCTGTCTGTCTGTCTGTCTGTCTGTCTGTCTGTCTGTCTGTCTGTCTCTCTCTCTCTCTCTCTCTCTCTCTCTCTCTCTCTCTAAACAAACAAATTTATTCCTCTCCTAACATACACCTACCCTACACACAGGCACGTTCATGATAGATCACGCAGAATGTATGTGCACACTCACAGAGAGAGAGGGAGAGGAGAGGGAGAGAGAGAGAGAGAGAGGAGAGAGAGAGAGAGAGAGAGAGAGAGAGAGAGAGAGAGAGAGAGAGAAGGAAGCCTTGCCTGAATTTGAATCCGTGATACAGTGGGTTTATCAGACAGTAACTTGATTTTTTTAGTATGTTTTGGTCAACAGGGTTCATGGTTCATTTCTTACCTGTTTTTTTGTTTTGTTTTTTCGATAAAACGAACAAAGAAAGAAATCGAGAAAACACGAGCAACAATCTGTTTTTCGATTAGCCTGACAGTGCACGCAAAATCCCAAACTAAGAAACAACACACTCATCATGATCAGTTCTTTCTTCCTCTTTCCCCCCCCCCCCGCCAGGACCAAGCAGAAGAAGGTGCACAGGAAGAAGTGGGCGGCAGACACCATCCACCCGTCCTCAGCCCTCCCCATCCCAACGCTGAGCATCGCCTGGGTCCACCACAGCCCCTGCGCCGAAACCAGACTGTGAAGGCTGAGGGAGGAACACACCACGCAGCCCCTCCACAAAACATGTCTGGACCGCAGCGTCGTGCTTCTGCTCCGATCTGCTGCAGAATCCAAGCTCTGTCCCGCCGGGACAGATCTGTGTAGAACATCATCAGCTTGGGTGATTTATCTACTGTGACAGCTCTGTGTGGAAAATAACCTTGAGTATTCTCTGCTTTGGGTGACTATCTACTGTGAAAACTCTATGTGGAAAACAACCTTGAGTATTCTCTGCTGCTACAGTTCTGTGAGGAAATAATCCTGGGTAGCTTACCCGCAACAAAAAAAACTGTATGTAGAACATCAAACTGGGTCGCTCCCAACAATTAAAGCTCTTTGTAGAACACCAGCTGGGGGTTGCTGCTTTATTACGAAAGTTTTATGTAGAACATCTGCCTAAGCAGCTTAGTACGTTGAGCACCAGCTTGGGCTGCTCCCTACTTCAAAAGTGTTGTGTAGGACATCGGCCCGGGCAGTTCCGTGATATGAAAACCAGTTCCATAAACCAAAGGTCTGTGTACATCACCAGCCTGCCCCCTCTTCAAAGAAAGGCATGTGCGTAACATCAGCTTGGCAACCTTCATGCTAAGAAACCTGTGTAGTAAGCATCATCTTGGACAGCTCCCAACCATGGAAGCTCCGTGCAGAACATCAGGCTTGAGCACTTCCCTATTACAAAGCTCTGTGTACAACGTCAACTTCAGCCGCTCCCTGCTTACAATCTAAAGCTGGGAAACCCTTGAAGATTTCTCTTCAATGTCTGGTCTCCTGGGTGTAATGAACACTGCTCACAAGGCGAGGTGAAAACTAGCAGCACGGATCTGAGTGGGGGAACAAACTTAAAAGGTACAGGTTGCTGCTACCGACGTCGACCTAGCCGACAGAGACAGGAATGACACGATAGTGAAGAACAAGAACAAGAAGAAGAAGAAGAAGAAGAAACGGAAGGAGGAGAAGCGTAGAGGACGGTCGCCATGATTGACGGAGCCCCTGTTTGGGAGCGGTCTGTGCCTTCTCCTCACCCCGGCTCTCGCCCAGCTAGAAGAAACAAGCCCCAGCGACGCCGTCATCGCTCTTCTCAGGACGTCTGGGAGCAGCGACGAGCCTGGACCTTGGGCGGGGCGTCCTTGACACCACCACCACCGCCGCCTACCCGTCCGACCTTGACCCTGGGGGCGGTGAGGGCGAAGGGCGCCGTTTCAACGTGGTGGAGGCCGGGGGGGGTGGCTGGCGGGGGTGTCGGTCCAACCAGAGCGACCTGTGGCAGATGACGGGGCCGGTGTGCTCCACTCGCTTCGCGTCCTTCGTGCTGTTCGTGGTGGTGAGCGTGGTGCTGGCCGTCATCACGCTGTGGACCGTCCTGGGCAACGCCCTGGTCCTCTGCGCCCTCTACAGGTAGGTGAGAACGGGAGGCAGGAGCGAGGGTCTACCCGCAGGAGGAGAGGAATGGGAAGGGGGAGGGTCAGTTAGACTCACTCACTCACTCTCTCTCTCTCTCTCTCTCTCTCTCTCTCTCTCTCTCTCTCTCTCTCTCTCTCTGTGTGTGTGTGTGTGTGTGTGTGTGTGTGTGTGTGTGTGCGTGTGCGTGTGAGAGAGAGTGAGAGCGAACGAGCGAGAGGTGGTGTGTATGCGTGTGTGTATGCGTGCGTACGCCCGCGCGCGCATGCGCGGACATCATCACCTCTGTCTATCCCCTTCTGTCTCAAGAAGAAGAAATATAGGAAGAAGGAAACAAAGTGAAAAAAAAAAAGTTATCAACCGAAAGAAAACTCGTGCTTTTATGTGCAATGACAGAATATATAACATAGTAAACAGAAATGGATGTGTGATCGCAAGAAAAACTATATAGAAAGAACGAAAGAAAGAAACGTTTTCACAGTTGCATTCCAGCACAGAACTACTATCATTGTCCAGTTACAGAAAGACACGTGTGTCCAAACCAAAAGCTGGTCACTGATTCATAATGAAGGACGTTATTAAGCAGAGTTCGCATTAAAGTAAACGAAACTTTCGTTTCATTGCATACGTTCAAACCTGTTAGAAATGTATCAATAACAGTGAGCAGGAAGTAGTGGTCGTGCTGGATTTATCACGGAAAAGCTCGGAATGTTACCTACTGTGTGTACACAGCATTACAAACTAGGCGCTACTTGTTTAAGCTACGGATGAGTAAATTTTGTAACTGTAGAGTAATGATCACAGTCATTGATAAATAATCACATACTGTATACATGCGTGCGCGCGCGTGTGTGTGTTTGTAGTGTGTGTGTGTGTGTGTGTGTGTGTGTGTGTGTGTGTGTGTGTGTGTGTGTGTGTGTGTGTGTGTGTGTGTGTGTGCGTGTCTGTGTGTGTGCGCTTGTGTGTGTGTATGTGTGTGTGTGTATGCGATTGTGTGTGTGTGTGTGTGTGTGTGTGTGTGTGTGTGTGTGTGTGTGTGTGTGTGTGTGTGTGTGTGCACGCGCGTGTGCGCGCGTGTGTGCGTGCGTTTGTTGCAGGTACCGCAGCCTGCGCACCATGTCCAACTGCCTGATCGGCAACCTGGCGGTGTCGGACCTGCTGCTGGCCATCACCGTGCTGCCCATCTCGGCCACCACCAACGACCTGCTGGGCTACTGGGTCTTCGGCAGCACCATGTGCACCATCTGGCTCTCTCCATCGACGTCCTCTACTGCACCGCCTCCATCTGGGGCCTCTGCACCATCGCCTTCGACCGCTACACCGCCACCGTCTACCCCATGTGGTACCACGACAAGCGCTCCACCACCAAGGCCCTGGCCTACGTGCTCTTCGTCTGGGTCTTCTCCATCATCATCTCCCTGGCGCCCTTCATCGGCTGGCAGGAGATGATCTCGGCTTCTACATCTACGACCCGTCCATCAACCGCCACATGTGCGTCCTCTTCAGCAGCAAGAGCTACGTCATCTACTCGGCCATCGGCTCCTTCGTGCTGCCGTCCTGCTTCATGACCTTCCTGTACGTCAAGATCTTCGCGGTGCTGCACAAGCAGTCGGACCACCTGAAGCGGTCCAGCCTGACCAGTGACAAGGCCAGTCCTTTGGTGAACGGCTGTCCCACCATCGCCGTGTCCAGCATTCAAGACACGAGCTGTGCTGTGTTACGAGACCTCACCGCCTCCACGTTCATGGCTGAGGAAACGACTATAGCGAGAGGGGAGGAGGAGGGAGGGGGAGGACGAGGAGGAGGAGGAAGAGGAGGAGGAGGAAGCAGAAGAGGAAGAGGAGGATAAGGATGACAGTGTCTCTCCCGCAAGAAGTGAAGGTGACCCGGAAGACAGTGGGGTGACAGAAACTCCAATCTGTCCGTCAGCAGCAAGCCGGAGAACGAGGACACGGAGAGCTGCAGCGCGATCAGCGCAGCAACAGCCTCAACGTGGAGATGGAGACCTTCAGGACGGGCAGGGAGTTCCCCTCCCAACCCAAGCAGCAGGAGTTTCTGACCGTCAGCACCTGCAACATCCCTTTACAGTTCGCACTGAAGAAAAGCCGCTCGGCGGCCTTCAACCTGCACGAGAAGAACGGCTCCAACAAGGCCGGGGGAGAAAACAGCCCGCTCATGTCCTCCACGGTCCCTCGCAGCAAGAGCGTCAGCATCCTGACCAGCGGCCATCCAGGAGCTGGAGGTCAGCCACAGCGCCAGCAGCATCCTCAGCCTCCAGCGCTTCAACCTGCCCTGGCCGCACCGACGCCGCAACCAGATGACCACCAGCATGAAGCGGCGGTTCCAGCTGCGGGAACAGCGGGCCACCAAGCGGATGCTGCTCATCATGGCCTGCTTTCTTCGTCTGCTGGGTCCCCTTCACGCTGATGTACATGCTGCGCGAGTCTGTGTCCGCACTGCAAGCCCGTGGACGATCACGTGGCCGCCATCATCATCTGGATGGGCTACGTCAACTCCTCCCTCAACCCGCTGCTCTACACGCTCTTCAACGACGACTTCCGAAAGGCGTTCAAAAAGCTGCTCAGGATTCCTTGCCCCAGGTCGCGGATGACGAGGGAGAGGTGACCCTTTTTGTATGGCAGTGAAAAGTGGTGTGATGCTTATGTATTGTCCACATGAAATCTGACCATAAAGCAGGATTGTGATATGACCATAACAGCAACGGACAACCCGTCAGAACCACAGTGTGAAAGGGACACACACACACACAACCAAATGACTGACAAATACGTGTCCCCCGAAAAAGTACCATTTGAGTTTCGGAAGTGACTACATTTGTTTTATAGTTTGGATCTTAAAATACGGGAGGTCTCGAGCGCTGTGACTGACACACACACACACACACACACACACACACACACACACACACACACACACACACACACAATAGGCGCACATACACGCACACCGCGCGCGTGCGCGTGCGCACGCACGCACGCATGCACGCACACGCGCACACACACACACACACACACACACACACACACACACACACACACACACACACACACACATCTGATTACGTGCTCTGGTGGATAGTACACCCTACAGACAGTTCGAGGTCCACAGAACGGGTTCGCTTGTGTTTTGTTATTACTCACCCACCCCCACACCCTCTCCCACGTGACCTCACGTGGAGGTCAGAACATTTATCTTTGAGGTAAGACAATAAACCCACTTCCGGTGTTAAGCGCGCACTTGGCGCACGATAACAGAGACCCTGGCCACATCGAAGATGTCCCTAGTAACACTGTCCAGAGAACTCCCCCTCAAAGTATACCTATGCAGGCAAAACGAGAGGGGGTAAAAGTAGTTTGGCGTTACATTACACAACACAAAGCCACGTAACATATACATACATGAATGCATACATATATGACGCATGTGATTGCGTGCATGCGCGTGTGTGTACGAGCGAGAGGGGGGGGGGGGGGTAGTGAGGTGGAGAGGGTTGTGGGGATGAGGAAGAGGCGGGGAGGGGGAGGGGGAGACTGGACTATCTCTCTAAAATCTGTGCTGATTCCAATAAAGAAACAAGAAGATTTATTCTTTGTGACCTTTTGCTGAGATATCATGGCCGATTGTACATCGACATCGTGAATTCGATTTTTCATCATTCTTGGATCATCTCTGCACCCAATTCAAAACACAACAACAAATTACGTACGAATGGGGAGTAAAAGAGGACAAAAAAAAGCACTGCATGACAGTTGAATTCCTAGTTTCGCCAGTAGAAGGCATGTTTACCGATATTCCATATTCAGCTGCTGTCTTTAACTATTGGGAACTCTTCTTGGCGCAGTTCTCCTGGGAGTTTTTTTCTTCAACATACAAAGAATGTGATAAGCATTGACCAGAGATAAGTGAGCTCATAGTAACTGGCTAATTGCATAGCCCGGTTATGTACTAAGAAAAAAAAAAAACATGTCAGGGAGAGTAAAAGCTTAGAAGAATCCAGTCTCTGATTCCGCTTCTTTCCGTTCACGATGAATAGTCTTTAACTTCGACACAAAGCAGATTTTTTTGTTTTTCTTTCGTAGTCCCACCTTCCATGTCTCCTCACTGACATTACCCCTATGTCGCTCATTCACAGCTGTCTGTCCCGTCGCAGCAGCCCCAGCATGCACGATCCATTGGGCGCCACCACTATCCGATCGCTGTGAGGCAACCCACCGAAGAAGACTCTGCACCGTGGCCATGTCACTTCGTGATCATCAGCGGTGCCTGTCCTGACTCAGCGTACGCAGGACACCGCCTACCAGTGACCCAGTTGACGATAACCAATCCTTAATCGCACAGCCAGTGAGAGACGTCCCCCCCCCCCCCCCCCCCCCCCCCCCCCCCCCCCCACCCCCCTTACTCTCCGGAGGGCTCCGAAACAGTTAAACGTCACACTGTGGGTCTCAAAGTCAGAAAGGACATTATTTTCTCTCTCATTTTCACCCCTCCTTTCGTTTCTTCAATTCACCACAAATTGAATGACATCTAATTGGTTTTCTCTGAGTAGCAGCATAGTTATCTTGGACAACTTATCTTTGCCAGCTTTCTCTCTCTCTGCCTGTCTCTCCCTGCCTGCCCCCCCCCCCCTCTCTCTCTCTCTCTCTCTCTCTCTCTCTCTCTCTCTCTCTCTCTCTCCCTCTGGCTCTCTCTCTCTCTCTCTCTCTCTCTCTCTCTGGCTGGCTGGCTGACTCTCTCTCTCTCTCTCTCTCTCTCTCTTTGGTGACCAGAATCGTATTGCAAATGTTTTTGTCGAGCAACAATGAAAACGTGATAGTAGATACAGCAAAGTCCATATCACAAGCAATAAACATTAGCAAAAAGACAACGGAAAGAAACAACTAGTGATATGTGTCTAATCATTGTAACGTTTGTCAAGATGATCCGCTTTCGTGTGCCTGTATGTGCACAAGTGTGTGAATGAGGAAGGCTGGGGGGGGGGGGGGGGGAGGTGAGGTGGGGGGGGAGGGGGAGGGAGGGAGGAAGCTGTCGGAATGAGTTGTGGGAGAGGGTGGCGAGAGGGAGGGAAAAGGAAGGAGTGAAGTGAGCAACTGATTTTCCTGAGTAATGTCAAAAAACGTGCCCCCTTGTCTAAAGAGCTTAATTGCTGAAAGGACAACAAAGTTGTCATTGTCATTGTCTGTGGTGATAATGTGGGTGTGCGGAAATGAGCAGGGCCTGGAAAGAAGAGGGGATGCCGGAGGCAACACGTGTGTTTTATATTCCAGTATGTGCGCGTTGGTCTCTGCATGGATGCACACATGTACACCTTGAAATTCAGTGAACGATGCTTATTTCTCGCACCTCTCTGGGGATATGGGGGATAATAATGGGCAAACGACCATCACTATGAACCTTCGAGAAAATATAACAAAATTCATCATGTATATCATTCATACTGCCTGATCTACACATTCCTTTTTTTCTTCACAGTCTTCTCTTATTTGGTGAGCTAATGTTTCAGCACACACACAAAACGATATGAGGAAACCGGACCTCCCTGGCGACAGCTTCTCTCTACGTAAACGCCATCCACCGGAGCGTAGGATTCGGTATTCTTGAAAATGGAAGCTACCCACTGTCGTATTTCTCCTCTAAAGCCAAAACCTTTCAGAGCCTTGTCCATAAAAGACCAGTTAACTAAATAAAATTTTTGTTCAAAGTCGAGACTCATGAAAGTGTGTAATTTTCATTTCTGAATAATATAATATATCATATATCGTTTGCAGACTGTCTCCAATGTATCTAATTGGTACGAACCCCGACTAGTCCTCATTTACCAACTTTGCTAAAAGATTTTTTATCTTATCTACTATGCAGTTTGATATCATTTTGTGTGTGACACTTAAAAAAAGACATTGGTTTCCAGTTATTCAACTATTCCCTTGCCTCCTTTCATTTGTAAACGACACTTGCAAACAATTTACTCCTACAGCTTTGTTATGTAATGCTTCTAGAATTATGTGGATTTTGTAGATTCCATTTACATTCGTATATTGCTAGTATTAAGCCTCCGAGTCATTCTTCCCGTTTATTCCCACCATTCAAAATACCATTGAATGACATCAGATACACACTGGTGAGAACTGGAATGCTATATTTCATGTATTTGTCCTGAGTCTGATCACCTCCAGCAGCCTTTCCATTACGTAAAGAACTGACAATTTTCATTCTAAATTATCAGGAATATCAAGTAAAATGGTATTCGTTTCATACTTCATCGCCAAGTCTTAGACTAAAATCATTATTCTCCGTTATATCCCTTTTGTTGACATCGCACAGTGACGAAATAAAACATCTATGCCAAGATCTGATTTCTTTTGATTTTGTCAACGTTCTTGTGCGTGAACAAAGATTTCTCTTCCAATGTCTGCCACACAATCGGGAACCCGACAAAGATAGAAGGGACAGACTAACTATCTTGCCTCGCTTTCTCACTATTCGCCTATGTCGGAGTCCCCCTGTCCGCTAGCACAGGTCACTAACCACTTCCGGGTCATTCAGTCACCGTGTGCCACGAGAGAATCGTTCAAATGTCTGGCCTGCCCTCTCAGGTGCTGACATATGCCAGCTTGTTGAGGTCCGCTGTTCATCACAGTCAGCCCCACCACCTGCATGCAGCCTTCGCCCGTTCTGTAACACACCGTGTGCGTGTGTGCTTCAAACTCGCCAGTCTGACACTATCAACGACGAAGTGTAGCGAACAGAAAGAAAGTAGTGAACGCTTTCGATATGCGCAATAAGACTCTAATAGCGAAGGGCAAAGATGCTCAATCTCTTCCCTGTATATCTGTAATGCCAGCAAGGAAATCTTTCTTCAAAAGATGGGCTGTAATCGTCACTCTTGAAAATGGCGGCTTTGCTGCTGTTCTCTTCCACCCGCTCCTTAAATCCCCCGTTATCCATGTCAGCCTATCTATGAACATGAGAGTCCGCTTGTACGTGTCTCTGCAGGCATAGGCATGGCAGGTCGTGAGAGTCAGAGCCACGGGGAATATCTCTGTAGCTGTTGCATGCGCGTAGGAGCGTGTTATGTATGCGCGTGCATGTGTACGTGGAATAATCTCTTGCCTTGACGTCCCTGATCGAAAGTGCATCTTCACTGAAGACACTTGAGAAGGATAAGCATGATTATACATTGGAGAGAAAAAAAAAACTGGGACTACAGCATGGGGATATATTTCTTAATCGCTCAACCAAGGTAGCGGAAAAAAGAGAAGATGGAGATGGTGGTGGTGGAAGAGGACACGGGAAAAGGGCAGAAATTCCGATACGCTGTTCAAAGAACTGAACCTGATGACAAACTTGGAAACCGTGTTTTAGAATAAATCTGAATTTAGTTTCAAATGGAGGTGACTGCAGGCGGAAACTGAAACAAATATTTTTTTTCAAAGAAAAGTTACAGTTTCTCCGCCAGACAAAGCGGACAAACAAACACACCACAAAACAAAATACTACGAAATTCTACCTCCAAGGTCTTCTTCAGGCAAGATGAAGACCATTCAGGACAAAGAAAAAAAGAAGAACGTGCAATCATTTATCTTCTCGAATTCGGCGCAAAGTGGGCGTTGACACACGCCTGCACATGCGCACACACACACACGCACGCACGTGCGCACGCGCGCACACACACACACACACACACACACACACACACACACACACACACACACACACACACACACACACGCACGCACACACACACACACACATACACAGATAGAGAGACAGACGCGTGCGTGCGCGAGCGCCACAATCTTACTATTGTTTAAACCTTAAGCAAGACATTGTTATAGGCTGAAACTGAAGTAGAGTCACTGATAAAACTGCGATAAGTCAGGGGCAGGGAGGGGGGACCGGGTGGGGAGGCAAAGGACGGATGGAAAGGGGGGGGGAGTAGAGGAGGGGGGGGGGGGGGGGGGGCAGAAATTCTGAAAGGCCATTCATAGAACAGGACTGGAGTTTGCGAAAGTAAGAAATCTTGGAAGTCATGACGAAGGCCACATTGAAGTCAGCTGCAGATAAAACAAGAGTTAGGAAGAGCGCAACAATTTTTAAAAAAAAAAAAGAAAAAAAAAAAAGAAAAAGGTCGTCGTTAAAAATTACATGACCACCAGTCAATGTACTTCACAGACTGGTCGTTGTCCCACGAAAGTTGAGCTGTAACACTCTATAAAAAAAAAAAGGCGAAACACTAGAAAAGCACACGGGAGAGCGCAGACCTCCGCCCAACCTAACGGATCCTGGATCCGCCCTTTGATCCGGATCCACATCACAGATGTATACTGTAAAATTCGCGGGTTCGTTCTTGCGCCACTTTTCATCTTTCCACCAAGCTTCGTTAAAATCGCTTCTGCGGTTTCTGCGTAATGTTGTTATCAAACCAACCAACAAACGCGTGTGTGAAAACATAATCTCTTTAGCATAGTATAAAAATATGAACAGGATAACAAAAAAGAAAGAAAGAAGCAAACAAAGAAACAGGAGGAAAAAAAAGGAAAAGAAAAACAGCGATTGAGTCAGCACTTCTTAGTCCGATAAGATAGTCTGCGGGACACGAAGCTGGGATGTGAAACGGAACCTTGTTTGTACAGCGTAACGAGTCATTTCTGCGATTCAGGCCAGAGGGGTGTTTCTGGCACCGTGCCACTCTGTGCTGTTTACTAAACACGAGATTAAAAAGTCATAACATGTCCACACACACACACACACACACACACACACACACACACACACACACACACACACACACACACACATTTTTCTTACTCGAACGAGTGCTTTTAAAAAAATAACTCCACAAATATCAAAGTGATGAATTTTCACTTCCTCGTTGCACAGAACAATCTTTTAAAACCAACGACGATAACAACAATAATACAACAATAATATCAGGGACCACGTAGAAATCTAAAATGCGGTTACTGAGGGAGGAGGGAGGGATGTTGGAGAGAAGAGGGACACAGAGGTGGAAGTGGAACACAGAAAAATGAGGCGACGGACACACGGTTCTAAGGACAAGATTTTTTTTTAAAAAAAGAAATCAGAAAAAAAAAGACCTCCTACCTAACCCCTTTCTCCAGTACCCCAAAATCGGACATGACTGGAAAGAGAATTCTGAACTTTTCCTTCAAAACTATCCATTCAAACACCAAACACACACAAGACATAATACTAAAAACAATGTTGCGTAACTCATGAGAGAACAGTGAAATTTGTCGCAATTAGAACTCTCTCTCTCTCTCTCTCTCTCTCTCTCTCTCTCTCTCAGACACCAAAAAAGGGTAACAGAGGTCACAGGTTAACAAACACCGAAGACCAAACAGGAAATGAATACCTGCATGACGTAACCTGGGTTGATTTCTCTGCAGTTCCAGAAACGAATTAGATCTAAAGGGAAACTGTTAAGCGAAACTCCTACATACACTGGAATGAAAATCAATGCCATTTCCTCCTCCCTGCACACAAGTTTAGAACATGTCGATTAACTTCTGGTTTTCTGCCCGTCATACCCAAAAGAACACGTCAAAGCCTCCATAAAGAAAGAAAAGAAGTGTTGAATCCGGCGGGCCTTTTAATCATTTCATGCTGTTTATAGCTTTTCCAAGCTGTTTATAGCCTCTCTCTCTCTCTCTCTCTCTCTCTCTCTCTCTCTCTCTCTCTCTCTCTCTCTCTCTCCTCTCTTCCCCCTTCTCCTCCTCCTCCTTCTTCTTCTTCTTCTTCTTCTTCTTTCTTTCTCCTCCTTTCCCCTTTTCTCTCGCTCTCCCTCTGTCGCTCCCCTCCCCCTCTCTCCCCCCCCATCAACGCCAAAAGACGAATACAGGAAAAAAAAAAAAAAACACACGCACACAGGGCAAACATTTCTTAGACAAAGGTAAACTAACTAAACAAAACAACTTTCATGTAAATTTAATTAGTTTTGTTTTTATTTCAGTGAATAAAAACAACAAATGAACACAGACATTTTTTCAAACAAACTGGTCTGAAAACCATCAGGGAAACAACACACACACACACACACACACACACACACACACACACACACACACACACACACACACACACACACACAAAGTAAAAAAGAGAAAGAAACGTTCATCAAAGGAAGAATTCTGAAATAGCCAATCCAAAGAATCGAAAGCTTTTTCAAAGTCTAAACAGAGCAAGAAACCAGGCCTATGAATTGTGTCAAGATAACAGATTAAATCGTAAATCAGTCTAACATTGTCTCCAAGATATCGGTTGGCTACAAATCCAGTCTGATCCTCATTAATTAATTTTTCGAGAGTTTTCGTAATCCTGTTTGCAGTACACGATGCTCCGATCTTATATAAGACATTTGATAATGAAATCGTCTCCATTTTTTATGTGTTCTTAAGATTTTTCTGGTTTGGAAATGCAAGTCATAAGCCCCTGTTTTTTGTGTTGCTGAAATTTCTCCGTCTTTGGACGACTGGTTTAGAGCGCGCACAACGAATGGTCCCATTTTTTTTTCCCAAAACAATTTATAAAATTTAGCTCCAAATCCATCCGTACCTGGACTCTTTCCAACAGCATAATTCAATTAAAAAAAAAGCATACAAGAAGAAAGAAATGTTTGAGTTCATCAAGTTCCCCACAACAGACAAAGAAACTGGTGCATGACTGATTATTACTCGGACTCATTTGGCTTATACATATCAACAGAA
>JADBJO010000083.1:237500-250000 GCA_016801955.1 Conus betulinus
GTAACAAAACAACAAGAACATGATAATTGTAGTAATGAAGAAGAAGAAGAAGAGGAGAGAGAAGAAGAAGAAGAAGAACAAGAAGACTTGTAATCATCCTCAGCATCGTCATCATTATCATCACCACCACCATCATCACCACCATCATCATCATCACCATCATCATCATCACAACAATACAACTACTACTAGTACTACCACTACTACCACCCCCCTACCACTACTGCCACCACCACTAGCATTACTACTACTACAACCACTAATGCCATATATGCAAAACTACTGTAATAACTGTGATATTTGCTGACGACTCAACTGATAAGAAGCATTATAGCCCTGTAATCTAGCCATCAAAAAGGTTACAGTAAGTCAATATATAATTTGCGTATTTTGAATGCTTTTTCAAGGTACAGAGACAGCCTTGTATTTAATGATTTGTTTTCAGATGAAAGGAGCATCGTAAGTTTGAACAAAGATGGCTGACTAAAATATTTAGAAGGAATATACTGTTGCCTTAAGTCGTTATATAAGGGGCATTTGTAAAACAAAGTGCACTTCATTCTCAGTTAGATCGATACAAAAAGGACAAGACAGATCATCTTCATTCAAATTTCTTCGAAAACGGAACTTGTGTACTTTTAGTGGAGATACTCCAAGTCTTAGTCTAATCAAACTTATTCTGGCCTTCAAGTGATTTTACATTAATCAGATAAGGAGATAGTGCTAATTCACTCTTAAACGTTCTAAAGAATTGAAAACGTTCGCTTTGCAATGTGTCTGTGGACCACTTCTGTTGAAATCCGTTGATAATGGTAGTTTTTAGTGAACAGATAAATGTTTTTATGTTTCCCACTCCTTGATTTTTCCCATACCTCGCCAAATCCATGCCTATAAAGGAAAAAAAAACATATTGTAGAAGCCATGTGTTATTATTATTATATATGATAATGTAGCAACATTTGATAAGCTTTGTATGGTAAACGATGACTGGGCATTTGCAAAATTCTTAACCAGTATTTAATTGTCCTGATCTGAAAATTGACTTGCAATGGGTAACGTCCCAGCTCCCCATAAACCATCAAATTTGGTGTTCTTACGCTAACGTTTAGGAATCTTTTCAATGCAAAGAGATGAATCTTTTCCAAAATATCATCAACATTGCTCGTTAAAACCCCACACCTCAGCACCATAACTAAGTATGGGCTGGATCTGGGCATCAAACAGCTTGAAAAATATAACTGGGGACTTTTCACCTAGAGACCATAGAAGCCTGAAAATTTGTATCATTTTGCGTTTAGCCTTGCTAGCCATATCATTAAAACTGTGCGTAAAGGACAACCTTGTAGAAAGAATAATTCCAAGGTATCTGTACATATTCAACACAATCATCTTGGAATGCCCATACAACCATTGCTCTTTATCTGATAGATAGCCACCATTTCTAAATATACCACTACATTTGATTTACTTAGATTAACAGTTAAACCAAGCTTTATTGCCGTATCGTGTAAAGTATTTAACTGATGTTGAAGCCCCACAACAGAGTCGGAGAATAAAATTATGTCATCTGCAAACATCAGAATAACAAGTTCTAAGAAATCTGGTAAGAGCTGCAGCCCGTGTTTCCCTTTACTAATTATTTCTTCTGCTAACTCGTTAATGAATATGGAGAACAGAACTGGACTGCAAATTTCCCCTTGCTTTAACCAATTGGACAGCTAAATGCTTCACCTAATCTGCTGCGTACACCTCAGATTCAGTGATTTCGCATTCAAGAGTCTTTGTGTTGAAGTGATTAAAGCATTCACTCTGCTGGGACTCGTTTTCATTGTTAGCGTTTTCTGCGTTGTCTATATTTACATCAGACTGAGATACGTCACAAAAATGGTTGTACCAGTCTTCTTCAGAAATAGCATTTGTAGCAGGTTTCTTATACATACAGGACTTAATTTTATCAAAAGCCAGAAGAGTTGTTAATATTTTCATTGAGAGATGCTAAAACTTCTTGCCGATGTTGTTTTCCTTTATATTCTACTAACCTTTTGTAATCTCTACGTTTTTGGTTGTAATCTGCCCTTAACCTCGTTTTCTTTTTGTCAACGTTTTCAATATTGTCTATGTCTTCGATATCCTTATTTGTACGAACACACTGTAACTGTCGCAGATCGTGTCTGAGCTCCTTTCTGTGTTGCCGACATTTTTTGTCAAACCAGAGATTTGATTTTTCTTTACCAACTACAATAGTTTTCTTCATACATTGACTGGCAGAAAGTAACGCATCATTAAAAATGTCAACAGCTTTGTTTACGTCATCGTGGACAACAAGAATAGCATTTTCCAAGCGGAGCTTGAAATCGTCTGATTCAATATTTTCTCTAAACTCTTCAATTTTACTTCCATCCCAAATTAATTTCTCAAATGCGTACGATTTTTTCTGGTAAAGTATCACTAGTGGGGCTGCTAAATTGTGACTTCAATATGACTTCTACAGGCATATGTTTTGACTCTATTCTTGGTCTGACATGCAAAGATGCACAATGACTAATTAAACGTTTTGACATTATGGCATAGTCAACAATGCTACATCCAGTCGGAGAAATATATGTAAAGTTGCCAAGATCAATATCGCCTTTAACGGCCCCATTCAAAATGGATAACTCAAAACAATCACACATTCAACAAATATATACAAATTCATTTAAAACAGTGTCTTTAGACGTGCGAAAAGACGCTTGATCATCACCCCCCTTCCAAAGCGCAGCGTTGTCCCTTCATCATCCCTCTCACAAATGTTCTCTCCCCCAGTTCGTGCGTTGAAATCGCCCAAAAGAAAAAGTGGTACATTTCCAAACGTTTCCATCAGATCTAGGATGCACTGTTCTAAGAGGGCCACGCCATTGGATATTTCAGTGTCCTGATAATACTGAGAGTTCATGGGTGGAATATACGTTCCGATCAAAATTGTAGGAGAATCTGTGTTAAACAATTCTTTAGCCATTTTCATAACTATTATATTGTCATATTTCAACAAACACTTGTTCCACATAGGTTGCTAATTCCTTTTTGACAAGGAGAGTCAAACCACCCGATAATTTGGCTGTTATACCGTCGGATAGCTTAACACCAGGAATTATGAAAGATTTAAAAGTCGGAAATAAATGGTCTGGAAAGTGAGTGGCAAAAGTTTCTACAAGCAAACAAAAATCAAAGCTACTTAAATAAGATTGAAGATCGTTATCAAAAACATGTAACAGTCCTTCAATCATGTAAGTCACGAATATAAGAGATTTAGCGATATGGCCTGGCCGAATCCCTATGCAGTGTCTGGATTGACAGGTACAGAGTCTTTACTGGTCACTTCATGGATTGTGGCTTGGCGTTTACTTGCCACACTGGTACACGAGGCACTTCTCGGTCTATTGTCAGGTCCTCGTTGAGATGTGTTTCGTGCGGATTTGCGCCTACCATTTGTGTTTGTCTTCTTATCGTTGTTGTCTTTTTGCCTCATCTGGTCATTACACTGATGTTTTTTTGTTGGCTTTGCCAGGTCTGTTTGTGTTAGACGTTTTGTACTTCACTGTTCCGTTCTGAGTTAGGGTGCTGGGGGGTTATTCCAGAATCTTTGTCAGAGTCTTTGTCAGTCTGTATTTTTGTCTTGCTGGGTAGATTCGTCATTTTTCTGTCTTTGTCGTCAGCTATGGCGGCATTTTGCTCGTTTTGTACGTCAGCCACGTCAGTGGTGGCAGCTATGTCAGATCTATGCTCATTAGCTAACTGTGAACACTGTTCGTTAGATGTCTCAACAATTTGCCCGACATCGCTGTCTACATTTTGTATGTCAGTTATTTCCGTGTCATTTCCGTCAGGATTCTGTTCGTCAACTGCTTGTGCAGTTGCTTGTTCTGTCATATTTTGTTCATTACATGGAATCATGCACACTCGGTTATCATTTGTGTTCTCATACTCACACTCACGGTGCTCACACTCACAATCATCACCCAATGTCACACTGCCTACAATGTCCAAGTCAGGCACACACGTGCTGCTGTTTTGCGCAACATTTGAAACAGCGGAGAGAATGGGCCCGTGATTCTAAAATGACATTGCTCTCGCTTACACTGTCACATGCTTTTGGTGCATTACTATTGGGCACAGGGATTAAAACACTGTTCTGTCTCTTTGGTAAGAGGGGAAATTCGTTTGCTGACAAATAGTTGTAGGGGTGTGGATGGTAATCGCAGTTCCAGCTGCCACTGACATCGTACCGCACACTTTCGCTTTGAGAGAGAGAGAGAGAGAGAGAGAGAGAGAGAGAGAGAGAGAGAGAGAGAGAGAGAGCATGGCAATTATCTTCCTTTCATTTCCAAACAGTATCACTGCAAGAAGAGCACGCAAAACTGCGCAGATCTGTGCCAGGATCGGCCAGTCGTCCTAACTCTCTACAAAAAACCAAACCGAATCCGTCATATCTCTCTCCTCTCTCTCTCTCTCTCTCTCTCTCTCTCTCTCTCTCTCTCTCTCTCTCTCTCTCTCTCGTGAAACATTTCCAACCTATCACTGGTACTTGAACCTTTTAAAATCCTGGAACCACCCTTTTATACCAACTAACACCAGAATTCAATGCGTTCATTCAAAGGCCACGCCCCACTTCATCCACGATTTCGTTAAATTTGATCTGCTAGTTTGCTGCGTAACGTTGCTGACAGACAAATCAACCAACCAACAGACGAGGGTGAATACAGATGACCACCTTGCCGGACGCAGAAATTGCAACTGAAACGGGAGAGGTTTAAGGACACTGACAGGGAGTAACTGTACGCGCGCTGTGCTCCTGCAGAGGACCACTCCACCCCTGCATCAAAACTGCGATTATCCGTAAACGGAGAGAGAGAGAGAGAGAGAGAGAGAGAGAGAGAGAGAGAGAGAGAGAGAGAGAGACAGACAGACAGACAGACAGACAGACAGACAGAGACAGAGACAGACAGACAGACAGAGAGAGAGAGGGGTGTCCAGTCCGTTATTCAACCCTGTCAACTTTGTCAACAATGTCAAGCAAATAAATGTTGTCTTATGATTATGATAATGATTAGTTTATTCATTAAGGCCATGAATGAGTATGAAAAGCATTCTTCATCTTTTATGTTTCTACTATATGGCAGTGCGTACAATCGATCAGTGTGTCACACAACGTCCCAAACGTAAATGAATGGACACAAGTATTTATTTCTGCAAAACTCGTAATTACTGTTAAGAAAGCCCGGTCGTCGAATTTAGGAGCATACATGTATACATGGGGGAAAACTGCCAGCATAAAAAAAAAAAATCTTTTATTGATGTAATGTTTTCTTTAAAGGGTTAAGAATCAGTAACAGCGTTAATCCTTCCATTGCATGTGCTGCTCTTTCCCTCTTCCTTCCCCCTCCTTATACCCCTTTTTTTTTCAAATTATCAGCGGAATTTCTTCTGATTCTTAGGATTTGCCCCTGTCTGCATTGGACGCTAACTTTGACTTTGTTTTTCCCCCGAGTACACGAACACGTACACACACTACACTCTCCTCTCTCTCTCTCTCTCTCTCTCTCTCTCTCTCTCTCTCTCTCTCTCTCTCTCTCTCTCTCTCTCTCTCTCCCCCCCTCCCTCCCTCTCTCTCACACACACACACCACACACACACACACACACACACGCACGCACGCACGCCCCCCCCCCCCCCCCCCCCCCACGCACACACACACAAATCAAAAAGCGGAGGAAGAGACGAAGACGGCAGGAAGGAGAGTAAGGTGCAGAGGGCCGCAAGTAGTTATCCGATCAAATTATTGGTGCCTGGCCATCCAAAGCATGATTTTGCAATTAGCCTGTGATCGACGAAGATTACCGCCACAAATTAGTGTCAGCGCAGACTGGTCAAAGGATATGGAGACGGAATGACGGATGTGTGTGTGTGTGTGTGTGTGTGTGTGTGTGTGTGTGTGTGTGTGTGTGTGTGTGTGTGTGTGTGTGTGTGTGTGTGTGTGTGTGTGTGCGTGTGTGTGTGTGTGCGCGCGCGGGCGCGCGCGTGTGCGTGTGTGTCTGTATGTAAGGTGCTCAGTGTGTGTGTGTGTGTGTGTGTGTGTGTGTGTGTGTGTGTGTATGCGCGCGCGCGCGTGTGTGTGTGTCTGTGTCTGTGAGCGTGCGCGCGCGCTGTGTGTTTGTGTGTGTGAGAGTATGTGTGTGCGTGCACGCGCGCGTGCATGCGTGTGTGTGTGTGTGTGCGTACGTGCGTATATGTGTGTGTGTGCGTGCGTGTAGTGGATGAAGGTGATGGTAGTGGGTGGGTGGGTTTGGGATCAGTGAGGTGGACATGTTGGAGGGGGGGGGGGGGGCGCGAAGGGGATGGGAAAGGGGTGGGGGTGGGGAGTTTAAAGGCTGGAACAAGAGATGGGCAAGACGATTAAGATCTATAACGTTCGTGCGTTTGGGAGCATCTCTCTCTCTCTCTCTCTCTCTCTCTCTCTCTCTCTCCACACATGCTCGCGGAGTGCTTGCAGCGCGTGAAGACCAGCAAGTTGCGTGTCCACGGGGAGATGAAAGGGGAAGGGGAGAACAGGGAGGCAGATCAAAGCGACAGGTACAAAGACAACGACCCCGGCTCCCACCGAAAAAAGTCCATTTTGTCCTCCTCGGCCCGCGCCAAAGATCGCTTTCAGTCCTGCAAGTCTTCGCCATCAGCTAACTGCCTGCTGACAGCCAAGCCACACAAGTCACCTGTGGGGCCTCACTGGGAAGAAAAACGACGCTCGTCCGCCTCCGCCCCCATACTGTTTAAAACAGCAACAACAACAACAACAAAACGCATGCTGAGCTCGCTGAATCGGTCTCTTGCGCAACATCGCCGTCCAACAAAACGGGTATAGGAGTGCGTTAGCATCTGAAGTACAAAAACAACGCAACAACAGTCTCCCCCCCCCCCCCCCCCCCCCCCCCCCCCGTGGAAAGCGTGCGGTGACTGTCTTTCAAGAAAACAGGGGATGATATGAAAGTACGTTATTATTGTTGTTTTCTTGAAGGAAAACAGTTGCAAGAAAACGATGATCGTCCTTCAAGATTATTACAGATTTCCTGAGAAAAAAAAAGGTATTATAAATCTTCCCCTAAGGTTGACACGGTTTTCCTCGGGGAAAACTGGGAAATAACATTGCTACAGGCTTACAAACTTAGTATGCACCCGTTACCCAAAATAATTGTTCTTCCTTTTTCCCCCAAGGGGAAACAGTTATCGCTTAAGAAAACTTTCGATATCCTTAAAGAAAACAGTGATAATACGGAAATCAGTTATTACCTCTCTTCCCTGCAAAAAATATTACCTTTCAAGAAAAAACTTGCGTTTCAGAAAACTTTAAATATCCTTAAAGAAAACTATGATAATACAGAAATCAGTTATTACCTTTTTTCCTTGTAAAAATACTAACGTTTCAGAAAACCTTGGCAATAAATGATGTCCTTGGAAAGCAGAAAAGAAAAAGAAACCATGTGATCTTGAAGGACAATAACTGTTTTCCTCGGGGTAGCAGAGAAGACAAGTATTATTGGCTTATGAAGCAAGAATGATTTGCTCCGCTTCGTCGTCCCCCCTCCTCCTCTTTGGGTCCTCTTTTCCTCTTTGACAAAGAGATGGAGATACACCCCAACCTATGACTCTGCAGTATACCCATCACCAAGCGCTCATAAACAGAATCCAATGACACTCTAATGCACGTGTTCCATTAACCGTTTAACTTGCATACTTGTGTCGATAGTTTGTTTATTAAATCCTCCTTTGATTGTTCTTGTACTCGTTCGATGGACATTGTTCTAGTCTTACGACCAATAGAACGTGTGGGCTCTTGCACACCTAGATTACAATTCGTATACTTATGAGCATAAACATATACGTACAATGCAAGCATACATGCACACGTGTATCTGGAGACACACACACACACACACACACACACACACACACACACACACACACACACACACACAGGAGAGAGAGAGAGAGAGAGAGAGAGAGAGAGAGCGAGAGAGAGAGAGAGAGAGAGAGAGAGAGAGAGAGAGAGAATCTTTGTATGTCTGTGTGTGTGCACGTGCGTGCGTGTGTCTCTGTGCGCGTGTTGTATGTGTGCCAAAAATAATAAAAAACCAAAAGATGGCAAAGAAAAAAAAAAGAAACCGAAGACAATCACGATCAAGACGCATTACACATGATTTCCCCTCTAAAGTCAGAATCCACAGCATTCTATCATTTCATTGCTTCCTTTTCCTCCCGCACAAAAAACCAGCACTTACTTGTGTGTATGTGTGTGAGTGTGTGTGTGAGTGTGTGTGTGTGTGTGGGGGGGGGGGGGATGCATGTGTGCGTGCGCGCGCGTGCGTGCGTGCATGCGTGTGTGTGTGTGTGTGTGTCTGTCTGTCTGTCAGTATCTATCTGTCTTTTTTAGTGCTGTCATTACTGTTACCATTGTTACTATCATCATCAAATCAGGAAATAGTTATTACAGAGTTAGGGAAATACCTAAAATGCTCGGAATTTCCAGAAGCGGCTGCAAAAGCAACATGATCTGTTAACAGGAAGCGCCGGCAGCGACGCCAACAAGTATGGCATATTACGTGCTGTAAAAGAAAATCTTTTTAATCCCTGTGTTTGAGACACACGCACACCATCTTCACACCTCTATCTCCACCCCTGCCCCCGCCCCTACTCCACCCCACCCCACCCCAAAGAAAAAGGAAAGAAAGAAAGAAAAACAAACAAACAAAAATAGTATGAATATACATGACACAGCCAAGTATGTTTCGAGAATTTGTGCTCCTCTCGCTGTGCCAGGAAGAAACAGGACCCCAAACAGGAATCGACTCTAACATGGTCATCATCTGCCCGCCTTTACCCAACACAAACGGAGAATGACAGAAAGAAGAAGGAAGAGGGAGAAAAAAAAAAAAGAATATGGAAGAAGAGAGGGGGGGAAAGAGAAAAAGGGGAGAAAATAAAAACCAGAGTGCACTCTGGGGAAAGACCCTCCTCGAAAGAATCCCGGATTCCCCCTCCCTGCTGGGGAGCGCAGAACCCCAACCCTCCTCGAAAGAATCCCGGATTCCCCCTCCCTTCGGGATTTCGCAAAACAGATCCGCAGCAAAAATGTAACGAGCTTGTCTTAGGTCCGCATTCCACCTACTCATCAAGTTCGGTCAAAATCGATTAAAAAGGTTTTGCATAATGTCGCTGGATCCTAAAATTCGGCACTGGATCTGGATTCGTACCAAAATTCAACGGGAACGTCCTTGGGTCCTCATTCCACCTCTCCACGAATGGGCCTGAAACTGTTTCAGTGGTTTTTGCGTCATTTTCATGAACGGATTATGGACCCGCCCCTGGATTCCGATCCGCACCAGCAATGACTGAGTTCTTGTAAGACACGTTCAAGCCTCGTTGAAAACCCGATCCGAAGTTTTTGGCGTAACCGTGCCGAGCCGGATCAGGATCCAAGTTAGCCTGTTTCTACTGATCTTCACTTTACCGCCTAGAACAAGATACCAGCGTTTTATTGCTGAGAATATCATTGTAAATTTACAAACTTGGATACTGCTCAGTTTTGCTTCCCTACAGACTGCTAGACATTTGTAGACTTCTTTTTTCCCTGTTCCTACTGCCCGATGCGTGAAAGGAAAGTATTCTACTTTTTTAGTTACCGGATTCATTCTTTTTCTTTGTTTGTTGTGAATGTAGAATGCATTTTTATGCGACTGTCAAAAATAAATTTTTAAAAACCCAATAATATCGCAGTAAGATAAACGCAAGAAAAATGTTATTCTGCTCCACGATGCGAAACGGAGTCCCGCAGAGATTGGTAATCCCAGACACCATTCGGCCATAATCACCAAGGACATGGATTCATGAAGCAAATGGAAGTGCGAGGAAAGTCCGTTGGACTGGAAGGCCCATTGATCCCGATGGCCGCTTTTCAAGCCTTCACTCAGCAAAGCAGCGGGATCCAACCCAACATACACACGTTCCTCCTGCCCCCCCCCCCCCCCCCCCCCCCCCTTCCTTCCTACCAGAGTCCACCCTCAATCCCCTCCCCCCCCCCCCAAAAAAAAAAAAAAAAAAAAAAATTTTTTTTTTTTAATGCTCCAAATGTATTCCATATTACAGGTTGTCGACAACGTGCCAGACTCCAGTTCGATCCGCACCTAAGTACAGGCTAGCTAAAGTGATGACAGCCAGACAATTTGCAGACTTTGATACGGTCCAGTTTTTCTTCCACAGACTGCTGGGCATTTGCAGAATTTCTCCCCCTGTTTTTACAGTTCGATGCGTTACAGGAATGCATTCTACTTTTAGTTACTGGGGTCATACTTTGCCTTTGTTTGTTATGAACAGAGAATGCATTTTTATGCGATTATCAACACACACACACACACACACACACACACACACACACACACACACACACACACACACACCTAACAATATCACAATAAGATTCAAATAAAAAATTGAACTGTTCTGCTCGATGATGTCAACTGGAGTCTCGCAGAGATTGGTAATCCCAGACACCATTCCGCCATAGTCATCAAGGCCATGGATTCATGAAGCAAATGGACATAGGATGAAAGTCCGTTAGACTGGAAAGACCACCGGTCCCGATGGCCGCTTTTACAGCCTTCACTCGGCAAAGCAGCGGGAGCCAACATACACCCCCCCCCCCCCCCCCCCCCCCCTCCTTTCCTTCCTTCTCACAAGGGCCCATCTTTACGTTCCCGCCTACCCCCCACCCCCACCCCTCAGTTTTTTTTTTCACCTCAAATCTAGTCCATATTACAGGTCATCGTCGACATTCCAGACTCCAGTTCGATCCGCGCCCAAATGCAGGCCTGCTAATGTGATGAAAAACAGACATACAGACAGGGGCTGAAACCCCTGCATGTCCTCTTTAACAGAGCGAATGTAAAAATCGAACTGTGCAGTGTGATAGTGTGCGTGCGCGCGCGCGCACGCGTGTGCGTGTGAGTGTTTGTGTGTGTGTGTGTGTGTATGTGTGTGTGTGCGCGCGCGCGCGTGCGTGCGTGTGTGTGCGTGCGTGCATGCGCAAGCGCGTGCGCGTGCATGGTGAGGGAAGGGCGAAAAAGATGGAAAGAGTGAGACGGGAGAGAAGGGTGGGTTGGCGAGGAGCAGTCGATACTTTTTCCCTGCTGTATCCTATTTTCATATTGAAAGAGTTGCAATTCTGATAACCTTACGAACCAATCGGAGATGTTACTAGTTATGATGCAAGGTGGTGGGTGGGGGAGGGAGAGGGGAGAGATGGACAGCAAACACAATCGGTAATGATTTCCTTTCTTACTTCTAGCCCTTAGAAACAACATTTCTTTTCTTTATATCACACAGAGAGTGGATTCTGAATGGAAAGATGATGAAACAGAGACCGGGTTGTTGCAGTCTTTCTTGCGAATGGTACTTACTGCAATCCACCTGTTGTGACGCATCTCGATGAGCGCGGAAGAGAAGCTCCGATCTGCCAGACGGGTACGGGAAGAAGAGAGAGAGAGAGAGAGAGGGAGAGAGGGAAAGAGAGAGAGACAGAGACAGAGACAGACAGAGGCACAGACACATAGACACACAGACTGACAGAGACAGACAGAGAGAGAAAAGACAGACGGACAGACGGACGGACGGACGGACAGAGAGAGAGAGGGGGGAAGCACGGGGAGCATGAGATGGAGAGTGAGGGCTGCGAGGGGGCGGGAGAGGAACAGACAGACAGACAGCGATACAGTTTGTCGACTCCTGCTGTCTATAACCCAACCGACCATTGCAGACCATATCAGACCGATCAGTTTGCTGAAAGTCAATCTCCGCCTCAGTAGCACTACCTCGAAGGTACGGTTTCCGACACTGAGGATCGTGGACACCCAGAAGTATGGGTTTTCGTGATATTTAAAGCCAACACTGGCAGCACAGCAGTCAGTACATAGCAATGCCAGAGACTGCTGGTGGCGGCAGCTGGGACGGCGACTCCTGTTTCTCCAATGAAAGACAGCACAAACCCAACAGAACACAGGTGAATCTCCCTGAAGTTTATTTCTGGGTCTGCAAAAACAGTAACAGATATGTCTTGCTCTGTGTGCTCCACTTTCTGAAAGAGAAAGTTGACGTTTCCGTGGCTCCCCTTTGAAAAACGTTTTTTGCTGTTTGTTTTTGATTTGTTGAGAGAGAGAGAGAGAGAGAGAGAGAGAGAGAGAGAGAGAGAGAGAGAGAGAGAGAGAGACTGTGTTTTAGAGAGAGAGAGGGGGGAGGGAAGGAGAGAGGAGAGAGAGAGAGAGAGAGAGAGAGAGAGAGAGAGAGAGAGAGAGAGATCTCCGAAGAGAACATGTGTTATGTCCTTATCGTACCCAGTTCCAAAACGGGAAAAGAATGTACATTTGACTGGCACAAAGAAGACGAATTTCACGCTGTCACCAAAGACTGCGCAGTGATCT
>JADBJO010000083.1:252500-285000 GCA_016801955.1 Conus betulinus
TGGTTTTCTGTCAGAGGGGCCTATAGTCAAACGATTAGGGCGTATGGATGGCCGACCATGAGTTCAAGCCACTCGTGTAGTCGGGTATGCATGCTATCCCTTGTTGTAGAGACAGAGAGATAAACAGGCAGACAGACGGACTGACAGACAGAGACAGAGACAGTGAGAGAAGGAGAGACAGAGACAGAAGATGCAGAAGAAAGCACGTTGTACAGGCTTTCTAGAACAGAGGTTACTGAAAAGAACCGCAAATGCAGGAGGAAGGGACACACACACACACACACACACACACACACACACACACACACACACACACGGACAGACAGAGATCACAGTCACCGAGATGATGCCAACTTCTCATTCGACGAAGTCAGCAAGTTTTCACCCTTTCATGCCCTAATAAGCAACAACATTAACACTGCTACAACCAGGCTCAGTGTGGATGCTGCAGTTCCGCATCAACTCCGCGCGATACTACTGTAAAACTGGTGGCTCTTTCTTGTTGGGGTGAACAGACGAAACTCATCAGCTTATACTACGCATCAACTGGCTTCCTTTCACTCGAAGAAGCGAGAGAACTGTGTCAGAAATGACGACATTTCACAAGCGTGTATGGAGAGTGGCTGTAAAATTGAACGGGCGCAGGGAAACGCTTAAACCCTGAAACAAAGTGGAAAGGTTAAAGGGTCGGTACACACTACGCTGGCCGAAACCAGCTTGTTCATTTCAGCGAGTCAGTCATGTGTTCCGTACCAAAGACGTATGTGTGCCACGCACACTACTACTCCGACACGCGGGTGACGAGGAACAGTTTGGAGCCCGTGCTGCATGGGATTCAGGTTCGATACTATTTTTTGATGCGAGCTGTGTGACGGTCTGGGTGAATGTGTGTCGTTGCTACCGATTGTTGGTGATTTAGTAGAATTATGTTACCATAAACGAAAGTGTGATGGATAGTGATCTCAGAAATGCATACTTACTTATTTTAACGCCTTCTTCCTTGCGCTGAACTCAGAAGCAATCTGAAGCGATCAAAGCTAAGTGCATTTTCGTTATTTTGTTCGTCTTTGTTTCACCTGAAAAAGACCTACGAGGTCGAAACGCGTTGTGTGTTGTCTTGTGACTCGTTTGTCCACGTTTCTCTGGGCGGTTTGCTGACATTTATTTAAGATTTGTTTAGATTTCCGCCTGCAGTCGTCTCACTTTGCAACTAGATTTACTTATTTTAGTTGTAAAGTTCTTTATTCTACTTTTAGTATGCACTTATAGCGTCTACAGAACTACGTCTACAGAACTACTTACAGCCACTGAACAGTGAAACCAGCACACAGTAAAAAACACGAAGAAAAATTAAAGACCAGAAAGAAAAACTGTTCTTTCATTCCGCTTTATTTTTCAAGTTGTGTAATAATAAGAAAGCAACAACAACAATCACTATGATTATCATTCTTTTCTTTGTTTTATTATTTTTTTTCCTGCAGCTTCCCCAGCATTTCATAATTCTGATCCTGATGTCTTGTCAGATAAGTGGAGTGATCGCACGATAATTCCATGGGGGGAGATTGAGAAGTCTGTGGGCGTCTAGCGGAAATGCCAGACCAATTCTGTTGAACTCATAGCTCCAGCATATATTTATCTCTTTTTTATCTGGTTTAAACTTTTTTTATTTGTTTATTGCTGGCTCCCCACATCTTTTTTCTACACACTGAAGACCTTAACATCGCCACAAACAAACAGCGAACACATAAACAACTGCTTAGTATGTACCACAGCTGTTCTTTCGTTCTATTTTTGAATTTGTATGGCCTCTTCTTATCAGTAATATCATTGTAGTTGCTGCGGCTGCTGCCTCTTTTGCTATTCTTGTTATCACTTTAATCATTATTGTTTGTTTAGCATCGCTCTGATTCAGAGCCCACCTTGAAAAACAGCACTACAGTCTGCCGCTCTGCACAGTGGAAGCGGGTGTACAGATAGATGATAGGCATAGCTATTCGTTTCGAGTTCCGTCAAGAGACCATCATGCGTTATCCCCGCTATGTGTCAACCGACCGCAACTCAGGAAGGACCTGAAAATGTGTACCACCCCTTTACTGTGATACCACCTGAACTTTACTTCAAAATCGGCTCTCCATCTCTTTTTATATATATATATATATATATATATATATATATATATATATATATATATATATATATATATATATCCCCCCATGCGTGGGTTCAACTGACAAAGTCTGACCGACCAACCTCGTGCTCTACTACAGTGACCACACCGGCACCCCGACCCATCCCCGCTCGTCCAGGCCCTGTCTTTGATCCCCCGCGTACCGCGCGGAGCTGAGACTTTCCCCTGGGGGACTGCAGTGAATGCGTCCTTAACGATCCGGACCAACCCTTCCACCGCCTAAGTCAATAAAGAAAGGCCATTTCCCGTCAAATATGAGGGTCGATTTATTCGGTTAGTGGGTATCTATCTATCTGCCAACTCCGGGATTCGACAGGAAGGAGACGTGTTCTTTCCTGAATTTGCCTGAATATAGTCCAGAGTAACGTTGCTTGCTCATGTGCATACAGGCACAGGAAGTGCTGGCTCTGCACGTGTACAGACGCCCTTCCAAACAGGCACATGAAGACTGTTGTTTGTATTGAAACTAGTTATCTTTGTGTCTTTCTGACAAAAAAAAAAAAAAAGAAAATTCAAACGAAAACTCAAACTGCGTTTTCTCCCACACTCCAACACACAACACGCGCCCCCCCCCAACCCTAACCACAATTTTTTTTTTTTTTTCTTTTTTTTTTTTTTTTTTTTTTTTTTTTTTTTTTTTTTTTTTTTTTTTTTTGCCTTTACTCTTCAAAAGAAATTATTTCATCACAAAGGGAGCAGAAATAGAAATTTCCTTCAAGTTGGTCTCCTCCTCACGGTTGGATGCAAATACGTGTCGCGACGGAGAGGGCTGTGCGTAAAAGTGAAGGGGATGGGAAGAGAACCATACCTCACTCTTGAAGAGCAATTCTTCATACAGATAAATGCCCGTAGGCATGATTGCGTGCGTGCCTGCGCGCAAGTACGTGTGTGTGTGTGTGTGTGTGTGTGTGTGTGTGTGTGCGCGCGCGCGCGCGCGCGCGCGCGCGTGCTGGCGAGCGGGCGGACATGCGTGCGGGCGTACGTGTTTTTCACGGGAGAAATGTTTATGTGCGACTGAGCTTGCACGCATGCGTGTTTTCTCTACAGTTATCAAAAGAGAGAGAGAAAAAGAGAGAAAGCAAATGGGTCTCACAGTTGGTTTTTTTTTTTCCCCTTATCTCAAAAGGGTAGCGACATTGGTATACGCTTTTTGTTCAGTTTCTGTATATTGGTTTGATTGTTGTTGTTGTTGTTTTACATCCAACCCTGCAGGCCAAGAACACGAAAACAAAAAAAAAAAAAAAAAAAAAAAAAATTGCTTGATAACAATAAAACACCAATGAAAAGAACAACTTTTATTTACAAAAGCAAGATAGGGAGCGAACAGACAGAACGCTTTCGTGTGTTCGATTCTGAACCGACGCGCGCACACATGACTTCATCCACGCTCATGCCTTCCCTCCCCCCCCCCTCCCCCCCCCCCCCCCCCCCCCCCCCCCCCCCCCCCATTCCCCTCTCCTCCCCTCCTCCATCCCCTAACTCTCGGTCCCCGCCGTCCTCTTCTTCTTCCCCCCTAATCCCACGACCCCTCCACACACACACACCTCCACACCTCATTTCCTCCCTACCCTACCCCACCCTCCTCCCCGTCCCCAACACCCCTTTCCTAAAACATTAAAAAAAAAAAAAAAAAAAAAAAAAAAAGTAATAATAAACAATAAAAAAAAAAAAAACGAAAATAGGTCGAATCCGGAGACTGTGACTGCTAGGGTCGGAGGCGATGGGGTCCCTTGTGGACGAAGAGGTCCCCCCACCCTCCGGCATCTATTGTCCGGCGAAAGACGAAGGTGATGTTGCTGGCGTGGGTGCTGGTTACTGGTGGTGATGATGGTGGTAACGTTGGTTGTCTTGTAGGTCGATTCCCCCGCCCCCCCCCCCCCCCCCCCCACCCCCTCCCCTTCCTCCGCCTCCTAAACAGGGCCTGGAAGCGGACGTCAGGGTGTGTGAGGAGGAACTCTTGTCCCATAATGGAATTGTTTCTGTCTGGTCTGGTCTGGAGAGCCTCTTGGGGGTGTGGGGGGGGTGTGTGTGTGGTGGTGGGGGGGGGGGGGGGGGCTCTCTGCTGTCCTCGCCACGCCCCCCACCCCTCCTCCGCCCTTCTCCACTTTCCTAACCCTTCCTATCTCGCCGGGGGGGGGGGGGAAGTATTGAAAAAACGTCTGGTGCCTATTCTTCTTTTGTCTTTTTCATTTTCTTTCATTTCCTTTGTAGTTCTGTCTAGTATCTCCCCAGGTCTTTCTCGTTCTGTTCCCTTCCTCCTGACACTCATTCTCTCTTCTCTCTCTCTCTCTCTCTCTCTCTCTCTCTCTCTCTCTCTCTCTCACACACACACACACACACACACACACACACACACACACACACACAAGACCTCTCCTCTCTCTACCCCACCTCCTCTCCCCCTCCACCCAATGCACAAACACACACGCGCGCGCGCTCAGTTTATCTTGCTCTCTGGGCTCGCTCACACCAAGGACAAGAAGCATTTTTTTGCTCACACGTATCCAAGACTGAACACCGGACAACAATCCAACGATATCCTCTTCAGTAGGATAAATCACTGCTGATTCATCACAGACATCACGTAGCATAAAGAGAAGAACAGACAGACAGGCAGCCTAACAAACGTTATTCTGTCTGGACCTCGAACCCCAGCCACAGCCACGATCTTGACATCTTAAGTCAGCCTGTTACGACACGAAAGATTTGGTGTGACACTCGTCAAGTTTCTAGGGCAATGACGCACGAAGGTGTCTCCCTGCCTACACACCAGAACCGGAAGCAGACATCACCGGAACGGCACGTGTGTGACTCGTTTAGGAAACTACTTACCAACCTGACAAACTTGAAGGACTGAAACAAAACGTTTTAACTCCCGACGGGGGCGGAACTGCGTACACCGGTGAGTTACGCTACCGGTAAGCATGCAACAGAGAGGAACAGAAGACAGAATGCGGTGGACGGTTCATCACGGCAGACAACTCCCAAATACCGCCACACACGAAGACTATGAGACAAGGACAGAGCAAGTATTTCTCCAACCCAGGCATGCATTTTTTTCCTGAGCTTCAGAGTGCAGATATGAGTGAGGTTTTTAACATGACTCTGAATAAGCAAAGCGCGATCGAAGCCAAAAACGCACAAGAAACGAAACGAAGAACGCAAAGACAACGACCCACAAGGAGCACGACGAATGAACACTGGACGCCGACCACAAGAAGAAGAAATAAGAAAGAAAGAAAGAAAGCAAAAGAAGAAGACAGAAAGAAGAAAGAAAAGAAAAGAAGAAGAGAAGAAGGAAGAAGAACGAGAAGAAGCAGAAGAAGAAAGGAGGAGAAGGAAAAAAGAGATAAAGAAGAGAAAGAGAAAGAAAGAAAGAAGGAGAAAGAAATAGAAAGAAGAAGGAAAGAAAAAGAGAAAGGAAGAAGAGAGAAAGAGAAAGAAAGAAAGAAAGAAAGAAGAAAAGAAGAAGAGAAAGAAGAAAGAAAGAGAGAGAAGAAAAAAGAAAGAAAAAGAAAGGAAGAAGAAGGAGAGAACGAAAGAAAGAAGAAAGAAGGAGGAAGGAAGAAAAGAAGAAGAGAGAGAAGAGAAAGAAAAGAGAGGAAGAAGAAAAGAAAGGAAGAAGAAAAGAAAAAGAAGAAAGAAAGAAGCAGAAGAGAAAAGAGAAGAAGAAGAAGAAGAGGAAGCAGAAAAGAGGAAGGAGAGGAGGAAGTAGAGGGGAGGAGCGAGAGGAAGGAAGAAGAAGAAGAAGAACGAAGAAAGAAAGAAGTAAGAAAGAAAGAAGAAGAAGAGGAAGAAGAAGAAGAAAAGAGAAGAAAGAGAGAAAAGAGAGAAGAGGAAGAGAAGAAAGGGACGAAGAGGAGAAAGAAGAAAGAAAGGGAGAAGAAGGAGAGGGAAAAAGAGGAGAGAAGAAAGAAGAAGAGGAAGAGAAAAAGAAAGAAGAGAGAGGAAAGAAAGGAGGAAAGAGGAGGAGGAAGAAGACAGAAGAAGAAACAGAGAGAGAAGGAAGAAAGAAGGAAGAGAAAGAAAGCAAAAGGAGGCAAGGAGGAAGAAAAAGGAAGGAAAGAAGAAGAGAAGAAGAGAAGAGAAGGAAGGAAGGAGAAGAGAAAGAGAGGGAAGAAGAAGGGAAGAGAAGAAGAAGAAGAAAGAAGAAGAGAGGAAGAGAAGAAGAAGAAGAAGGAGAGAAGAAGAAAGAGAAAAAGAAAAGAAGAAAAAAGAAAGAACGAAGAGAAGAAAGGAGAAGAGACGAGGAAACAGAAGAGAGAAAAAAGAGAAAAGAGGAGAAGAAAGAGAAGGAGAAAGAAGAAAGAAAGAGGAGAAAAGAAGGAAGAAAGGAAGAGAAGAGAAGAAAGAAGAGGAAGAAGAAAAGAAGCCAAGAGAAGAAAGAAGGAAGGAAGGAAGAGAAGAAAGAGGAGAAGAGAAGGAGACAAGAAGAAAGATAGAGAGGAGGGAAGAAGGAGAGGAGGCGGAAGAAAAGAAGAAAAGGAAAGAAGAAAGAGAAGAGAAGAAAAGCAGAAGAAGAAGAGAAAAAGAAAGAAAAAGAAGAAAAGAAGAAAGAAGAGGAAGAAAGAAGAGGAAGAAAGACTAAGAGAAAGACGAAGAAAAGAAAGAAAGACAGAAGAAAAGCAGAAGAAGAGAAGAAAGAAGAAAAAGAAAGAGAAAGAAGAAGAAGGAAGAGAGAAGAAAAGAAAAAGAGAAGAAAAAGAGAATGAGAAAAAAGAAAAAGAAGAAAGAGAAAGAAAGAACGAGAAAAGAAAAGAGAAAGAAGAAAAGAGAAGAGAAAGAAAAAGAAGAAGAGAAGAAGAGAAGAGAAAAGAGAAGAAGAAGAAAGAAGAAAGAAGAAAGAAAAAAGAGAAGAAGAAGAGAGAAAAGAGAAGAGAAAAGGAAGAAGAAAGAACGAGCGAGAAAGAGAAAGAGAAGAAGAAGAAAGGAGAAGAAGAAAGAAGAAGAGAAGAAAAGAAAAAGAGAGAGAAGAAGAAAGAAAAGAAGAAAAGAGAAGAAGAAAGAAGAGAAAGAAAGAAGAAAGAGAAGAAGAGAGAAAAGAAAGAAGAAAGAATAGAAGAGAAGAAGAAGAAGAAAAAAGAAAGAGAGAAGAAGAAGAAGAGAAGAAGAAGAAGAAGAAAGAGGAAGAGACGAGAACGAAGAAGAAGGAAGAAAAAAGAGAAGAAGAAGAGAAGAAAGAGACAGAAAAAGAAGAAAGAAACAGAAAGAAGAAGAAGAGAAGAGAAGAATGAAGAAAAGAAGAAAGAAAGACAGAGAAAGAGTGGAAAGAAGAAGAGGAAAAAGAAGAAAAGAAAGGGAAGCAGGAATAGAGAAAGAAAAAAAGAGAAGAAGAGAAGCAGAACGAAAGAAGGAAGAAAGAAGAAAGACAAGAAAGAAGAAAAAAGGAAAGAAAGAGAGAAAAGAAAAGAAGAAGGGAAAGAAGAGAAAAAAAAGAAGAAGAAAAAGAAGAGGAAGAAAGAAAGAAGAGAAAAAAGAGAAAAAAGAAGAAAAGAAAAGAAAAGAAAGAAGAGGAAGAGAAAGAGAAAGAAAAGAAAAGCAAGACGAAGAAAGCGAAAGAAAGAGAAGAAGAAAAGAAGAAGAAAGAAAGGAGAACAAAGAAGAAAGAAAGAAGAGAGAGAAAAAGAAGAAAAGAAACGAGAGAAGAAAGAAAGAGACGAAGAAGAGAAGAGAAAAGCAGAGAAGAAGAAGAAAGAGAAGAAGAAGAAGCAAGAAAGAAAAAGGAAAAAGAAAGAGAGAAAGAAGAAAGAGGAGAAAAGCAAAAGAAAGAAGAAAGAAGAAGAAAGAACGAAAAGAAAAAAGAAGAAAAAGAGAGAGAAAAGAAAACGAAGAACAAAGAGAAAGAAAGAGAAAGAGGCAGAAGAAGAGAAAGATAGAAGAAAGAAGACAGAAAAGAAGAAAGAAGAGAAAGAAAAGAAGAAGCAGAAGAAACAAGAGAGGGGAGAAAGAAAAAAAAAGAAGAAGAACAAAAGAAGAGAAAGAAAGAAGAGAAGAAGAGAAGAGATAAAAAGAACGAAGAAGAGAAAGATCGAAGTAAGAAAAGAACAGAAAGAGAAAGAATAGAGAAGAAAAGAGAGCAAACAGAAGAAGAAAAAGAAGAGCAGAAAAGAAGAAAGAAAGAGAACGAAAGCATAAGAAAGAAAGAGAGACAAACAGAAGATGAAAGAGAAAGAAAAGAACGAAGAGAAAAAAGAAAGAAAGAAGAAGATGGCATTCTGAAGTTATCTGCTTGCTTTGCATCATGAAACATCGCGTCTCTTGTCCAAACATTTTTAAAATCTCACGTTAAAAAAATACTGCTATTCCAGGCACCGTAAAAAAATGAAATTCAGTAGGCGAGCAATTAAAGGAAAATCCTAATGGGCTGTTTAGGTGGCGGTTGACTGTTCTTTTAACGAGAGAAAAGACTGGAAGTGAACGTAAACTGGAGAGAGAAAAATCAACACCAACAACACGAACATCTCCAGAAGACAACACTGTGCTGAAGAGAAGAAAAAAATTAACTCCAAGAACACGAACATCTCCAGAATACAACACTGTGCTGAAGAAAAATCCCAAGGAATGCTCCTTTCAATCGAAATCAAATATCAGCAACAAAATGATGAACGTTTTTCTTTTTTTTTTCCAAAACATAAATTGACTTAAAATGTGTGTGTGTGTGTGTGTGTGCGTGTGCGCGCGCGCGCGTGCGCGCGCGCGTTGTGTTATATGTATGTGTGTGAGGCAAGCACGCAACGGGTAGGGTGAAATTGTTAGATTTAAATACACACTGATCTTGTTAATCAGCAAATGCATGATTTGCCCGACATCTTTTTATCATTTCAATTTATCAGACAAAGTGTTTTCCGCAGAGACTGACTTTCCGTATTTAGCAGCCGTTCCTTGATTATGTCACTGCATTAATCAAGGACTATGAGACGAAGTGGCTCCGAGTTCCGCTGCCTGATTACCCCCGTCGTGACATCGATTCACGGCATTCATTCTACTCTACTCATTTGCATTTCCGCAGCCAATGTCCGTCGGGTGGTGACCTTCAGTTCTCGGACATTATCCTGCTACACGAGAGTTTGAATCCCTGCTCAAATCGTGAGCAAGTTATTCCGTGCCAAAGCTGAAAAACAGGCCGATTACACCTGATAGCCTGTTGGGCTTATCTCCAGCCTTTTGTGGCCAGCCGTGAATGAATTCCTGTGTGTGTGTGTGTGTGTGTGTGTGTGTGTGTGTGTGTGTGTGTGTGTGTGTGTGTGTGTGCCGGCCGGTCGGTGTCCTATGATTAGGAAGTATTATTATTCTGCTGTTTCCAACGATGTTAGCAGCACTGGATGAGTAAAGTTTTATCTCCACGAAACTGGGAAGGGAGAGAGGGGGGGGGGGGGGGGGGTGTGTGGAAAGGGAGAGGGTGTTTTTCTGTTTTGTCTTTTGTCATTTATGCATATATTTATATACACATTTCTTTTTTTTTTTTTTTTAAACATGAATCTGAGTGTTTCAATTTTTATTTTCTGGAGTTAAAGCTACTATCAGAGAGACAGAGACACACACAGAGAGAGAGAGACAGAGAGAGAGAGAGAGAGAGAGAGAGAGAGAGAGAGAGAGAGAGAGAGAGAGGTATAACATTCTCCAGTAGCCGAAGTCCCATCAGGGACAATTATTTGTGAGATTGTTGCGGATCCTACACAGAGGAACGAGTTCTATGGGGGCTCAAGACTCTACAAACACAGTCGAGTTCCATCCACTTAATGGATACATCTCTGAAAGCGTCGCTCGAATTCCCTAACCAACACTGCCGGTGTCTATGTCCATTTCTCTCAGGCCTGGCTAACCGACAACAAGATGTATTATGAAAAGAAGCGAAGAGTACAGTTCCGACATGTTGTACTCTGTGACCAAATGGAAGTTCGTAACACCATATCCATCCACGTTGACCATCATTAAAAGTAGAGTAAAAAAAAAAAAACAACCCAGTAATGCATTCCGTGTCCCTTCGCGCCTGTTCTCGTCGTGACTTCACACTGGACAAAGTGACTTGCTCTCCAAGTCTATGCGCCGTGGAGTTCGTCGAAGTCGTCGGTTTCGCTCAGTTCATGGAGACCGTGGTTGCATGGCATCGGTGGCGCCTCCGAAAGGGGAACCCTCGCTCACGCTGCCTGGCTTCACGACGAAGCCGTTACTGTCTCGGTAGAGGTGGGCTCTTCGTAGGTGGTGTCTCGCGTGAGTCGGATCAGAAGAGACACCTCTGAACACGCCACCAACGTGACTCGAAATCAGCGCAGCGTCTCTTCTAGCGGGGGTTCCCTGGTGACGGCTTGATGTTGATTGCTCCCTGTGTCATTGTGGACTGTCGGTGCCGGGCCTGCGACGGCTCGCTCAAACCTGAATGTGATTTTACACGGGGGATTCGAAATGAGCGACATGGGAGGAATCCAAGTGGGTGAGGGGTGGGGCAGGGGAGGGAGGTGGGGTGTGTGTGTGTGTTTGTGCAGAGGATGAGATAGAGCGCAAAAAAAAAAAAGAAAAAAAAAAAAAAAAAAGAAAAATCTCTCCCCCCCCCCCCCACCCCACCTTTCTCTCTGTAAGAAATCATCTGCTAAATTACAATGGAAGAGAACATACTATTTAAAATCCACTTTCCATTTTCGATTACTTGCTATTTGAAAGAAGTTGGGGAAAAAAAGCCTTAATCTAGAACTCTTAGTTGGGAGAGAAAAAAAAGTTTGAAAAAAAAAGCTGAGTAAACACATGTCATTCGAAAGAAGTTTGAAAAAAAAAAAAGCTTTTTTTTTTTTTTTTTTAACTGTTCATAGCAGTGTTTGTGTGCCTTGCCTGTAGGAAGAAACTCCTGCGGATGAAACTGAAGCTTTGCTCCTTTCATAGTTATTTGTTCTAAGCGTATGGCGGGCTGGTAACACACTTTTGTTCTCCATCTCATATTTGATCAGTCTGCCATGCCTGTCCCCTCTTTTTTTTTTTTTTTTTTTCTGCTTGTTTGTCCTGAGCGCAGACCGTCGTTGCCTAGGAAACTGGGTATTGCTCTCGTTCCAGCCTGTGTGTCCGTCTGTCCACAAGACTACCTAGAAAGAAAACCCTTAGGCAGTTCTTCGTCTCATTGGACAGAACTGCTTGCAGAGCCAACACTCACAAGCGATTCGATTGTGGAGTCTCTGGGTCAAGTCAATTCTTTAAGTCATGATGTTCATGGCCCAGCCGACCACGCAGGTCACACCAAGGGCTGCTAGCAGATTGAAAAGGCAATTAATCATTCAAATGCCAAGATAATTCTTTTAATATAGTCCTGTAGCCTAAAAACTGGCCTTAAAACAAAGTTGATCACCAATTGTATTATCACATCAAATCAATGGAAACTATTGATATGCTCAACAACAATTTCAAAAAAAAAAGGAGGGGGCACGGGAGGGGGGGGGGGGGGGGGGGTGTCACTTCTGCTAGAGCATCACGGAACAACAAAAGTCTTCTTGAATCTGCAGTGAGATGTGCGTGTGCCTGTTGCCATCCTTTTCTAAACATTTCATCAGATGTAATGCCGACTGGTTTGTCACATGGTACGTACCACGAAGCCTCCCCACCGTTCAAAAGGTTAACGATGAATAAAACCGATGAGAACAGTTTACAAACTACGCAATACCGTTTGCTTTTTAACGGTTTCCGATGACACATGGAAAGGAACTCCTCTAAATCTGGATCGAATTTGAAAGAAATTCGTTGTCTCTCTGTGCGTTCTCTCCCTTTAACCTGAGGCCTTTGATGCATCAAGCTCGGTCTCTTGAGTTTAAAACCGATGAAACGCCGAAGGATGAAAACTAAAGGTCCGGGAAAAAAAAAAAAAAAAAAAAAAAAACAAACAAACAAAAATGACCGCAATGGAAGGCATTTCATTTGTGTGTGTGTGTGTGTGTGTGTGTGTGTGTGTGTGTGTGTGTGCTCACAAAGCCTGTCCTTACTGGCGTCTGCACGTATGGCGACGTGCAGAAACCTACCAAAGTATAAGCCACGTTCACCGTGCTGTGTACGGGAATGATTCTGTTTGGTGTGCCATTCTTTTCAGTGTGAAGCATAAAGCGATGCTGAGGTGATGGGTGTTTCTGTTCAGGTCTGTAATGCTGAAAATGTCCCCTGCTTCCCCCCCCCCCCCCCCCCCCCAAAAAAAAAAAAAAAAAAAAAAAAAAAAAAAAAAAAAAAAAAAATCAACAACTTTCTGACAGTGCTTTGACTTTGTGTGTGTTTTCGTTTTTGTTTTTTTTTTTCCCTTTCATATTGTACTGGGTTTCACCCCTTTACAAGCTTTTGCAGAGGCTTTCATCATAAAGACTCTACACATAGAGGTCACATAGCTGACTAAGAATAATCGCCAGTCCAAGAAAAAAGATGGACAAAGTAGAACAAAGTTGAGCGTGGGGATAGGCAGGGGGGAGGAAGGGGGTGGAGATGCAAGTGTAAGGATAAGAAGAGGGAGGAGAAGGATTTAGAAAATAACAAGTATGAGGAAAAGAATGTGGGGGGTGGGGAAAGACCAAGAAAAGGAAGAAAGACGAGAAGGAAGAATAAGGTGAAGGAGTAGGGCCGAGAAGAAGAAGAAGAAGGAGAAGGATGAGGCGGAAGAGAAGAACGACAAAGAGGAACAGCAAGAAGGGGAAGAGAGGGACGATGAGAAAGAGGAAGAAAGAGAAGGTGAACGTGAAGGAAGAGGAAGAAAGAGCGAGGTCGCTGAGGAGGCGGAGCGGGAGGAGCAAGAAGAGAAAGGACGAAGAGAAAGAGGAACACAGTGTGGGTGAGAAGGAGCTAGAAGGAGTGAGACGAGGAGAGAAAAAGAAGGACAGCGAAGACGGAAAGGAAAAAGAGAGAGAAAAAAGGACGAGGAGGAAGAGGAAGGGGGGAGGGTGTGGATAAAAGAGGAAGACAAGGACGAGAGAGGAAAATGGCATTAAAAAAGGAACCAGAAGGACGGAGAAGGGGGAGGGGAGAGAGAAGGAAGGACGACCAGAACGAAGAAGGAAGGAGGATGGAAATTATGAAGATGATTTAAAAGAAAAAAAAGGCGGAGGAACAGGAAGTAGAGGTGAAAGAGGAAGAGCCAGTAAGGGGAAGGACGAAAGAGGAATACAACAGGGGGGGAGGGGAGAGCAAGAAGAAGGACGAAGAGGAATACAACAGGGGAGGGGGGGGGAGAGCAAGAAAGGAGGAGAGCAATAGAAGGGGAAGGACGAAAGAGCAATACAACAGGGGAGAGAGAAAAGAGCAAGAAGGAGAAGGAGGACGAAGAGCAATACAACAGGGGAGAGGGGAGAGCAAGAAGGAGAAGACGAAGAGGAAGAGGAAGCAAGAAGGAGAAGGACGAAGAGGAATACAACAGGGGAGAGGGGGAGAGAGCAAGAAGGAGAAGGACGAAGAGGAATACAACAGGGGAGAGGGGGAGAGAGCAAGAAGGAGAAGGACGAAGAGGAATACAACAGGGGGGAGAGAGGGGAGAGCAAGAAGGAGAAGGACGAAGAGGAATACAACAGGGGAGAGGGGGGGAGAGCAAGAAGGAGAAGGACGAAGAGGGAATACAACAGGGGAGAGGGGAGAGCAAGAAGGAGAAGGACGAAGAGGAATACACACAGGGGAGAGGGGAGAGCAAGAAGGAGAAGGACGAAGAGCAATACAACAGGGGAGAGGGGAGGAAGAGCAAGAAGGAGAAGGACGAAGAGGAATACAACAGGGGAGAGGGGAGAGCAAGAGCAAGAAGGAGAAGGACGAAGAGGAATACAACAGGGGAGAGGGAGGGGAGAGCAAGAAGGAGAAGGACGAAGAGCAATACAACAGGGGAGAAGGAAGAGCAAGAAGGAGAAGGACGAAGAGAGCAATACAACAGGGGGAGAGGGGGAGAGCAAGAAGAGAGAAGGACGAAGAGGAATACAACAGGGGAGAAGGAAGAAGGGCAAGAAGGAGAAGGACGAAGAGCAATACAACAGGGGGAGAGAGGGGAGAGCAAGAAGGAGAAGGGACGAAGAGCAATACAACAGGGGAGAAGGAAGGGCAAGAAGGAGGAAGGAGGAAGAGGAATACAACAGAAGGAAGAGCAAGAAGGAGAAGGAGGAAGAGCAATACAACAGGGGAGAAGGAAGAGCAAGAAGGAGAAGGACGAAGAGCAATACAACAGGGGAGAGGGGGGAGAGCAAGAAGGAGAAGGACGAAGAGGAATACAACAGGGGAGAGAAGGAAGGGCAAGAAGGAGAAGGACGAAGAGCAATACAACAGAAGGAAGAGCAAGAAGGAGAAGGAGGAAGAGGAATACAACAGAAGGAAGAGAGCAAGAAGGGAGAGGACGAAGAGGAATACAACAGGGGAGAAGGAAGAGCAAGAAGGAGAAGGACGAAGAGCAATACAACAGGGGAGAAGAAGAAGAGCAAGGAAGGAGAAGGAGGAAGAGGAATACAACAGAAGGAAGAGCAAGAAGGCGAAGGGCGAAAGAGGAATACAACAGGGGAAAGGGACGAGCAAGAAGGAGAAGGAGGAAGAGGAATACAACAGGGGAAGCGATGAGGAAAGGAAGAGGGGGAAGAAGGGGCAAGGAGGGAGAAAAAAAAGGTCGACGGGCAGGAAGGAGTTGAAGGAAGGCAAGGAGGAGGAGGAGGAGGAGGAGGGGGGGGGGGGGGGGAGAGAAGGAGGAGCAGGAAGAAGAAAAAACAGCGAGGAAGAAGAAGACGAGAAAGGAGAAGGACAGATGAGGAGGAACTAAAGGAGGAAAGAAGGACAAGGAGAAAGAGACAGATAGGGAGAAAAAAAAAAGACAAAAAAAAAAAAAAAGAGAAGAGTAAGAAATAGGAAGGAGGAGGAGCAGGAAGAGAAAGAACGGCGAGGAAACAGCGACGGGAGAAGGAAAGGGAGGGATAAAGAGGATGACCACAAAAAAGAAAAAGGAAACAGGAAGAACGGGGAAGAGAACATGAAATAGGATGGACAAGGAGGAGAAGAAAGAGAAAAAGAAAAGAAAGAGGAGGAGAACAGAAGAGGCAAGATAAAAAGAAGGACCAAGAAGAATACAAAGAAAGACACGAGAGGATGACAACAAGGGGGAGGAGGGGTTCCAAAATGGACAAGACGAGCAGCACACAGTGGAAAGAACACCGGAGAGAACGTAAGGATAAATAACATTCAGAATGAAAAAAAAAAAAAAATTGGTGAAAGGATCTCAATGAGCTGCCGCGAAGAAACGAGGCCGATCAGTTTTCGTGTCTTTATTCTGTTACCCCGGTTGAGCGTTTGTTTGCCAGCGAAAAAAAAAAAAAAAAAGAAAGAAAGAAAGAAAGACGAGTCCGTGTAGAGAGAATCGTGCCGGTTTCACTCGCCAAGCTTCCCCCCGCACATCGTTTAAGAACAACATGGAACCGATCTCTTAGGCGCCCCTTGAATACGCAATGGACAACCGATGTGAGTGGCCAAAACTGATAATCCTACCGAAACTCGAGATCGAATCCTCCGGACACACGTGGAACTGCCGGTCGAGTCTAAAACTACAACACACCACCACCACCACCAACACAACAACAACCTTAATAGCAATCATTGATCCATTCACGGGAGTGGAGGAACGAGCCACCAAACGGAGAAATAGAGTCACGAGTGTACAAAGCTCGGGACCCAAAGGCAGAATCAATCTCTGCCCATCTCCCTCATCCATCTCTCCATCTCCAGGGAAGACTTACAAAGAACCTTGGGTTTCAAACGTTCGCTTTCCCTGTGGCAACCGTCTTTTCTTCTCGTTACCCATGAGACCCGGTTCGCTCGCTGCTCTAATCAGCGCCAAACGAACGCTGTTGCACAACATGCAGGATGAAAGGCATCGGATAGAAAAAAAAGAAGAGAGAGAGAGAGAGAGAGAGAGAGGAGAGAGAGGAGAGAGAGAGAGAGAGAGAGAGGAGAGAGGAGAGAGAGAGAGAGAGAGAGAGAGAGAGAGAGAGAGGAGAGAGAGAGAGAGAGAGAGAGAGAGAGAGATGTTAGAAGCAGAGAGGAGAGAACTTTGAGAGTGGCCTCTGAGAGCAACAAACAGAGAGAGACAGAGAGAGGAGAGAGAGAGAGAGAGAGGAGAGAGAGAGAGAGAGAGAGAGAGATTGTGTGCTTACCGGAGGCACAGCTGAGTAGATAAATTGGAACAATTGCTTTTCTTCCAGGGGACGGGGAACAAAAGGAGGGGAGAGTGTCATAATGGAGGGACAAAGGCACAAAGAGCACACCATGCTGAAAATCTGCCCAGTCTCATGAACTGAACATTTTTTGAGTGACTGAGACGTAAAGAACTAACGATATTTTCAGCACGATCCATGCTGGTCAAACAGCCACTGTTGTGAATGAACACACACACACACACACACACACACACACACACACACACACACACACACACACACACGGGGGCGCGCGCACGCAAAACACACCATGCAGTCGCGGTCAGAGAAGACCTAGCCGAACTTTTACAATGAGCTGCAAAAGGACAGTCTCCTTTACAACCATTTCCCGCTGTTAAGTGTCTGAAGGGAACAGAACCAAAGTTTCAGTTTTAGGTTTAATCATTGTAGCCCCGACAACCACACAGAGTCTCTTCAGGCCTGTCAAGCTCACAAAATAAAAAGCAAACAAACAAACGAACTAGGAGGGTGTGGGGGAGGAGAGAGATTTCACATGTTAAAAAGATCTGAGATTTCACAGTTTGAAAAGATCAGATCTTCAGATACACAAGAACCGAACAGCGGACCCCCAACCATGACGGGTAATCAGCGTTGCCCACTCAAGCAAAGCGTCGACAGATCGGACGCTAATTTCACGCCCGACTGCGACAGCCCTTCTGTATGAAGTGGACACGTGTACCGGCCGCTGGTAAGCTTGATCGGGGGGTTATTTCGCCTAACCCGTGCCAGAACGGTCATTATGGAGACGTTTGTGAACAAAGAAAGAGACGAAAATTGAACCAAGACGTTTACAAATAAAGAATGAGACAAAAAATGAACAAGACGTTTGTGAAGAAAGAGACCAAAAGAAACGAAAACAAAAAACAAATGAACAAGCATACACGAAACGATATCACCTTAACGGGCGCAGCAGACGGTGGGGAACGGGACTGCCGATGACTATTACGACTGATCGATCAACTGACTGATTCAATGTCTGACTCATTGAGTATCTGACTGACTGATCTACGGCTTATTTGGCAGACTCATGGAGTCATTGACACACTGATTGATTACTGACCGGTCCAATGACTGACTTAATGAGATGCGAACAGTGAGTAAATCAGTGACGGACTGACTTGCTGACAAGATCGGCCATTCAACCGTACGGTTTCGTAGACCGTGTTTTGGCTGTTCGTTTACTTGTGTAAGTTTCGTTTCATTCCTTCAAGCCCCCGTTCCTCTCCTAAACAGTTTAGCTGATTCGTGCTCAGTGCCAATGACTGTGTATATCCGATATGCAGCTGTGAGCTAGTAAGTTTCTTGTCGCTGTTTTTTTTTTTTTTTTCCTAATCGATGTTTTCGCGGTGTTGCTCTTGAAGTTGCTGTTGTGTTGTTGTAACTGTTCTTACCGGAGTTGTTGTTGTTATTCTTGACTTTGTTTTTTTATGTTGTTCTTGCCGTTGCCGCTGTAGACGTTGTTGTTGTTGTTGTTGCTGTTTGTTGTTGTTGTTGTATTTGTCCGTGTTTTTGCTGTCGTTGTCTTTCTTGCCGTGATTGCCTCCACCACAGATGCTATATTTTCGCCCTCGTCTGTTTGTTTGCTTGTTTGTTTCTCTCTGAACAAAATGACGCAAAAACTATACAACTGATTTGAACGAATCTTAGTGTAGAACGGAACGTAACTCTACGGAATAACGTAGCCCTTAATTTTGAGTACAGCTCTCTGCCGTAGTTCCGGATCAAACGGAAGAACCTGAATCTTTTCCCCCTTTTAGAATCTACCTCGCTTGAAAAAGATAACAGACTTTCTACAGATAAGATATTAACTATTTTGAATATGGTTGACGTAATTTTGAGAATATTATCGTAGTCCATGGAACTGAAAATTGATGACACCGGATCACAAGCATACAGAGAAAGACAAGCAAAACAAGTCATCATATTCTTTCCCATCCACACAAGATACTGTAAAGTTACAGCCCTCTGCATACTAAGCAGCCCACACTACTTAGAGCAGGTTCGATCTGTTTTCAAGAAACCTGAAACACACACACACACACACACACACACACACACACACACACACACACACACACACACACACACAGAGAGAGAGAGAGAGAGAGAGAGAGAGAGAGAGAGAGAGAGAGAGAGAACAATGCTCGAAGTAATGGCTAAAACCACGATTTTCACACACACACACACACACACACACACACACACACACACACACACACACACACACACACACACACACAAAACCACTGGTTCTGAACCACGAGCTGAACTATAGCACTGGTTCAGAACAGTAGCCTACAATCAGATGCTGGACTAGAATGAACTGGTTAAAAACAGTGGATCAGTTTCACGACTGGACAAAAGTATAACAATGAATTGTGGCTCGTAACCAGAACCTGCACTGGCTCAAAACAATAGCCTACAATCAGATGCTGGACTAGAATGAACTGGTTAAAAACAGTGGATCAGTTTCACGACTGGACAAAAGTATAACAATGAATGTGGCTCGTAACCAGAACCTGCACTGGCTCAAAACAATAGCCTACAATCAGATGCTGGACTAGAATGAACTGGTTAAGAACAGTTTCACGACTGGACAAAAGTATTGCAATGAATTGTGGCTCATAGCCAGAACCTGCACAAAACTGCACTGTCTGAGAACACTTAAACCAGAAGCTGAACAAAGGTGCACAGGTTTAGAACAGTGACTCACAACCAGACGCTGCACAAAAGAGTATTGGCTAACAGACATACGTATCCGTATCTTGGAATCACAAAGTCAAAAACACTCCAACATAGGTGCTTTTTTCTTTGTGGCATGTGCGCTTTTAAGACATAGTGACCTTGGCTGCTGATTGCGCGTGTTCTTATTCCGGAAATTTGTGTTGTTTTTTGTCTTTGCCAAAAAATAAGTTATGTTTTGATGTTGTTCATGAGAGACTAGGTAGGGAAGGGATAAAAGGAGGGGGGGGGGGAGAATAGAACTGGAAGGTGGTAGAGGGAGAAAGGGGTGGGAAAAGTGGGTAAATCGTAAGTGTCACGCAGTAGGGGGAAAAGCGGCGAGCTATGGATGCTCTCTGCTGGATGAACAGTAATAAGCTCACGCTACCCCACCGAGGAAACAGAAAGGATGTTTGCTGGCACTCTCTCGCCAATCACACAGGCAGACAGTGGGTTAGTAAACATCGATGGCGATAACATCAGTTTTAAACCCACAGTTAAATATGCAGATGTCAAACTTGACCTTATACTTTCAATGCAAGATCAGATTAGCAGAATGTCGAGCAACGTTCTCGGAACTCCACCGTATGGCCTCGATTCGTAAGCATCTTTCAACTGACGCAACAGCAATACTCGTCAATTCACTAATTACTTCTGGGCTTGATTACTGGAATTCAGTGCTGTAGAGCTTGCCAGCAGAAGTCAATTCCCGGCTCCAGCGCATTCAGGATAGCGCAGCGTGACATGTTGAAAAAAAAAAAAAAAAAAAAAAAAAAAAAAAAAAAAAGATCGCATTACATCTCTGCCGAGCGAGCTTCTCTGGCTGCCTGTTACTTTTCGTTATCTGTACAAACTAGCCACTCTTGTCTTCCGTTTCTTTGGTAGTTCTCTTTCACAATACCTGTCCTCTACGCTGTGCGTTTACCAATCATCACGTGCTCTCCGCTCTTCCAATCTGAAACTACTGTGATACTAATGCGAAATTTCAAACGTTTGGTGAGCTTTCTTCAGCTCTGCTGCCCTAATTGTTCGAGACTCGCCGCCTCGCCACACTTACTGAACCGGTCCTCCACATCTGTTTTCAAAGCACAAGTTAAAAACATATCGTTTCAGCCAAACATTCTGAACAATGCTCTTCCCACAATACGTTCTGTGGTAAGATGGCTGTGATATGTGAGAGAATTAAGGTTTGAATGGTGTATGAAAGCGCAGTAAGTAGTTTTCCACTAGAACTGCGCTACACACAAATACTGCCTCTTCTTATTCTGATGATTGTGATGACGATGACGATTATTATTGTATCATTATAATGATTATTATCATATCATTATGATTATGTGCGTACATCCAGCACTCTCGTCCACACGTTTGACACAGTACAGTTTAGGAAATGGAGATCCTGTCGAATATAATGATCTGGCGACAGGCTTCTTTCCTTTCAAAAATGCTCACAATGATTAGCACGACGAGACAGGTTCTGTTGGAGATTACTACAGTCTGTCTTTTCCAACCACAGCTCATTTCAGTGTGAAACTGAAACTTGGAAAAGCTAACTCCTCAGGTACCCTTTTTTTTTTTAACAATTACATTACTCAAAAGCCATTGTCCTGAAAAATGGTTGGTCATACGGGTACCGCCACAGAAACAAGTACAACGATGTCGCTGCCATGTGAATGTTCGTTAAGACATTTCCGTGGGCAGTGGGAAATACCAGGTGGCGCTATCTACTCACCATATGTTACCATTGCTGCTGGATATTTCATGCGTCTAATCCGAATATTTTCAATATATCGTTTATGTCGCTTTATGCATATACGACGTCTCTCGTGGTATCTGTTTCTTATTCTTTTCGTTTCGTTGTCGGCGTTTTCAACTTTGTAGTATACGCTTTGTGCTAGTATACAAGATACCGTAACTGCACGCAGAAAAATAACCGATTTTGAGAAAAAGATTCTTGAGAAATTAAAAAGCCACAAACAGCAAAGAATCATCCAAGCACATAACACATTTTGCTCTTCAAAGAAACGTGGAAATGAACAAAATCAACATATCCAATTAATAAGCACAGAAAAAATGCTCCGAAGTCTAAACAAGACTTTGGTTTTTGAAGGAAAAGCATCAAATTTTTCCTACCATCTCTTCATAGATGTACCCCAGCACATCCCGAAAGTCATGTTTGAAGTGTCTAGGCTGTGTGTTATTATGTAATATTGTGGCAATATTTCCAGTTCTACTCCAGCTATCCTTATCATACCCCTACCCTTTATTTCCCCTCCCCCAAATAACATAAAAAGTCGAAAATCATTCAAAAATGTTTGTGCTCAAAAGTTTTTTCCCACATAACCAGTAAAAAAAAATGCTTATAAAAGATATTGAAATAAAAGTGGCAAAACTATTATGCCATGTGCTTCTGCCGCTAAACAGTAATACCAATATCACAAGCATACAGGTTCACAGTGCAAAATGAAACAAAAACAAACAAAAAAATTCAGCACCCACTCTGGCACCCATCATACCCATGCACATCACCCGACCTGTCTGATCTCTCTGTATTTGCTGGAATTAAACAGAAAGGCCAGTGACTCTTAAACGTAAGACTAAAACTGATAATTAACTGTGTTCTACTTGATTTCATAAGAAAACAGAAAACAACAAGAAAAACCAGACGCTAAAACAAAAACGATGTTTAATTAAATTCAAAACAAGTCCTCTGGAACATTGTCTTGTTGAGGAAGTAGGGTTTTCGGCAAAAACACCGCATACCATAAAACCAGGCAATTCCTCTAGACAGCTGACGATGTTTTTACTAACAGCAAAGGGAAATCCTTCTCACTATCCAGTGACTGGCAACACAAAATTATCCAAACAAATCAAAAAAATCATTTTAATCGTGTTATTTGAGCGTGAAAGGTAACGTGAAAAATACTACCCAAATGAAAACAAAAATCTAACCGAGCAGTTTGAAATTAACGTTATTCACAGACATGTTAGCTAATTTTATGTGGAAAAAATTAAAGTTCAATACGGGCCTACTTTCGCTTCGTTGTGTATGGCAAATAGTGAAATCATATGTACACCAGTACATTTAAAGTTATTGGGTGGTTCAGCTTCCACAGTTTACATGTGATTCTCTGCCTTTCCATCTTTTGACTGGGTCAACGCTGTCAGTTGTTTGTAATCCCGCTGTGTCCTAAACGTATGTTCTCTTTTTGTGGTCCGTTGATATCAATTTTCGGTACGACCTGGGCGTGAAGGAAAAGACAGAAAGGTAGTTTCTTACCTTCTTTTCATATTACATGAAACAACAATTTTGGCGGAGCTGCATATTCGGTGCTGTGGACCTCTCTCTCTCTCCTGTGTGTGTGTGTGTGTGTGTGTGTGTGTGTGTGTGTGTGTGTGTGTGTGTGTGTGTGTGTGTGTGTGTGATATCCGACATCCTGGGTTTTTTTTTGCGCCAATAAATACGATTTTTAAGCGAGCACACGCTTAAAAATACTCCAGGTATATAGGCAGAATGTAAGTAGATAACCATTCACCGATTACTATGTGCACCAGTACTCTAGACAGTTAAAGTTACTGGGTCGTTCAGCTTCCACAGCTTACATGGGATTCTCTGCCTTTCCATCTGTTGAATGGACTGGGGCGCCTCTGGACTGGGTCAACCCTGTCAGTTGTTTGTAATCCCGCACGGCTATGCTTGGTCAGGCATCAACGATTTGAAGGATGGGGGTGTAAAAAAAACTGTTGGTGACATTTCATATGAAGAGAGGGGGAAGGGAGGGAGGAAAGGAGGGAGGGGGGGGGGGCTTCCCGCAGCACGGCTATGCTTGAGAGGAGAGAGGACGGAGAAGGAGGGGAGAGAGGAGTGTAAAAGGGGTTGGTGACTGAGAAAGGGAGCGAACGGGGGGAAGGAGAGAGAGGGTGAGGGGGGGGGGGGGAGGAAAGGGAGAAGGAGGGGAGAGAGGGGAACGCCTGGGGAAGGAGAGAGAGAGGGGCGGAAGGGAGAGAGATGGAGCGGAGAGACGAGAGAGACGCGAGGGAGAGAGAGAGAGAGAGAGAGAGAGAGAGAGAGAGAGAGGAAGAAGGAGTGTGGTGATAAAGGGAGAAATGCGCGCGCGCGCGGAGAGGAGAGAGAGAGAGAGAGAGAGAGAGAGAGAGAGAGAGAGAGAGAGAGAGAGAGAGAGGAGAGAACGAGAGAGAGAGAGAGAGATTTATTGACATCGGCCATGGTCCATTCTTCAAAACAGGAAGTAAAAGACAAGACAGGGCATGAGCGCGTACGATCAAAAGTGTTGAGAAAAGACAAATCCTTCCTTGTTACACCAAATCCCTGGAAACTTCCTGGTTGCTCTATACAAAAGACGAAAAGACGAATGAAAATAGCAACAACAAAATCTCTGGAGATGAAATACGAATGGAAAAATCAATCCATTATTTAGATTTTTTTTTCTATGTTAATATCTTTCTGACTTTAAATGAGACCATTAAGCAGGCCTAAGTAGTGTTTCCTTCAAATTGCATGAAGGTATTTTGAAATCTGTTACGTTCTTTGCTTCCCGTTTACTAAAGAATTGAGGACAGATGAAACTGAAGAATATCTTAAAACGTTCTAGCCGAAGTTGTATTTTACAACGAACAGATGCATTTGTAACGCTGTTCATTTGCTACTTCATTTACTTACACAAGATTGGCATTTTCAAGGAGATCGGGGAAGCGGTGAGGTGGGTACAGAAACAATCGACTGTGTAAATCAGCTATTATGACAACGGCAAAATTTGGTATCTGTCTTAATCAAACTTCATATATAACTAAAGTACAACATGTAATATATATCATATGAAATATATTATGCATACATAAAAATCAGCAAAATAAATGTGCGGAAACGAACACAGATAGGTAGAGACGATAACGAAAGAAAGATGAAAAGATTACATGACTGAAAGTAAGTGAGAGGAAACAAAAACCAAACCAAACGAAGAAACAAACGTGTGAAAGTTAACGAGAGGACAAAAACGTGACACACAACCAAAAAACAATTATTTGTAAAAACACCCCCACTTCAAGCGAAAGGCGAGTGCTAACAGTCTCACTGCGGGCTGCGTGCCTTCCCAAGCATGGTCGCTTTGCTACGGGGTACGCACGGAAAAGGGCACAGAAACACAGAGGTAGGTCATGAAAACGGGAGGTTTTCTCACCCTTTGGGTAAAGGCAATGGAATGGTAGACGGTGATAACAAAAAGTTCTATGGGGGGTTACCAAGGAAACAGACGAGACCACGATGTAAGCGGTTCTATGTGGGAACAAATAGACGAGCCCTATGCACGACGCTGTACAATGTGTCACTTCGTCCCAACTCAACGGTGCAAATGGTGGGGATGGATACTAATGAGAGAGAGAGAGAGAGAGAGAGAGAGAGAGAGAGAGAGAGACAGACAGACAGACAGACAGACAGAGACAGACAGACAGAGACAGAGGGACAGAGAGAGAGAGAGAGAGGAAATGATTACGTGTTTACTCTCCTATATTACAAATGATTTTGCAATAGGTCACTTCGTCCCAAATCAACGGTGCAAACGGTGGGAATTGATACTAATGGTGAGAGAGAGAGAGAGAGAGAGAGAGAGAGAGATTGAGGAGAGAGAGAGAGAGAGAGAGAGACAGACAGACAGACAGACAGACAGACAGACAGACAGAGAGCGCAAATGATTAGCGTTTTTTTTTTTTTTTTTTTTTTTTTTGTTGTTGTTGTTTTTTTGGTCCTATCTTACAAATGATTTTGCGCGGGCAAAAGTACTCATCTGTCTTTGGCTTTGAAAAAAAAATTAAAAGAAACAGAGACAGGCTGTGAAAATAAAGAATGTGTAGAAAAATATGGCAAGAGAGGCGGATGGACGACGAAGAAGGCTAACAACAAAAAAGAAACGAACAAACAAACACAGTGTGTGTGTGTGTGTGTGTGTGTGTGTGTGTGTGTGTGTGTGTGTGTGTGTGTGTGTGTGAGGGAAAGGGGGTGAAGCAAAAAGATGCTCACTTCATTATGTAATATGTCAATTCTTCCCAAACAAATGGCAAATATGATAACTGAAAAAAACACATACGCACGTATTAAGTGAGATAATGGGTGGGTGGGGAAGGAGGGAGGGAAGGAAAGAAAACAAGGTGGGGGGTAAGATGGTGAAAAGTGCCTGTGAGAAGGGGGGGGAGGGGTGTTGAGGGAGGGACAGAAAGCGCGCGCGCGCTTGTGTGTGTGTGTGTGTGTGTGTGTGTGTGTGTGTGTGTGTGTGTGTGTGTGTGTGTGTGTGTGTGTGTGTGTGTGTGTGTGTGCGTGTGTGTGCTCTGTAACACCAGTGATTTCAGTCGACTTAGTTACACAAGCTTTTGGATAAAACGTGATTGATTTACAGGATTATTAAAGATAAACCAAACAAAACGTTATTGGACAAGACGTAATTGGATGAAACTTGATGAGACGACACGTGACTGGGTAAAACATGATGGGGCGAAAAAAAAAAAAAAAAAAAAAAAACCTTAGTAGGCAAACCGTGACTGGGCGAAAAGTGACTGGCAAAAACCTGTTTGAGTAAAACATAATTGGGCGAAATGTATATCAGCAAAGCATGAATAGGCGAAACGCAATTGTCCAAAACGTAACTTGGCAAAACGTGGGTCGGGCGAAAGGTAATTGGGAGAAACGTGATTGGGCGAAACGTGACTGGGCGAAACGTGACTGGGCAAAACGTAACTGCTTGAAACGTGATTGGGGGAAAGCTTGGTGCACCGACAGCAACAAGAAAAATAAATCCAATTTGGCGGGTGAACAAAAACATTTAAAAAAAGAAGAAAAAAAAAAATGAGAGAGAGGCCATGTACTACAGCAATCTTCCTCTCTATGAAGAGCAGGCCAAAAGTCACTCTCACAAATCCGTTGTCACAATAAAGGAATCCATATAATCAAAAATAGTGCAATATCATACAACAGTTTACAATGTTGTGATGTGTTGTATTACTTTGTATTAAAATACGTTTGCACTGCGCTCTTCTTGAGCTTAGCGGTATAGTATTGCGTTGTATCGTATCGTATTGCATTCTATCATTTCGTATGGTTTTGTACTGTATTGTATGGTATTGCATCGCGTCCCTTGGTACCGCATAACTTTATGAAAACAACAGTTTACTCTGGATGAAATTCGGACTACTATCTCCGGGATGATGATGATGATGTATGTGTGTGTGTGTGTGTGTGTGTGTGTGTGTGTGTGTGTGTACGCGCGCGCGCGCGCGCGCGCGTATATGTGTGTGTGTGTGTGTGTGCGCGCGCGCGCGCGTGCATGCGTGCGTGCGTGTGTGTGTGAGCATGCGCGCGTACGTGCGTGCGTGAATGTGTGAGTGTGTCTGTGTCCTGTGTCGGTGTTTATGTGTCTGTCTGTCTATCTGCATTCTTATGTACGTGTGTATGTGTGTGTGTGCGTTTGTCTGTACGTATATGCGTCCATGCATGTGCGCATGCGTATGTGAGTGTGCGTGAGTGTGCTCGTGCACGTGTGTGTATGTGGGGGTGGGGGTGGGAGGGCGTGCGTGTGTAGACACTTGCTCATCTCTTAAGGTCGACTTTCCTTTCCTCCACAATGTTGTTATGGCCACTAGGGCGTTTCCTGGAGACGCGGGACGGCTTCGAAATGATGCTCAGTCCTATAGAATTGATGGGTTTGACAAAAATACCCATTCCACACAGACTTCAATCCATGTAAGCAGTCTCTCAGATTCCCTCCGCCCTTTTTCCCTCAATCTTGGGTGAACGACATGCATGCAAACACTTCAAAGAGCGCCTGCACGCACACACACACACACACACACACACACACACACACACACACACACACACACACACACACACAGACGGAGAGGCAGAGAAAGAGAAAGACGGAGACAGACAGAGACAGAGATGGACAGATAGACATACGACAGACTGACAGAAAGGCAGACAGGGAGACAGACTGACAGAAAAAGCAAAGAGAGAGAGAGAGAGAGAGAGAGAGAGAGAGAGAGAGAGAGAGAGAGAGAGAGAGAGAGAGAGAGAAGCAGAACATGGCTGGGGAGGGAGGGGGTGGGGTAGGAAGGAAGGCATTGACGAGGCCTCAGTGCTAATTACGCAGCCACTATCCTCAATGCAGCAGATCCACAGTCTCACATCACCACCACCAACAACGAAACAAAAGTCAGCTCACTGAGCTCATGTCGATCCTGTCCAAGCGTCACACTCAATGCTGAGGAACTTGCACTGGGAACCGGCTCATGAGCGCTGTCCCCTGCATCTCGCTCGCTCTATCCTTCAAACAGAGAAAGTTGTTGACCGATCTCCTGACAAGCCACAACCGGCCTGTTCCGTCCACGCCCAGACCACAATCGGTCCCCGAAGGAGACAAAGAAAATGACACACAGGGAGGGAGACAGAAGGGGCCGGAACGGACAGAGGGGTTCGGGTGGTTGGGTGGAGGTGGGGATAGGGTAGGGCATTCTGACGCAAACATTAATGCGAGAAAGAATGACCCGCGCACGCTCCCTCCTCAAACTTCGAGCACGCTGTGTTTCATCCACCCGACCTCCGAGGCCGAGTAAGATTGAAAGCTTCATTAAAACCGCTAGGACTGAAGGCAAATTAAAATTTGAAACGCACACAGGCGCGCGCGAACGCGCGCGCACACACACAGACACACACACACACACACACACACACACACACACACACACACACACACACACACACACACACACACAATCACACACAATGAGAGAGAGACAGACAGACACAGGCAAACACGCGCACGGACACGTAGAAGCTCAAAGCAAACAGGTGCACGTCACACGTAAGCACTTGCGATGCGTGACAGAAGAAGAAGAAGAAAGAAGAGGTGAGTGAAAGAAATAGAAAAAAAAGAAGGAGAGAAGAAGAAGAAAAAGAAAGAAAGAAAGAAAGAAGTAGCAGACAGAAAAGGGGCGAAAGAAGATAAAAGCCGAGGAAAGGTCACACCATCATCATCTGAACGTTCAATAACTCACAAAAGCAGTACAGAACGAGGAAGATCTGGACATCAGTGACGAAATGAACCACACCAAAAGCCACCCCCCGGGGTTACACGGCCTCCGTCGTTACGTCGTTAAAACCTTGACCAGCAGTTCCGAAAAACGGCCTGGAGCCTACCCCCACAGCTTCGCTTTGCTTCCTTTTCCTCCCCTTTTCCCGCTCCCCTCCTCCCCCCCCCCCCTCACACACACACACACACACACACACACACACACACACACACACACTCCTCCTCTCCCACCCCCACGTCCCTACCACATCCCCAATTCGCTCTCCATCACCGTTCTGCTGCCAATAAAGGCTGTGAGGACAGGAGGCCAAGACAGAGGGACTAATGGTCATTCTGCTTCCGTGTGTCACCTCCAGCTCTTCCAAGGCCGGAAGCTGCCAGGCCCCCCAACTCTTAGCCAAACAAAACTGGGGGGTTGGCCCGAAATGGTATCTCACTGCGAGGATGACAAAGGAGAGAGAGAGAGAGAGAGAGAGAGAGAGAGAGAGAGAGAGAGAGAGAGAGAGAGAGAGAGAGAACAAAAAATGACAATGTTTCTTTTCCATTTGATCCAGCTGCCATCCCAAACAGACGGAAATCTGATTGTGCCAGCGTGTCCTGTGGAAAAAGCCTGCTGGTGGTAATGGTGTGTGTGTGTGTGTGTGTGTGTGTGTGTGTGTGTGTGTGTGTGTGTGTGTGTGTGTGTGTGTGTTGGGGGGGAGGGGGTAGAGGGGGTGAAACACACAGGTTAACAAACTCACACTGGCTTCTTTGTTCCATTCATTCCATCTGGGGCGCTGGTCTGGTGTCATTCCATCTCCATCTGGGGCCGCTGGAAGTGCAAACACATTAAAGGCGGCATTCTCGTTTTGAAAAACGACTTTTCCATTTCTGAAGTTGCATTCGCATTGTTGAATATCTATCTATCGTAAAGAATTAATTCTCGTTTTCTACATAAACCAATGCTGGTTATGACAAAAACAAAAAAAAGTGTGGAGATTCTGAATAATACCATGTAAGATATATATAAAGATAGCTGCATTTCCGTGATAAAGACCACAAACCCAGAATCTCCTATCAATAACTAAAACCAACCGTATCAAGTCCTCGATAAAATAACCTTCTTGACGGTGGATATTTCAAAAAAAAAAAAACACGCATGCAAACCATTAAAAAAAAAATGAACATCAGCTTGACATGCCCATTAATGTGCTGAAAACACCAACACCACTACCAACAACAACAACAACAACAGACACAAGCCACTTTTCCTGGTTTCCAATCATTTTGCTGAAAGTCAAAACATACATCATCTCATCCCCAACATTCCCTTCGAAAGAAGGAGGAAACAAAACTCAACCGTAAGGGCACAAGGGTGAGCGCAGAAGCCATTGTCAAGCAACTTCTGGACCCGGCTCTTGAGTCAGTACCTGGGTGGAAACATTAGTTTCCCCCTGGGGAAGTACAAGTTGGTTCGAACTGATGAACTTACTTAACATGCATTTTTAATAGGACGTTTGGTTAAACTGGGTACTTTGGTTCTTGCGTTACCTTGCAAATAGACAAACCAACGAAAGAAAACGGCTGAAAACATAACGTCTTCGGGCTGGGGCGAATATTCCAGTCCCATGTCTGAAGCAGGCAAGCGCGTGCGAAGACAAGTGTGCAGTCTCCATCCAACGAAAAGAATTTTTACCGGCCGTGAGAGTCAACGTGAACGGTCGAGGCTGAAAAGGGGCCCTTTGGACTCCGTGATCTAGACAAATCCACTGGGTGAATGTGAACGAAGCGGGAGGGGGGGGGGGGGGGGGGGGTGTATGTGAAGATGTCAGTAAAGATTCACAACTGTTTATTCACATCAAGGTCAGAGACCCTACCTAAAGAATGCACGAAGGTAGCAAAATAGAGGAAAACCGGAGATCAATTTACTTTAAAAATGCATTGAACAACGCTGAAATGCATATTTCATTTAAAGCAGAGTAAAAGCCGTACTAGGCACAACGAAAACAACTGCATGAAGTATTCCTTTGACATAACAATACGTAAATGATTAACGTTCTCTGCCAAATTAGATCAAACACGTCTGTGCCTCACTGGCCATGCGTGTAACTTCGGTAGGAAAATTCACGGACCTTTATTAACAGTTGGGTGACCCGTCAAGAAAAGAGGCACCATGTGTATGGCTCTATCTTTTTTCTGTTTCACAAACGGACGGACGGACGGGTGACCTTTCGTCCGGCAAGAAGCTGGCGAGCAGTGCCAAATCAAGCGAACGAAATTGGCCACAGCTGCAATTCACCCCCAGGGCAAATTCATATTTGGAAATGGGCTTTACAGAGGGTCTCGAGCGACCTGCCGTGCTTGCTGAGATCCTGCTACCCTCGCTTTCTCTTCCTCCTTCGCCTGTTCCTGCTTCTTGTTTCCTGCAAACTCGCTTTGACGCATGGCATCGATCATACTGGGGAGAGAGGTGTTGCAAGAAATACCCCCCCCCCTCCCCCCAATGGATTGATTCTGTACGTGCACCTACACCGTCTACAGGAAACGATAGGTGACTGAACTGCCCTTTCTTTCAGTATATTTATTCATTCACTCACTCAGACACCTACTCGTTTACTCATTCACTCCATTATCTTTTTTCCCTCCCCAACCAATTTTTACCGCTCCCATGCCTTTTCTCGCGGATGATCCGATCACTGGTTGGAGGAGAAGGTAGGGGTTGGGGGCAGGGGTGGGGGTGGGAAAGGAGAGGTGCAGGGTGGTACTTGAACCACAAACTGGGTGCTCGCATGAGCACTAGAATATGTGACATGGTCGTGTCCGGCATGTGACACTGGCAATGAACAACATCCGGAAGCAAAGGGAAGGAAGCAAAACAAAACAACGGAAACTAAAGAATATTAAAACAAGAACAAAGACAGCAACAAAAGGAGAGATGCTAAAACCTTCTGCCAACATCAAAAGACGCAAACTGCAAATGAAATCACACACCCAACAGTGAAATGATTTACAACAACACACATGTCTAGAAGGCCATCTAACTTGCCTGTGAAACGAAAAGGGAGTAACGAAGAGGGGAAGACGGGAGAAAATGACAGGAAGAGAAAAAGAAAAAAAAAAGAAAAAAGAAAAGAAAGCATGGACTGGTGTTCAATCTGATTAATGCTCCAGACGTAAAAACCAGAATGAACAGTGGCACGGAGATCAGCTTTTGCCAGCAGAAAAAAATGTTCTCCTGATGTTATCCTGACCGGAAGAGAATCTCCCGTTCTTTTGTTGTTTACCTCCCCTCTGTTTCCACTTTAGTGGTGTGTTTTTTTTTCCCCTCGCGTCCCCACATAATACGCAAGCCAAAGAGGTTATCCAAATCCAGCGCATTTACCAGTGATGCTCAGACCAACGAAGCTGCCCTGATTCAATGCATTCATCATTTAGGCCCATGTTTAAACCGACGAAGTTGTCCCAGTCGAATGCATCTGACATTAATATTTACTCAAACAAAACTGCTCTGATTCAATGCACTGAATACTCATTTTCAGATCAAAGAAATGTTCATATTCATTTGCATTTGCCATTTATATTTTGATCGACGAATTGTCCCTATTTTTCTTTATTTAGCATTCATTTATGTAAATAGTTGTCCTGGTTAATTGCATTTGCAACTCAGACCAACGTAGTGTATCGATTCATCAACAAAATTCTACTCACTCACTGCACTGCTCACTTCAGTCATATTTACACCATCGAAGGCGTCCCGATTCAATGCGTGTACAATTCGTATTTAGACCAACGAAGTTTCCCTACGCTCATATTCAGATCAAAGAGTTATCCCAATTCACAGCATATTCATTTCACAAGCTGACCAACGACGATGTCCTGATTCACTACATGTATTATTCATATTTAGACCAACAAAACTGTTGCAGTTCACGGTATTTATCTTTCATATCTAGACCATCGAAAGCTGTTGCAGTTCACGGTGTTTATCTTTCATACCTAGACCATCGAAGCTGTTGCAGTTCACGGTGTTTATCTTTCATACCTAGACCATCGAAGCTGTTGCAGTTCGCGGTGTGTTATCTTTCATACCTAGACCATCGAAGCTTTTGCAATTCACGGTGTTTATCTTTCATACCTAGACCATCGAAGCTGTTGCAGTTCACGGTGTTTATCTTTCATACCTAGACCATCGAAGCTGTTGCAGTTCGCGGTGTTTATCTTTCATACCTAGACCATCGAAGCTGTTGCAGTTCGCGGTGTTTATCTTTCATACCTAGACCATCGAAGCTGTTGCAATTCACGGTGTTTATCTTTCATACCTAGACCATCGAAGC
>JADBJO010000083.1:292500-300000 GCA_016801955.1 Conus betulinus
TATACATAGATGTAATATAAGAGAGAGAGATGGAGGGAGAGATGTATACAGTGTACTCGAAAAGAGTTTAAAAACAAACAAACAGACAAAAAAAAGGCATCCAATGACATAAATGGGAACTGTGTACCCAGTGAACACCTCAAACAGCTGCCAGAGGAAGCCGCCATTTCCCTCCCTCCTGAAGCAACCCCGCCGCTCAAACATGAAATCCGCGGTGAACGCCAGTGATTCGATCAAGACGCGCGCGCGCGCGCCCCCCCCTGGAATTCAATAACAGCGGGCGAACTGGAAGATTATCGGACATGTGAAGCGGCTGAAGCTGATGATTAAACTGGCACCGCGCGTGTCGCGAGGCTGCAAGGACAAACAGCAGCGAGGAGGACCGATGACAAGCTTGCTATCAACAGGGTCCCTTTTTTTTTCCGCATTCCCCGGCTGGGAAAGACGTACGTAACCTGCACTGTCGCGTGTGGCATTTTCACTGGGCGCTAAACAATGGAGCACGAAATAAAGGGCCCGTCACTTCGCCCAGAAAGGGGAGGAGGTCCCATTTCTTTTTACACCCCCACTGTGGCCAAAAAGTTGCCGAGTAGTGGGGTGAGTCTAAACTGAAAACGGTATTCCCGCGTGGGTAGAACTTAAGTATCATTTGGCTCCGAAGAATACTCACAGAAAAAAAAAAAGCATTTGAGAGGGAAAGGATGGTAGGGGGAGAGGAGGAGGAGGGAACAGGGTGAGTAGGGGGGGAGGGGGGGGGGGCGCGCGCGTTATCTTTTAATGAATGAGGTCCTCTCCCCTATCTATCCGATCGGGGAAAAAGCGGGGAAGGGATGGGAGATAGGGGCGGAACTTGCTGGGGGGGGGGGGGTGGGGGTGGGGGGAGGGGGTGACGCTGAGAATACGTTCTAGAACGTGCTTTCAAATTTTACTAAATTTCCCGGATATCCCCATCCCATCATCATCCCCCCCCCCCCCCCCCCCCCCCCCCTCATCCACATACACACACATAACTCCATTTATCTAGGCTATTCCAACTCCTTTTCCATACGTACTGTTTACAAGATCAAGATCCAATGACTAATTCTGATGGATGTGCATGACGACTTCATATCTGATAGCCATGCTGCACGCGTGCGTGTGCCCTGTACCCTTCCACGTGTACATTCAACGCCGTGCGTCACATTCATTCTCATTCCTATTCTGAAATATGTCACCCGCTGGACTGTCTTGAGCTCAACAGAAGTTCGGACATATTAAACAACGTGTCCACCACCTAGCACACGACCTTCACTGCACACAAGAGAGACACATGGTATATCCGTACATTTCTTCTTCTTCTTCTTCTTCTTCTTCCTTCCAGTATCTGGTAGTGTGTGAAATCGTTTTACCCTGTTGGGATACTCACACTATACTCGAGAGTATAGTCAGTTCACTCCGACTTCGTTGAGTGCAGAAATTTGTGGGAAGAGGTGTGTGGAAAAAGACAGATAAAAGATATGGTAGACAGAAAGGACAGTAGACGACAGCACAGCAAAGGAGGAGACAGAGTTTCTGAGAGCGAAAGGAAAAGGGGACGTTACTAGCACAGAATGTCCAGAAGGTGGGAGGAACTATTTGTACAAAAGACCCCCCGGTATCCCCAAAAATAAACGACAGTTCAGTCCAAACCATCAATGTGTTTATTCATTGAGTATTTATCAATTTTTTACTCTTTATGAGGGGGGGGGGGGGGGGGGGTGACTGGTTTTGTGACAAGCGAAAAGTGTCTGAATAATACCGAGTTTTGAACTGTCATCCAAAGCCATACTACTGCAATGGAAGAGCCAATGGGGGCCGGAAGACAAAATGATATATTCATAATCTAAAGTTACTTGAAAAGTTTTGCTCTGACAAAAAGAGCAAGTTTGTTTGTTTGCTTGTTTGTCGGAAATGTATTTTCCGAACAAATTTAATTTATCCACGTATTGCTCACCGCCCTCTCTCTCTCTCTCTCTCTCTCTCTCTCTCTCTCTCTCTCTCTCTCTCTCTCTCTCTCTCTCTCTCTCTCTCTCTGCGACAATTGGCTATGAATATTCAAAGGTTTGTTTTCGTCTTTTTTTTTAAATTTTCAAATGATAAAAAAAAGCTAGTGGCAATCACCTGCAACACAGAAACTACTTTTTTCATGCAATATTTATCAAAAGATTTGTATCTAAATAAATCTGTTTGTTCGCCAGTCTGGTGTGCCCATATCAAAAGCTTAAGAGTGATTAAGTGATATTTCTGATATTCAAGCCCGTTCGCCAACTCTGAAAAATAGATTAATAACCTGCCACTTGATTGTGTGTGTGTGTGTGTGTGTGTGTGTGTGTGTGAGGTGAGGGTAGAGAGAAAATTTTTTTTTTTCAGTTAATCCTGCGGACAATATCCAACTTGTTTTTCCTTACATGATTTCTTCCTGAATTGAAAAGTGCATCAAACTATTCATGAAATCGAGCGAAATGTTATTGCTTTTTTTTTTTTTAAATATAACCTTTCGTAGAATCTCATGCAATTAGATTCTCCTCTGTACTCCCTTTTCCCTCTTTTTCTTTCCGTTCCCCCATTACCCTTGACACCCATCTCTCCGCCTCTTTCTGTCCTCCAAAGTTCCAGTTTAAAAAAAATCTTATCAATGCAAAGGAAATACACAGTTGTGAGTACTGAATATTTTCGATTTTGCTCTATCGATCTTTCTTTCTTTTCTCTTCTTTTCTTTCCTTTTTTTTTTTTTTTTTTTCTTCCTTTCTTTATTTTCGTTTCTTTACTTTTTCTTCTTTTTTTCCCTTCTTCTGAGAGTACTGACCCCAAGTTTGACGACTTGACGAAAAAAAAAAAAAGTTTTAAAAAGTGTTCAAAATAATTCCGCCGAATAACATGGGCAAACGAATCACAAGAGAAAACACGACGTGCTTCGACCTCTTAAAAAAGGTTGTGTGTGTGTGTGTGTGTGTTTTTTTTTCATACTTTCAGGTTTCCTCTGCACACAAATAAAAGAGAGAGAGAGAGAGAGAGAGAGAGAGAGGAGAGAGAGGAGAGAGAGAGAGAGAGGAGAGAGAGAGAGAGAGAGAGAGAGAGACTTTAACAAGGCCACCGCCGTTTTGTTTTTATTGTTGTTTTAGTATGGTTCCATTGGCAGGTGTTTTTTGTTTCTTTTTTCTCAGGTCCACTGTTATTTCAGCCAAGGCTAAAATTTTCACTCATGACCTTTGGTTTTGTCTGTGTGGATCCAGATCCGATTCAAAAAGCGGATCCAGGATCCGTTCGACTAACGGACTTAAGCGGGGGTTTGCGCTCTCCTGAGTTTCCTTCTCGCTGACAATAAAATTTGGGTCATCTCGTATAAGACAATGGAGAGGAATCGTTTACCACGAAGACCTGACTATACTGGGTTGAAATGTTGAGCGATTTACATGGAAAGTCAGGTCTAAATCACAGTCTCAAAGAAATGAAGTGCATCTCCGACTCTTTTAAAACCTTGAAGAATGCACCCAAACAATTACGCAATGAGTTTCTACATGTATATGACTTCAGCAATATATCTTATTTAAAAAAAAAAAAAAAAAAAAAAAAAAAAAAAAAAACCTTGGGCGGAGAGGGAGGAAAGGAATGGCATCGTTGTTGTTCTTGGTGTTGTTGTTGTTGTTGTTGTTGTTGTTGTTCTGCTGCTGATGTTGTTGCTGCTGCTGTTATTGTTGCTGCTGCTGCTGCAGTACTGTTGCTGCTGCTGCTTTGTTTTGTTATAGATATTCTCCTCCTCTTTCTTTCTGTCTGTCTTTCTTTCGTTCGTTCTTTCTTTCTTTCTTTTCTTCTGTTTTTTTCCTTGATCTTTTCACCTGTTCCTTCCTTCAATACGAAATGCCAAGATGTGAACTCCAAGGAATCTCTGCCTGGACTGAACGAAGGAAAGTTGTCGATTCTGGAGTAATCCTACAACCATAATGTATCACCAACACTTTTTCCTGTGCCCGACAAGGCCGTGATCATGTGATGATGAGGTGAACGGTGAAGATTTGTCCGTTAATGCTCCTTTCTCATTCCCAGACTTGACTGAGATGATGGTCGTCGTCGTTTCACTCTGTAGGGTTCTTTTTCTCCTTAGTGCCTTACAGTATCAGTAAGGTGACGGACGATGTCTTATCGCGCAGCTTTGCCAAACTGTTGTTTTCTTTTGTCTTCCTATTTCCTAGCCGGAACATGCGTAACAATTTGTTCAAATTATCAAATTTTGTAAACGTAAATGAGGCGTCAGCAAACTTGGTAAAAACTATAACAATGATTATTTTTTTTCCGCTTTTTTAAAATCAATATCTTTTTATGAGGTCTTCGCCAATATCTGGATCGTGACTTGATCTTCATTGTTGTTTTTCATGTGTATGTCAAAATCCTGAAAGGTTCGTATCAACCTCTGAACATACTAAACGATGAAAAGCAAATTTCTCAAGTTCTGCTTAGTTCAGTATGTGAGTAAAGCACATGGCAGAAAAAACACAGCCAAGAACGAACTCGACCGGCAAGGTTTACTGATGACTGAAGCAAATATCTTGTTTTCGTCCTTGTCCTCGTCCTCGTCATCGCCATCGCCATCGTCGTCGTCGTCGTTGTTCTTGCTGTTGTTGTTGTCATCGTTGTTGTTTTAAATCAAGACCACTCTAACGTACTTTTTTTTGACATTATGCTCAACAATGACTGCAAAAAGGAAAGAGTTAACCGCGAGAACTGTCCGAGCCTGTCAGCGCGAGGGAAAGTCGCTCCCGAACGAGTACAACGAGTGAAGAAAAATAGAAACAGTCTGAATTCAATGGCTTTGAATAGTCTGTGGTACGTGGTAAAGTCACTTACCTTTTTCTTAAAAAAAAAAAACATCACTTACTTTAAAACAAAATTAAAACAGAAGGCAAAAAAAAAAAAAAAAAGCAAGCCTGATAGTGTTCCCCAGAGAGAACGCGCTTGGTGGGTGCAGACAGTGCTGGCCATCAACGGGCGGGGACAATCAGTGTGATTCCAGCACTGCCTGGTAAGACCCCTACACTCCCTGCGGTGTTCTGCTTCCCTCGCTCTGCCATAGATTCGGCCTTCCTTCCCCACCCCCCACCCCCCTTCTTCTCCTCCCCTCCCCCTCTCCCACACCCCTACCCTCCCACGCCCTCTCATCCCCCTGCTTCCTCCCGAGCCCCGCCCCCCTCCCCATTCCCCCCCCCCCCCATTCTCCCCCCTCTCTTCTCTTCACACTCCTGACTCGACGGCAAGGCACCAGCGGCTGAACATGCCAAGCGACTCAGATTAGCTCGGGTGGGCCTGAGACAGAAAAATTCAAGATCCGCAGATACTGGCGGTGCCGTGCATCTTAGTTTCGAAACTTTCAAACTTGTGGTTTTCTCTTTCTTTCCTTTTTCTTTTTCCTCCTCTCCCCTGGCGGCGGTTTGAACACGGTAATCAACAGCTGTTCAGCCAGAGACAGAGGATCGTAGTCACCAAACTTTTCAGCCTGCTGCGCTTTCAAATCTGTCACCCTCCCGTCCCCGTTCCATGAGGGGGATACCGTTCTTCGTTTCTGTTTGGCTTGGTTTTGTTTTTTTTTTTTTCCGTTGAGTATGTTTATAGACGGTACGTCATAATTATCAGATGATCCACACCGAATACCTTGATCTCTTGTCTGTTGAAAAAAAAATAAAAGATTTTCTCCACCTCACCCTCCATGCCCTTCACCACACCACACACACACACCACACACACACACACACACACACACACGCATACATACACACACACACACATACATACACACACACGCACGCACGCACGCACGCACGCGCACGCACGCACGCACGCACACACACACACATCACATCACACACCAGTTTTATCTGTTATTTAACGAGCAATTGAGACAGACAGACAGAGAGGGAGAGAGGGAGAAAAAGGTTGGGAGTGTTATTACACGTTTGTAGATTCTGTCCAAGTCGCGTCACAGTTTCAATTAAACATGCCGAGAAAAGAAAACAAAACAAAACAAAAATAAGGAACGCGTGAAGCACTCTCTCCACAAGATTTTATATGGAAGTGAACTTATATATAAGTGTTGTCCGCGTTACTTTCACCTTGGTCAAAAGTTAGAGATCGTTTAAAAAATGTTATCATATTACATGGTAATGTAATCACGAAAACTCTGCGATTATGCGACTTGATGCTAGACACGCACGCACGCACGCACGCACGCACGCACGCACGCACGCACGCACGCACACACACACACACACACACACACACACACACACACACACACACACACACACACACACACACACACACACACACAAGCACAGTTTGCTAACATCCATTTTAACGCATTTTTGACGGAATTTGGTAGACAACGTCAACACGTCAGCAGCTAACAAGCCTGACTTACATCTGCCGGACAATATACATAACTTTTTTTTTTCATTGTATGAGGTTTGTTTTACTCGAAAGATAGTAAGCAACGGATTAACGTCATTCACAAAACTTGCAAGAAGGGTCAACTGTCAAGGCCAGTTGTCTTTACTATCCTTCTTGTGTGTTTTGTTTTGTTTTGTTTTGTTTTCGTTTTCGTTTTCACAAAAAGCATTGTTCAATTCACTATACAATCGGTTGAGCATGTCCGATTGTTTTCATAGTTTACTCATTTTTTTTTTTGTAAACAAAAGAGTAGGAAAGTGACTGAAGAGGCGACAGCCCTGATATGGCCTTTCTTAGTCAGCTGGGCTACAAACACAACCGACCTGAATTCAAATGAATCCCATGTTATGCGTCTTGTCATCCGAAAATCGTGGTCTGAATGTTGCCGGTTTGGCTTTGTTTTGTTTTGTTTTGCAATCTCCATAATGAAATGTCGCGATCGTCCCTTGATGGAAACGTGTGGTCATGAGTGAGAATACAGTGTGTGTGTGTGTGGGGGGGGGGGGGTGGGGGGGGGGGGGGGTGGGGGGGGTGCGTGCGTGCGTGCGTGCGTGCGTGTGTGTGTGTGTGTGTGTGTGTGTGTGTGTGTGTGTGTGTGTGAATGTGTGTGTGTGTGTGTGTGTGTGTGTGTGTGTGTGTGTGTGTGTGGTGTGTGTGGAAAAACATCAAGTCCGCGGTTAAAATAAAACCTGTTTTTTTTTTTCCTGTATGTGTTTAAAGTGGAGTGGCCCTTTTTTTTTTTAATCGCGCTTGATATTCCCCTGTGATTTGATTCAACTAAATCCATTCTTGAATGCTATTGTTTACACAAGAACTAATATATACAGTCGGCACCATTGTGAAGTAGTGATATTCTTTAAGGATAATACGCATTTTTTATGATAAAGGCAATACAAAATTTCTTGTCCAAATTTTTCGAAATATCCCCTGTACAAAGAAAAAGAGAAAAAATAGGGGGGGGGGGGGGGGGGGGGGGGGGGGGGGGGGGGGGGGGGGGGGAATAAAACATAAACAGTCAATAACTCATTCCCAGCATTTTTTGCA
>JADBJO010000083.1:305000-315000 GCA_016801955.1 Conus betulinus
ATCTCCGCTGTGTTTCATCGTACGTACGTTGAAGCGATAGTCTGTTCCGGTTGCTGACTGCTAAAACTATTGAAAAAAAAAAAAGCGTTTTAGTGAGAAAAAAAATGGGACCGAAGAAGACCCCTCAAAAAAAAAAAAAAAAAAAAAAAAAAAGCAAGATCAAGAGGCCGAACAGCGCAAGCAGTGTAGGGGATAGTTCGAACAACGATGTCCAGCCCTCAAGAGAAGAGTTTGAAACGGCAACAAATAGTCAGAGAACGATCTTTAAGTAAAAGGCGAACATCTGAACAGCAAAAAATAACTTCTTTTCCAAACCAGGACTGTGTTCCTCACCAGGGTGAACTGGGGAACGATTCGGAAATCTCCAACAGTCAGAACATTTGTCAGTGCAATTCAGTCATGGACACTTTGGAACGGGTGGGAAAAGGTCTGGGCGAAGGAAGGAAGCAGAGCGATATAAAGTTCACGATCAGCTTGTCAGAATACTTTCAGAACTCTTTGAAGTGCAAAAAGAAAATGTGTTTTTAAAGGTAAAGGTACAAATGCTGGAGAGCAAATGTAGTGATTTAGAAGAAGAAATAAATCGACTTGAAAAATAAAATTAAGATCCAGAAAGAAACTCGTAATTCCCTGAAACAGTAACTCGAGGGGACAACTTTAAAATAATCACCTACCAGGTGACTCTCCCAATGAAACTTCAAAGGAGACAGAAAGGAAAGTGATCGAACCATTTCAAAAAAGTTAAACATTCAAACATTCCAGTCCAGCGCCATCAGTATCGCCCACAGAGTGGGTAAATTTTCCAGTGGCCAGTGCAGACCGTAGTTGTCCGCTTGACAACAAGGAAAATCAAATCAGATTTTCAGACAAAAAAAAAAAAAAAACTCAAACAACAGAAGCTTAACATTTTCATTAACGAAGACCTCACAAAATTAAATTCACAGAGACTGGCCGAAAGGAAACGGCAGTTATAACCGCATGGTCTTTTCAAGGAAAGCTATACTGCAAGTTCCTGGATCTTCAAACTATACATATCGAAGATGGTGACATAAGCATAGTTGACAGAAAGCTGCGGCAATCTTCAGCATCCTCTGATCGGCAACAGACCCAACAAACTCCAGTTTCCAGACCGGTCAGGGAGCAATGGAGGGGAAGGGGAGGCGGCGGCCATGGAACGACCCGGGTCAACACTTCCCACAGCCAGATGTCTGTCCAGCCGTCCCCAGTGTCGCCCGGTCGTGGGTCTTCATCTTCACAGAGGACTGTCGACACCAGAGGATTCAGTCGTCTGTGGGAGAGCTAACTCCAAGTGGGAATTGTGAGAGTGGTGATGATACTGACTCTGTGTTGCCTAAGAGCAAAGAGACTGAGGCGAAGGACTTTACTGTCGAATCCATGACTGTTGTGTACGATTTATTATGTTTTCGCATGCAACGTCCAAGGTTTAGTATAAGCGGGGAAAAGAGATAGTATGATTTCTCAGCAATTGTCTTCACACAATCTTTTTGTTTCTAACTTCGAAGAACTATGCAAGGTTTATCAAAAACAAACAAGCAAACAAACAAACAAAACGTGGTACGAGAATGAATGTAAGCATTGCAGTTTGCATGAGTTAATCAAAGGTTTCATTTTGCATATATCACGTTGCTACAATCGTATCATCTTTGGAATCAAATGGCAGAGATTCGTCTACAGTGAGAAGTTTGAAATGAAACCCTTCCTCCTCTCTGAGAAAAAAAAAAAATCCTTAAGTTTTTCACGGTACGCACAAAAGTACACACCAAAGATGTGTGTTTAAGAAAATTTAATAAGCGCAGCAGTTTGTTGAACCATTAAGCGTAATCTTTAAACAAAAAAAGGGGGGACGTACATCAATGGATTAGGACATGTGCCCTCCCCCCCTCCTAACTGAAACACAAAACACTGAATCCTGAATGCTAATGAATGAATGTGTGTGTGTGTGTGTGTGTGTGTGTGTGTGTGTGTGTGTGTGTGTGTGTGTGTGTGTGTGTATGAATGTATTTGTGAGCAAATCATGACTCCCTGTATACCACCTGGAAATCTGGGATATTTTATTACCTCCATGATCTTGGTTTTCGGAGTCATCTTCCACTTTCATTTAAAAAATTTTTGGCAGAACGATAGTTTCAGGTTCGGGCTGGCACCACCCTCTCTCTCTGATGTTCACGAGCAGGAGTTGGGTGTTCCACAAGGGAGCATACTGTCTCCTGCCCTCTTTGGCATCAAAATCAACAACATTGTTAGTTCAGTTCAACAGGGTTCCGACTGTTCATTGTTTGTAGATGATTTTGCCGTCTCTGCAACTGGAAGCTTGTACCCGAGTGTTCAGCGCAGGCCCCAGTGGCCGGGAGAAAATGGCTTCACTTTCTCTGCTACTAAGACACAGTGCATTCGCTTCCATAAATTTTCGACAGTTCTTTGCTGATCCTGAAATCCAAATGGGGGAAACCTCTCATTCCAGCTGTTGAAGAGGCCAAATTTCTAGCGGTTATTTTTTTTTTATCAAAACCTCAACTTTCTTAGTCACATTAAAAACTTTAAAACTTCTTCCCAAAAAGCTTTGAACATCCTGCGGGTCGTAGCACACACTGACTGGGGCGCTGATTAAAAAACAAACAACAAACAAACAAACTTTGCTGCACCTCTACAGAGCCTTGGTCCGTTCTAAACTAGACTATGGTTGTGCTGTGTACGGCTCTGCAAGACCCTGTTATCTGAAACTCTTGGATCCTTTTCACCATCAAGGGGTTTGTCTCTGTCTTGGAGCATTCCGCACCACCTCTGCGTACAGCCTGTATGCGGAGGTTGGTGAACCCTCGTTATCCAACCGCAGGCTGAAACTATCCTGGAACTACAATCTCAGACTGTTCTCTGAACCGGAAAACCCTGCCTATGACTGTCTTTTTAACCCTCAGTTTCAAAGTAAATTCGAAAAAATCCCAACTGTATCCCTCCGTTTGGACTTCGTTTGCAGCTTCATGCGCAGAATCCAGGTCTTGATCTAGGAGTTGTGTCTGACTTCTCCACGTTTCCAGATCAGCCTCCATGGACCTTTTTCACTCCAGAAATCCGCTTTGACCTTGCTGCTGCTTTTCGCAAAGAATCCGCCAGTTCTCTAGCATGCAAGGCATTGTTTGCCGATCTGTGTACATCCTTTCAGAAAATATTTACTGATGGTTCCAAGTCTGAAGATGAAGTGGGCTGTGCAGCCTATTGCCCTGGTACTCCTTCTCAAATATCATTAGAACATATTCCATCAGATGCTTCTGTTTACTCTGCTGAACATACAGCCCTGGTTCTAGCACTGAAGATAATCTCTCAATCTACAAACAAGAACTTTCTGATTTTGTCTGATTCGCTGTCAACTTTGGAGGCGATAGCTGGCCGTAACCTCCACCACCCCGAAACTTCTACACTTTTTTTTTTTTTTTTTAACTTTTTACCACACGTTGAAAGCGAAGGGTCACAACATTGTTCTGATTTGGGTTCCCGGTCATGTTGGCGTCGGAGGGAATGAAATGGCTGATTGTTTGGCCAAGAATGCCACAACAGGGAAACTGTCGAATATATCTATCCCCTACACAGATCTAAAACCAAAAGTTAATGATTATGTTAGAGACCTCTGGCGGGATGATTGGAATACACAGACGGATAACAAACTCTTTCAGATCCGTCCAAACCTACGAGTTCCTCTCATCTACCTCTGGTGGTCGCAAAGAAGAAACAGTTCTATGCCGGCTGCACACTGGCCATTCGTCTTTCACTCATTCGGACCTTTAAAGAGTGAAGAAGCTCCGTGGTGCATTCCATGTCATGTACCACTCTCAATGAAGCATACTCTTTTAGAGTGTTGGGACTTGCATGATGTGAGACACAAAACATTTTAAAGCAGATTCCATGAAAACCCTGTTCAGAGATATTCCACCGGATGCGATCTTTGAATTCTTGAAAAAGATTAACATTTTTCATCGAATCTGAGGTTTTATAGTGTAAATATTTTTAATAAAATTTCGGGTGGGTTTTTTTAAAGCTGCATTTTAAAGTGTTGTGTTGAATGACTTGTGAGTTGACTTCAACGCGGTGACAGCCCTGATATGACCCTTTGCGGTCGGCTGGGCTATAAGCAACATTACCTTACCTTACCTTGCTATGACTCCATGAAACGTATCCATCCCTTGAAGGAACTGCGCAGGATAGTTGGCAACGAAGTTCTCTTGTGGATTTAGGCCCATTCAAAACACGTGTAACTGAGTGCCTATCGATCAGACTCGAGCTCTTTGTGCTGTTGTTTGTCTTCGCCGTTCTCACTTTCAACGTAACAGCACAGCATGAATTTGGTCGACACATGAGAGAGTTTGGAACCACCCGCATCAAGAAGAGCGTAAATAAGTGTCTGAAACGAGCGAGATCGTTGCTTATGGAATGAAAAGGAATGTATGCCAGTCAGATCAGTTTTACTGCGCCTTATACAGAAGACAGCACATTGTCGGATGAGAGGACGCGATCGAAGGCAGCCTGAATGATAGAATCAAGCTGTTTCTTTCCTTCCTGATACGCGTAGGTGATGAGGGATATGACGGAGGGCGGAAAAGTGGGAACGGAAAGGGGGAGGGAAGGAAAGGGGGACAGGACGGGCGAGCTGGGGTGAGAATGAGAGAAGAGGCTTCCAAATGAGCACATCTATTTCTTATGTAAACATCGTTTAGGTGTTTATGCGCGATAACCGCCTTCAACTTCTTCTACGCAAGCTGATACTCCTGCGGACACTCCCTATATGGACAGGCAAGTATTACTCCCATCTACCCTACAAAGGGAGTGGAGTTTTATGTGCATGACCGTTTTTTTTATCCCGCCATTAAGGCAGCCATACTCCATCTTCGGGGAACCCGCCTCCAACAAATCCTCGAGAAGGTTACACAAGCTGTCCTTTTGTTGAAGTGTCGTCAATCCAGGTCCTGACAGTTCTTCACCATTGCCTGTATGGCCACAAGCTCCAGCCACCCCACGTCCACAATCTTGTCCTTTGACCTCCGCACTGCCGTAGTCACCCATGGATATGCCAGAATCTCGTTCACTTCAACTTGTGTCCTCCTCTTTCTGGAAATACTGTGATTTCTTCTGCCCTCATACTACTCTGGTTGGCTTTGCCTTTTGTCATTTGTTCTTTCTTTTTACTGTTTGTTCTGCCTTGTTGGCCCATTGACCTTTGTTCTAGAACGTCTGTATATGTTTTCTTTTCGTCCAGTTTACAACAAGCCGGTTTTTTTGGTCGTTATCTGACGGCTAGGCAGGGAGATTGTAACCAATGTCCAGATTGGGACACTAGCTGTCAATTTTGCCTTCCACTCTTATGGCTTTTTATTTATGTAGCGTGCGTGCGTGCGTGCGTGCGTGCGTGGTATAATTATGAGTTTTTTCTCCCTTTTTTTTCATTCATCTTTGTACGCAGAAAATGACAAATTACAGGGAATCCTGGCTCCCGCAACATGGCTTAGGTTTACCTGCTTTAAGGTTATCAATAGTTCAACTATGATGTAACAGTGTAAGCAGTGTAGGCAATACGTTTCTCTTCCTGGACACGACTTTTTCATCGCTGAAAAGCCACAACCCTCAAAGTGGTCTGTGTGGTCGGCTGGACTGGGATACGACTGACAATGAAACCGGGAGCACAGACGGAATCACCAGCATCTCGCTGACCAACCTCAGCGTATTCCACAATGAAGAACTGTCAGCTGAGGTGTGCGTGGCCGTTGGTTGTGAAGTGAATGGAGAAGGGATGCGAGCCACTAGGGTCAGATTTACTGCGCCGGCCACAACAGATAACGAAAAACAATAACAGTTTTTAAAATGTTACAGACGGCTTGCGTGTTGTCGGATGAGAGAGTACGATCGAACACAGACTGAATGGTAGAATGGCGGCATTTATTTCGTTGCTTATGTACGTGTGTGAGGGACAGGATGGAGGGCGGGGAGAAGAAAAACGCCGGGTAAGAGGGGGAGGGTGTGGAGGAGAAGCGGGTTGTCGAACGAGGCGGGGATGATGGATGAAAGTGGGGTGAGTAGGGGGTATGGGGCGGGAGAGTGGGGAAGAAGCAGAGGGAGAAGAGGGTGGGGGATCCCATTCAGGCACGTCTAATTTCTGTGTAAATATTTTTTCTGGTGTTTACATGGCCTAATCGCCTTACACCAATCCTCGTGACGTCATACAACAGGAGTAAATCTGACGCGTTTGAAAGCACTGTCATCCCAGGTCCAAGACTTCTTCAGCTACCGTGCTGCTTCTATGACCAGAACTTTAGCTAACTCACTTCATAACGCTTCTTTTTTTATGTTAGCGAGGTTGTAAAGGAGATCGAAGTAGCCATTCTCTTCGATTACCAGCTAATGAGATTTACACTTGAACGATCGACCACCGCTAAGTACCCAGATCTTGACATCGCCAACGACTTCAACCTGAAGACCAATGAAAACTGGATAACCAAAAAGGACAACAGCATGTCAGGCTTCTGGAGGAGGGCCTCGAAGACTTCAAGTCAATGAGAAGACCAAGGAAGATCTATCTACATGATATCCCATGCTAGTTAGGCCACACCTAAAATACTGCAACTCAGTGGGGAATCCCCACACTGTTGATCAAACCCACCAGACAGAAAGTCTAGGGAAGAGGTGCACGGTGTGTCCCTAGCGACTCCTGATATGATAGCAGTGTGAGACCCATACTTCAAAACCTGAAGTCGGAAAATCTGGAGAAGAGAAGAACAAAAGCACTATTTGTTGTGCTCTTAAGACCATCAGTAACTTAGCCGACATCCTGCCTATGAAGTACGTTACTTTCAAAGTAGTAATACACACTTAAATCATGCCTTAAAACTCTTCCATCTCTAGGAATAGCTGCCTTCAAATTCAGCTTTTTTTTCCACGTTCCCCTCCAGCTTCCACAGTTGACGAGGCTTCCTCAGCATGGCTTTCTCTCTTTCCTAGTTCGAGTGTTATTGTTGAAGGTTGAACCTAACCCGGTCGGGTTTATCTTCGGGGACCACAAACCTAGTGAGACTGTTCTAACTGGAGGTTTGAAAACAAGCCAACATGTTTCCTTTTTTTGTTTGTTTGTTTGTTTTGCTTTGTTTTGTTTTTTGTTTTCGTTTTTTTTGTGCTTATTGGCAGACATCGTACTTGCAATGTTGACTTATTCTCATTTCCTCTATCATTTTTTTTTCAGCACAAAGCAGGGCCAGACAGATTTAGGCCATATGCGACTGTACGTCGTCACGAACTGATGACTGAAGATACAGCTACTTCCAACTGAACGATCACCGGTGATGGGTCTGGCTGGCACTCGCTTGTTTTTAAACCCCTCAAAGAAGTAAATTTTCTACAATTAGGTCAGGCGTGTATGTGCACCCGCTCTGCTCTCTCTCTCTCTCTCTCTCTCTCTCTCTCTCTCTCTCTCTCTCTCTCTCTCTCTCTCTCTCTCTCTCTCTCTCTCACGCACGCACACATACACACACATTTGCGCGTGCTTACCAATATAAACATGCTCACACATCAGCACATGTTCGCGGACACACACGCGCTCTTATACAGACAGAAAAAGACAGGCCAACAGAAACAAATAGGGAGAGAGGAAAGAGACCGCGACAGAAAGAGAGAGAGAGAGAGAGAGAGAGAGAGAGAGAGAGAGAGAGAGAGAGAGAGAGAGGAGGAGGAGGAGGAGGAAGGGTTGTTTTGAATGTGAAGATACTGTTCATGTGATGGAGTTGAAGTTTTGTTTCATCTCAAAACGATTCACGTGTAAGCATATATTTCCCATTTTCGCCTGAAATTTAACAAAGAGACACAAAATAGGAGAGAGGGGTGGAGGAAGGGGGGGGGAGAGAGAGAGAGAGAGAGAGAGAGAGAGAGAGAGAGAGAGAGAGAGAGAGAGAGAGAGACGATAATACCTCAATAACTTCACAAACGATCAGGTCAAACGCAATGACAGCTGGTGGGACATGGACTCTGGAATAGAAGATGCTGTCACCGCTGTATATCTTTTCTTCTCACCTAGCCCAACATAAACCTAGTCACCAGACTCCAGAATGCAGCCACACCGATCTTTCTGGTCTGTTTGAACTGATAGTGTGGAGTGTGGAATAAAAAAAACAAAATAAAAAAAGAAAGAAAACAGAACAAAATAAAGAGTACTGAAGAAGAGCATCGTTTAAAACCGATTACTCAGCGATGTTTTCCACGGATTCTCTTAACCTACGCAGTCTTCCATAATCCGGATTCTGGCGCCAGTAACTTTTCCTTCCCTGAAAATACACATAGTTGTGGGACTGGAAAACAATGGCTGGTCTTCAGTGTATGAATGCAGTTCAGACACAACAACAACAACAAAAAAAGAGAGGCTGACAAAAGCGTGGACATAAGTAAACAGTGGGATTCAAACCTGGTCAGTTGTGGTATCATCCTTGCATACTTCTTTTCGTCTTTCGTCTTTCGTTTCAAGGATCGTTTCGGGGAGATGTCCGGACTCTCTCTCTCTCTCTCTCTCTTCTCTTCTCTCTCTCTCTCTCTCTCTCTCTCTCTCTCTCTCTCTCTCTCTCTCTCTCTCTCTTCCTTTATTTTTTTTCTTTTATCTTTTTGTCACATACAGGAGAAAACGTCATTACACCAAACATTACAAGTAAATAAACCCCGACTCTCTGTCTCAAACGCTAAAAGGTTAAAGTCAACAAGAAAATATCCATAAGTAGCAATACAACACACATACTTGCAAGGTGCATGACAGCTGTCATTTAAAAAAAAAAAAAAAAAAACTTTGATCAGTTTCACCCACTCTATTCCTTTCCCCAAAGCTCACCCATTCTATCCCTTTCCCAAAGCTCACCCATTCTACTCCCCCTTTCCAAAGCTTATCTACTCTATCCCCCTTTCCCAAAGTTCACCCATTCTAATCCTCTTCCAAGGCTCACCCATTCTATTCCCCCTTTCCAAAGCTCACCTGTTCTATTCCCCCCTTTCCAAAGCTCTCCCTATTCCATTCCCCCTTTCCAAAGCTCACCCATTCTACTCTCCCCTTCTAAAGCTCACCCGTTCTATTACCCCCTTTCCAAAGCTCGCCCATTCTATTCCTTTTCCAAAGCTCACCCATTCTAATCTCCCTCTCCAAAGCTCATTCAGTCTATTCCTCCTTTCCAAAGCTCATCCATTCTATTCCTTTTCCAAAGCTCATCCATCTATTCCTTTTCCAAAGCTCACCCATTCTAATCTCCCTCTCCAAAGCTCATTGAGTCTATTCCTCCTTTCCAAAGCTCATCCATTCTATTCCTTTTCCAAAGCTCATCCATTCTATTCCTTTTCCAAAGCTCACCCATTCTAATCTCCCTCTCCAAAGCTCACCCATTCTAATCTCCCTTTCCAAAACTCACCCATTCAATTCCCCCTTTCCAAAGCTCACCCATTCTATTCCCTTTCCAAAGCTCACCCATTCTATTCCCCCTTTCTAGAGCTCACCTATTCCATTCCCCCTTTCCAAAGCTCACCCATTCTGTTCCCCTTTCCCAAGCTCACCAATTCTCTTCCGCTTTTCAAAAGCTCACCCATTCTATTCCCTCTTTCCAAAGCTCACCCATTCTATTCCCCTTTCCAAAGCTCACCCATTCTATCCCCTCTTTCCAATGCTCACCCATTCTATTCCCCTTTCGAAAGCTCACCCATTCTATCCCCTCTTTCCAATGCTCACCCACCCTATTCCCCTTTCCAAAGCTCAGCCATTCCATTCCTCCTTTTCAAAGTTCACCCATTCTATTCCCCCTTTCCAAAGCTCACCCACTCTATTCCCCCTTTCCAAAGCTCACCCACTCCATTCCTCCTTTCCAAAGCTCACCCCACTCTTCCCCCTTTCCAAAGCTCATCCATTCTATTCCTCCTTTCAAACGTTCACCCACTCTACTATCCTTTCCAAAGCTAACCCATTCTATTCCCTCTATTCCAA
>JADBJO010000083.1:325000-330000 GCA_016801955.1 Conus betulinus
AAAAAGAACACGATGAATTCGAGAACTCTTTCCATTAGAGGTGTTCACTGGCAAGCGAATATTGCACAGTCAGAACAATATATATTGTTCTTACGAAAGACTGCTCAATGATCTGCTATTTATATTCAACAGAGTTGTCTTATCCCATTGCAGTCACACTTCTTCTTGTCAAGCTGGTAATCATAATCCATAGCAGATTTGGACGGGTGCATTTGGATGTTGCTCCAAGGTCCCATTTTTGTCTCTTTGTTCTATTTCCCTTGAGTCGAAGACGTGATCTGTCGGCAAGCGAACACTGAACGTGTGGCAAAATGGAGAGGTCCTCGCTCTCCTTCAATCCACACTTGACACTACAACATACAACTATCACCACTCCCCATTCAACCCCACCCATCTACACACCGCCGCACAATCCGCGTTCGGCACATCCAGCTCCTTTACTACAATCTCAGAGAGAGATAGACACATACACACACACACAGAGAGAGAGAGAGAGAGAGAGAGAGAGAGAGAGAGAGAGAGAGAGATTGGGCTGAGACGATCAACTCAATTTCTGACGGGAAACTTTCGTCCATTTCCTCCCGAACGACCGGAGAACGAAGCAATCAAGAACATATCAGTTTCATCCCACTTTCTTAATCACTCTTCCCTCTCATTCCCCTCAAACCCCTCCTCTCCGCACCCCCAACCACCATCCCACCCCTCTCCACCGTTTCTCCATTCCCCTACCGATCCACCCAATTCTGCCCTATCCTGCCTCGATTCTCTTCTAAAACTGATAACATCTTTCCAAGATTACACATCTGCCCTATCCTGTCTCGATTCTCTTCTAAAACTGATAACATATTTCCAAGATTACACAATCTGACAGCATCCCCATTCAGAAAAAACCTTTCTTTTTACCTCCCTAGAAATATTCTGTCCAGATTTTTTTTTAACCCTCATGCATGTTAACATACACAGGCATTGAGAGGAAAATGATCAATTGTTTTTAATGTTACGTATCAAGTTCGATCAACAAAGGTCAGCATCTGGACTCCCAAGACGTATGGAGAGTACGAGTCCCGCAGGTTTTAGTACAGACTATCCGCAGACTGAGAAATACACAACATTTTGCGACAAGTTTTCAAAATGGCCAGCTACAAGTAAATAAATGGAAAAATGTATTCAACATTCTAATGTTACACACACACACACACACACACAGTGCGCACATGCAAAAACAAAAAACAAAACAAAAAATCTGCCGAGGTGAAAACTGTACGCACAGACCGAAACTGAACGTACGGCTGCAGACTGACTCGCTGGTCTGACCCACTGACAGGGAGGTCCAACGAGTGCGGCGGGAAAGCCCCCATCTTTTCTTCTTACTTTTTTTTTTTTTTTTTTTCACACGTTCTACTGCTTCTAATGGGTTTGAGCGCAATCGTCTGTCACTGACACTGCAACTCGTTAGACCAGAAAGGGCTTTGATGGATAGGTCTGCGAGCAGCAGGAGGGGGGAGGGGGGGGGGGGGGGGGGGGGGGGGGGCGTGCAGAAGTTCCTTGAGGATGGGGGGAGGGGGGGGGCGGAGGAGGAGGAGTAAGTGCGAGTCGTGTGCACTGGGCTGTTCATTTAGCTCAGTGGGTGCGAGCGAAGTGGGAGCTGGGAAAAAGAAATGCAACGGATGAGGCATAAAGACAGGACGAAGGTTATTAATCAAAACGGATGGGGTATGCTTTGGTCACTTACAGGTAGCAATGACCATGACGAACTAAAGCATAAACTGGTCCCAACATTACACTTTCACTTTGCTCACACACACACACACCACACACACACACACACACACACACACACACACACACACACACACACACGGTCTTCAAATTCAAAAATCCGTTTGCAGATAATAACAGAAAATAAATCATGTTATTCATCTTTAATCCGATAAAGGCACATCAGTTAGTTCTTGCTGGGTCCCCTCTCATTGTGGCATTTCAGCAAATGAGAGAGTCGATCAGGCTGCAAGAAAGGCAGCTCGAAATGTTGAGGGTTCAATTCCCCTTAATATTCCCTTGGATTTTAACAGAATGCAAAATATTCTTCTAAACAAAACATCGGATGAGAGCTTCAGAAACTTGATAATGAACTCAGATACTCAGTATTATCAGAGTTGTGTTAAATTTTGTGGCAAAATCAACTCGAAAGCCTCGTCAAACAATCACCTTGCTTCTCTGTCTAGAGAGAGATTAGAAGTTTACTACACAGAATGCGGTTAAATTCCCTTCGTACGAAGTTCTGTAAAAACATTAGATGTATGTGTGGAGAAACACTCGGAGTAGGACATCTGTTAATCAATTGTCCAAGAGCAAGGGAATTATGTCGTAAGTCGGGCGTTTGTAGTTTATCTGACGGATCCAGTCCGTCATCTGTGTCCAAGATTTTGAATGACTACTCTTTTCTTTCCTCAGTTGGTAAATGTTTGTTACACAGCCCAGTGGGCATTTACCTTTGATGTTCTATTCTTTAATATTAGATTGTTTTATATTAGATTGTTAATTACTTAGCATTACTTACAGTACTCTTGCTCCTATGCTACACTCAGTTTGAAGTGTACTTGCCTAATTCTGGATAAATTGACACATTTACGTACAAAAGCGCGCGCGCGCGCACGCACACACGCACACTCACACACACACACACACACACACACACACACACACACACACACACACACACACACACACACACACACACGCTCACACACAAACTCACATCCACAATTTTGTCTCTCTATCTGGCCATCTCCAATCTCAACTCATATCATAAGAAATGTTTATTCATACAACACATTTTTCAAGAAACAACCACACAGTTAATACGCACATTTCATATACTTCAACACATCATCTGATATCACTTTTAGTGGAAGGACGTTAAACGAGGGAGAGAAAGAGAGAGAGAGAGAGAGAGATATATATATACAAGCAGGCACACACTCTTCATGATGCCTTCACCTATACTGTCCATCCTCTCTCTCTCTCTCTCTCTCTCTCTCTCTCTCTCTCTCTCACACACACACACACACACACACACCACACACACACACACACACACACGCACACACAATCCGTGATAAAGATTTAACTACTGAAAATCGCAACTTACACAAACACAAAAGCACGCACACGTATGCAAAACACGCACACAGTCGCACAAAACGAAAACGTGTGTTCATGAGTTTACCCTTGCGGTGGCATGCATGCTCACACGCGCACGCACGCGCGCACGTGTGTGTGTGTGTGTGTGTGTGTGTGTGTGTGTGTGTGTGTGTGTGTGTGTGTGTGTGTGTGTGTGTGAGTGAGAGAGAGAGAGAGAGAGAGAGATCCATTTTTTTCCTCCAGACAGACAGACAGCTGTGTACAGAGTGAGACGATGACTAATTTTTGCTGTGATTTTTAATGGCCATAGTACTGACGTTGCTGTATTGATGTAATGGCTATCACGTACTGATTTTTGCTGTGATTTGATGTAATGGCTATCACGTACTGATTGTTGCTGTGATTTGATGTAATGGCTATCACGTACTGATTGTTGCTGTGATTTGACGTAATGGCTATCACGTACTGATTGTTGCTGTGATTTGACGTAATGGCTATCACGTTTGTCAAATGAGTGCAACCTTTCAGTTTTGACAAGGGAGGGGAAACGCAATCCACAAGAAGGCAAGGACAGGGTGAGGAGGGGGGTTACGGGGTGGAGGAAGAGGGGAGGCACGAGGCCGGTACGTACAGACAGGGAAAAGCAGGGGGGGGGGGGGGGGGTGAGGGGGGGGGGGGGGAGGGGGTATAGGGCCGTGGGAAATAAACACATTTGAGCTGTTGACACTGACGGCTTAAACAAGCACTGTTGTCTTGAGCAACACGTCCCAGCAACGTAGCAATAAATCAGACCGACAAATAAACACGCTCACAGCCACGCAGAACGCTCAGTCGGTGTGAGGTCTTAGTCCCAGAGACGAATTCACACCAACTACGGCGTACGTTTGTTGAAGGATGCGTGTGTGTGTGTGTGTGTGTGTGTGTGTGTGTGTGTGTGTGTGTGTGCGTGCGTGCATGCGTGTGTGTGTGTGCGTTGTGTGTGTGTGTGTGTGTGTGTGTGTGTGTGTGTGTGTGTGTGTGTGTGTGTGTGTGTAGCCGCGTACAGGTACATGTGTGTGTGTGTGTGTGTGTGTGTGTGTGTGTGTGTGTGTGTGTGTGTGTGTGTGTGTGTGTGTGTACTTGTGTGTGTGTGTGTGTGTGTGTGTACTTCTTGTTGGTGGAGGTGAAGGTAGTAGCGTGTAGTGGTAAAACGCGCGCGCGCGCGCGCGTGTGTGTGTGTGTGTGTGTGTGTGTGTGTGTGTGTGTGTGTGTGTGTGTGTGTGGTTTTGCTCCGCTGTACACCCTTCGCAGTCAGGCGTTGCGAGTTCGGATCCCGCTGATACCAGCGTCACAAACTGACATTTAGGCTATGCTGTCGTCCTCGTGGTCTCAGCTAGTGTCAAACCGTCCCAGTTCTCCGCTTCTGGAATGGTGAGTTATCTCACTCTGCTTCCTTACATTTCGTGGGATGAGGAAGTTCGTTTTGAATGTGGGCTACTCCTACACCGGACTATATCCTCGTCTGAATGAAGAACTTGAATGTGATTATACACGCGAGGTCCAGTGGCGAAAAGCGTGTAGCCTTGGGACTGATGTCTCTGGCTGTGCGGTATTTTAAGGCTGAAACCCCTTGAGGATGCCAAGTTCAAATTGAAAACAGTTCTGCCTGCAGACGTGAAAGTGGAAACCTACAAAACTTCTCGGCTCCACTGTCCGGTCTGCTTACCCCCCCCCCCCCCCCCCCCCCCCCCACCCCCCAATCCTCCTCAAATGGGAGAGGTTGGGGGAAGGCATAAAAACGTTGAAAGGAAGGAAATGATACAAACAGTGCTGAAAAAGGCAACAACAACAAGCTGTCACTTGCATACCTTTTTTAA
>JADBJO010000083.1:337500-340000 GCA_016801955.1 Conus betulinus
CAAGCAGAGAAAGAAACAGACAAACAAACAGAGACAACAAACAGATTTCATTCACTGATTCAGTACAAAACAAGAACACTGGCTTCAAGCACTGGTCACCATCAACTGCTGCAATCAGTGCATCACAGAGATTCAGCCAACATTAAAAAGTGAAACCCAACCTTATCATCACACACAGAGCCTGAAGTTACTCTGACACCCCTGACCTTTGGTTTCAGCAATGCTCAGATATCCAGTCTCCAATGAACAAATCAGACTGAGGTGAGGGACACCATGATCTAAAATGAAGCTTGAAAAAAACGACTTTTTTGCAATGTTTGCTTGCAGACTTGTTGAATGATATTGTGTTTGCGTGCATATGTGTGTGTGTGTGGGGGGGGGGGGGGGGGGGGGGGGGGGGGGGGGGGGGGGAGGGGGGGAAGGGGGGGGGACATTTTCATGGACAAAAGGAAATAATTCACCAGTAAAAAGGAAATTCTTCACCAGTAAGGAAGTATGTAAAAACCATTCAGTGATTCAAAAAAATGGTCAACGAAGATGGTGTTGTTTCAGAACAATCGTGGCAAACCACCATGGCGGAGAATATGCAAATGCTGCAATGCTTCAAAGGCTTTTTATGTTTGTATGTTTGTTTAAATTGGTTTTAAATGCTTGGATATACAAATGCACCACTATTATCATGGTTTCCATTGTACAAAGCTTCCTGGAAATCATGCATTCTTTACTTTAACATCGTTTCCATTTTCAAATTGATTTTGATTTACTGGAAGAAAAAAATCATACATCTGAGAATGTGAGTCCATGTGTAAGGCAAATGTGTGAAGTTTTAAAATGTTTAAAATCGCCAGCCCTGACCGGGCTCTGTCTGGTCAAGCAGGCTGTCATGAAACTGAAACTTAATTCATAATCAAGGGTTTTTGTTTTGTTTTTGTTTGCGTTTTGTTTTGATTTGTTTTTCATCTGTTTCTTTTTCCTGTCCCTTCCTGTCTCCTTAAGTAATCCTGACTAATGTGGCTTCTTATGAATCTGCAATTCACATTTAATCTTTTGTTTTCAAGGCTGGCATACCTGAGTGAATCCTCATATTGTCTTTATGATTCTTCAGATATTGTCTTTATGATTCTTCAGATAACACTTTACATTTATTTTCCTCCAGTCTTGTGTAACTAAGTGACATTTAAGTTCTCATTGCCCTGGCATTGCTCCTGTTGACTCTTCAATAACTATTATTCATCACCAGATCTTTTCCGTCTCATGTGAGTGACAGAAGTCGTGCCTAAGAAGTGGTCATCCATGTGAATTCAGCCATCTCATCATGGCCATAGTCAGGCCTGCCTCTGCTCTTCCATCACATGCTATGAAATTAGCACAATCCCACTGAGCAACACAGCCAATATTACAGTAGGAAAACAACGGCTAAATGTATGACAGGCTGGATAAATAAACAAACAAAAATTCCATAACAGAAGGTTACATTTGTTTCCAGTATTCATCCACCACAAGATCAGCCATGATTTATAACTGTATAAATCCCCTATTTCCTTTATTCTTTTCAGCTCATGCATTCAAAACAAGTTTCTGTTTTGAATTAGTCAACTACATCCAAGTTTGACATCCACCGAAGGTGATATTGTAGATGGGGATGACTTTCCCTGGAAAGTGGAGGGAGAGGACCAGTCTTACACTTTACTGGTACCACCAGAATGACACATTAAAATGGGCAGTGAAAATGGCAGTTTTTATGTTGGGCACCGCCTGGATTTGAATTCACAACATCTGGAGCGAATTCTTGCTCTTCCACTTTGCCACCAAGGTACCAAACTGTTATGGATTTTCAACAAAGATAAATGTTATTCGGTCAGATCCAACATTTCCGAACTGATGCAACACTGATGGTGACCTGTTTTTGAGAGAGACCACAGTGACTGCTTACTTCGATCCAGTCGGGGTGGGGGGCGGTATTTCACTCCTGACTGGCTCCAAAACACAGGAATGGAACCTCGTACTTGCACAAAGGACACAAGATGCGGGGCAAACTCTATGATCTGAAAATACACACAAAAACCATAGAAGAAATAAATATGGCCTTTGTTTATGGATAACATTGTACGCTTTTGACCACTCAAAAACAACATTAAAATTTTAATCAAATTTAGTGACAGACAAGGCATTTTAATGACTTGGCCCTTGATATGTTCACTTTCAGTAAAAACATGTTAACAAAAGAAAAAAATTTCACCACTCTCTCCCATCTCCTCTGCTCTGCTATAATCTCTCGCTCCACTCCTACTCTTCCCTCTCATCTTTCCCATTCTCTTCCACAAGTATTCTGACAACTAGGAAACTGCCTCAGAACACTCAGAACCTGTACAAAGAAAAATTTGAGTTAGACCTCCAGCATGACCTCCACACAGACCCTGATCTTGAACTAGTTGTCTTTCAGAGCTGCAAGCTACTGGACCATTCACACTGCTGTGTTTCCTGACTTTGTCCCATGCAA
>JADBJO010000083.1:342500-360000 GCA_016801955.1 Conus betulinus
CAGTGGTATATCAAATGAATATCCTACGAGCAATGCTGAGAAGACATCAAATTGTGAGCATCTTTCAATAACCAAAGTGACTGAATTGTTTAGACAGAAGACTCAGACATCAATGAGGTCAACAACAAAAAAATAAAAAATAAAAAAAACACCTCCAACACTGATTGCACACCAGGGAGAGAGGTAGTGGTGGGGGGGTACCCCATGTGACCATGATGAGATATGACACTAGGGAATTTTGACAGTTAGACTTAGTGAATGGAATGAAAATTCTTGTTTCTGTCCTGCTGTTCCCTAATTTACAAAATGACTGGTTTGAATGTGCGACATATACCACATCCCTACTGACTTGTTTCTAAAGTCTGTTGCTGAAGAAACAAGCAATCATGCAAACAAAAGCCAGCAGTTTATGTATTTCATGGATTATCCTGTTCAGAACATAGACTTCTTCCAACTGTCTGTGTTTTCCTGGCTACCAGCCAAGCCAGTGTGCTGGTTTTATGTTTAAAATAATTACAGTGACATTTTTTTTAAATTGTCCATGAGCTGGATTTTCAAGGTAGGACAAGAATATCTTTCACATAAATAATAACTCAATAAGGGACTGCACATACATAATAACTCAAGATGTGACTGATCATTTCTGACAGTTTCATTCAATAATTCTCAGTGACATTTTTTACTTTGTCCCATGAGCTGGATTTTCAAGTATGACCAGAATATCTTTCAAATAAATAATAACTCGATATGGGACTGCACATACATAATAACTCCAGATGTGACTGATCACTTTTGAAAGTTTCATTCGATAATTCTCATAAAAATTTTTGGCCATTTTTTTTTTCCCCCTATCCATTACAAATCATCTGTCTGTAAGAAAAAGAAAGGAAAACAACTGGCTACCTTGAATGAGTTCAGCTGCTGCTGCTTAAAAAAAAGGTCCACAGGAAACATCTCCAAGTAGTGAAGACATATTCTACAGACTTAAAAATGCACAAAATGAGTCTGCATGATGCCTGTATTAGACAGCCTACATTATTTCAAGATGACTGCAGTGTCACACATTCTGCTCATGACCTTTGCATACTAGACCATAACTGATAAACAACAAGTGACAAGCTGACATTCACTGTCTTCAAACTGCAAAAAGGTGAAACATGGATTTCTCCTTGTCTTTTCTACATAGGCTTTATTCCACAGTGTTTATATCCCAACTGGTCCTTCAAACACCTGTACATCCATGATCATTGTCTGGAGCTAAAAATGTGGCATCACATACAGGAGTCCCATACTTCTGTTGTTACTTCAGAGCAGCTGTAGTTCATGTCCTAATCCAAAATGCACAACACAAAACATTCTACGCTTCAAGGGATAATGGTAGCAGTTATGTTGTAAAGCCAGGCTAAATCAATGATGTCTCTAATGAGGAGACCCACACTGCAAGCCATCATGAACCCATAATCTTTTGGACATGGGCTTTCAAATGGCATGGAAGGAGAAGATAAACCAAAACTAAAGAATACAGGAAATGAAGGACCTGAGGCTTATCTTTTATTTATTGTGTTCATGAACAATATTAGCGATGCTGTGGTAATCCATTTTGGTTTGAGACTTCTTAACAGGGTTGCACTCTAAGCTTTTTGTGTGATATTCTGATGTCAGTCAGGTCGAAGAGATGTAGACATCTGCATTACTGACTGAAATGAAATTTTAAAAATTAGCGATGCTGTCAAAGACACTCATGTGATGGGTGATATTCTAAATAAATGATTCAAGTTTTCACATTTGAATCCATAGCACACTCTGATTTGGCTTGAAGGCATTTGGAGGAGTAAAAGAAGAAGAAATTTACTTGACTAAAGAAACATCCTTCTGAAGAGGTTGGAAGTAACTTTTGGCATTCAGGGCAAAGTTCTTGACTCATCTCTATCATACATCAATGGTTGTCACCAATGGCTGCATCTTTGCCCAAAGTCCACAAGGGCTCTGTGTTGGGTCCAGTGTTGTTCACACTTTATTCTCAACCCTTCTCTGAAATTATTTCAGCACATGATTGTGACTTATGCAGATGACACTGAGTTGTCAAAAAGTCCACAATTTGAAAAAAATTCTGTGATGCATGTTTAGTGTTGAGTTATGATCTGTTGATGCTCTCCGCAAGATGAACAGCAATAAACTCATGCTAAACACTGACAAAAAAAGAGATGATGCTTGCTGGCACTCTCTTAAGAAACAAGCACATGGGCCATGGACTTATAAACACTGGTGGTGATGAAGTTAATTGTAAACCAACAGTCAAATATCTAGGAGTCAACCATAACCAGATACTTTCAATGGCAGGATCAGATGAGCAGTTGATGTCATGCATCATTCTTGGAACTCTGCCTCATTCATAAATACATTTCAACTGATGCAACAGTGAGACTTGTCAATTCTCAGCTTGATAACTGTAATTCAGTATTGTATGGTTTGCCAGCAAAACAAATTTCCCAGCTCTAGTGAATTCATAACAGTGCAGCAACACTTATCCTAAATTTTCAAAAAGCTTGATCAAGTTACACCACAGCTGAGGATGCTTCACTGGTTGCCTGTTACATGTTCATTACCAGCAAAAGCTGGCTGCTCTTGCCTCTCCTTTCTTTGATAGTTCTCCCCCACCACACCTGTCCTCAAAACTCTGTGCACACTAGTCATCATGTGCTTTCCACTCTTCAGTCATAAACTCCTGAAGATCCCAAAGTGAAATGAAAAATCATTTAGTGAGCATCCCTTCACCTTCACTGCCCTAACTGTTTGGAACTCACTGCCACTGCCTCCCACTTTGTAAACCAGCTGCCTTGCCTGTTTCACTGCACAGCTAAACACCTGTCTTTTCAGCCACGCATTTTCGCACTATGTGTACACAATCATAAGTTCTGTGACAAGTTAGTTGTTACATGTGAATCAGTGAAGGACTGGATAGAGTATGAGAGCTTAATGAGTGGTTTCAGGTAGACTTGAGCTATACAGATAATACTGATCATTACAATTATCGTTACTTCTATTTTGCCTACTTGTAAGTGTGTTTGGCCCCCTACTTTCTGATTTGAAAAGTCAGATGCTTTGACATATGCAAGCAAAAATCACAATTTATTGCCAGTAAGAAGTGTTCACCCCAAATATTACAGGGCCCAAGGTTTAGAAAAAATGACAGGAGCACACTGTGTCAAAAGAAATCAGAATTTCTTTTTTATGAAGAAAAACGGAGCCAGTGATCTACCACAGTAAGTCACTGAGGTAATCGAGACAGAGACATGAGCGCACAGTAGATAGGAGAAATGTGTAAAGACATAACTCACCTGCTCTGTCTCCACGTAATTTGCCACTGCACCATTCTCGTCAATCCCCCTCTTTCTGGACCTGGTGCCTGCCATCACACCATGGCAATTAGTGACAGTAAGTTCTGGCAGATCTGGTCTTTCATTTTAACTAGGCAAAATGAACATTTTGTAAGTTTACCAACAGCATTCACATGTGAACATTTTGTATACTGACATGAAAAATGTATGGCTTTCTTTTTTTATCCAGTTCATCTTGACTACACAGATATATCCGTTGTGTGTGTGTGTGTGTGTGTGTGTGTGTGTGTGTGTGTGTGTGTGTGTGTGTGTGTGTGTGTGTGTGTGTGTGTGTGTGTGTGTGTGTGTGTGTGTGTGTGTGAGTGTGTGTGTGTGTGTGTTAGTATGTGTGTGCTTGCTTCCATGAAATGGGTGCTAATACATGAGACATGTGTCTAGGTTGGATGAGATTTTTTATCTAGAAACTAAAATATGTACCCTTCTTTTCATTTTAACTTTCAGACGAACCATTTGTTCAGTAAGCTCTGGTACTTCATAACTGTTGTTCCAAGAAACATGAACATGCATGAATGTGCATGAGCTTGCATATGCGCGTGCATGTGTGCACACACACATACATACACACAAATGTATATGCACACATGCACGCACACAACCACATTTGCACACACACACACACACACACACACACACACACACACACACACACACATATAAAAACACACACACACACACACACACACACACACACACACACACACACACAACGTACACACAAACAAACATGCATGCACAAATACACATCATACACACACACACGGGGACACACACACACACACACACACACACACACACACACACACACATGCATACATGCACACACACATCCACATGCACTTACACATCCACATTTGCTCACACACACACACAAACACACACACACACACACACACACACACACACACACACACACACACACACATACACACACACACACACACACACACACACTACTTGCTTTACTTCCAAGCCCCCCCAAAATGGTGCACAGAACAATGATTACCAGCTCTGTGTCTGCTGCGCCTGGAGATGAGGTTAATGTTGTAGCAGAGCGGCTCCATGCGGAAGGTGCTGTTGAAGTCTGGACTGGCACCTGGACTGGAACGTTTGTCTTCATCAAAATCCATACAGCACTTCTCCATTTGAACAAACCCTTGAATGATGGGTAAGATCCAGTGGCTGGAGAACTCACTCTGCAACCGCACAAAGCTAGAACAATTAGGCTTAGAAATGTTTACGATACAGAAGGGGCTTTTTTTTCTCAAATCTTTTTCAAAATATGTTAATATTTTTTTTTTTTATTATTGCGTAAAAAAAGATGGAATGTTCCTTACTTTGCTTTAAACATCACATTTCTTTAAACCCATTTAAAGCAAAGTGGTCTGAAAATAACCATTCATGGTGATATGTTCTCTTCATAGTGCACCAGCCTGCAAACTTAAAAAAAGAACATATCTTACAACACTATTCAAAACAAAATGTGGCACTTTCTTTCCTTCTGTTTTAGCTTCCATATTTTTTAAACTCCTTAGAAAGAAAGAGGTCTGGTAGCAAGTATTCATGTTGATGTTCTCTTTTCATAACTGTAGAAGCCTAGAAACTAACATACAACGTAACTACAAATACTTGTCACAAGGTTCACAAGGGTACATAAAACAAATGATAAGGCTGGATAAAGTAATGATGTATCCACAGAATTCTCAGGCAACTCGATGAAAAAGCCAACCTGTTCTTCCACCAGCTCCTCCAGCATGGGTTTGTTCCAGAAGAATCGTTCATCAGCCCGCTCCAACAACCCTTTAGAGCTTGGATAGCCTGCCGTGTTCTGACGTTGAAGACTGTTAGTGAGATCATAGGTATCACTGTAGTAGAAGAAGTCGGAGTCATTGTACATCTTGAGGAGTTCCTGTAGGATGAAAACACACACACATACAACAAATTAAAACAAGGAAATCCTCCTTGACTGTTTTCATGGTTTTTTTTTTTCTTTTAACTTGAATTAGTTCTCTCACATTTGTACATCATGCATGTGAGTTGTTTACAAGTATAACAAAGTATTCAGGCAAAGAAAGAGTATAAGAGAAAGTGTTAACTGATTATGCAGGTATCATACTCCCAAAAATCCTACTAGAATGACTCAAATGCATTCTATAGTTTTAACCCTTGCAGTCCTGACATACTGATTAGCTGTGTAACCTTCCCCACTTTGCATGTTTTGGGTGTTCAGTTGGGGTGATAGGGACTGCTTTACTTAAGATGCCATAACTCTTGATTGGCACATAAAAAACGGCACACAGCTACCAAAGTGCAATCACTATATGACATATTACATTTCCAATGTGTTTGAATTATCAAGTTACGTGTAGTTCTTTGACAAACAGAAGCCAAACAAATCCTTCATCACATCAGCCAGAACTTCCTATTTCAACAGATTACATTATTACATTTGTGACAAAATGCAGCTTTAAACTTGACTGTGTCATGGTCAAATATGTTTTCTACAACTATGATAAGCGTTACATACAGTAGATTTGAAGCGAGAGTACTGCCTACCCTCTGGCCAGGCACAAGCAGTCATAACCTCATGGCCTGCAATCTTTTGTGAAAATACCAACAACTATGGCCTTTTGACAAATAGTGTTATATGCAAATAAAAACAGCGAACGCCTCTTGCTCAGTAACATTCTTTACAGAAAAAAAAAACTGTCATGTAGTATTTATTCAGATATGCCCATCACATTTATTATGTGCAGCTAAATGATGGACCTTGAAACACTTACCTCATACACTCGTCTTTCAAACTTCTCTCTGTCTTTAGTTTCTTTCTGAAAATAGATCAAAATCAAGAAAACTACATACATAGATAAGTTCATATATCTGAAAAAAAAAAAAAAACACAGGCAAAAGACTCTGACACCAAGCAGACATCATGTTTACATTCATACAGTCTTGCAGTCAAACACAGTGATGAACACAGAAAAAACAACACACACAAAATCAAACCAAGTCTCAGAGAACAGCATGCAAACTGTATATGTTTTGACACTAAAGAATTACGCCAGGTGGAGCAGACTCCAACAGTGTCATGGATACTGTGCTGTAAAGTGTTCATGTCTGACATCATGTAAATCCCAACACTCCGTAACAACATGTTTTATAGTGAGTGGTACATCACACAATGCACCACATAGCTTCTTCAACTTTTAAAAGATAACGAGTGTGTGTCAAAGGAGTGGCCTGTGCACGAACGGCACCAGACATGACATCCAACAGAAGAGACAAGTCCTCAGCCAGGGCAGTTTGCTCACACAAGGGGCTGATTTCAGGAGAATGCTTCAACAGCAGTCCCTGCAGAAGACTGCTTTCTTTCTTTTATGCTTGACCAACTCAGTTCATTCTTTTGTCCTCTAATTATGTGACAACACAGAGGCAATGTCTTGAAACAGAGGGTAGAAAAGGATTAAGCATTGTTTCTGTGCATTTCTGAAAATAACTGCGTTTTTCAATAATGTTCATGTTAATAAGTTTCAAATTTTATTCAAAAGCATGGTTTAAAAATATTTTCAATTGTTTGTTCATGTAAAAGTAACCTTTTTGTTTCTGTTGATGTAATCACTCATTAAAAAGGTTTTCAATGTTTGTCCATATACAAGTAACCTTTCTGGTTTTATTGATATATTCACTCATTACCTCAAGTCTACATTAGTACATATCAAAACAGTTTCATGGTACATGTTTACAAAAATTATCTCATCTCCATTGGGTGCTCAACTTAAGACTTTCAGATGAATTTTTTAAAATGCAGAAGAGAAAAAGCTTCTTCTTGCATTTGCTACAAACCAAAGTTCAGAATTTTCCTTTTAATCTTCAGAAAGGATCCTATAAGCAAGAAAAGAATGGCCCTCTATCAACATAAAAAAGCTGTACACAGGCACCCAAACTGACAGAGAAAGTGAAACCACCTGGATCAAGCTCCACAAGTAATGTCTATTGTACCTGTCTACCAGATACTGTCCTGATAAATCAAACTTTGATGGGCCACCAGAATTCTGCCTTCTTAGACAGAGCTGCACCTATCAAAAATGCACAAACCATGGAAACCACGTTTTTTTATTTTCCTATCTATACTCCACATTGCCAATATTACTTGTCAGCTTCAAGCCACTTGATTCTTCACACCTCATCCACATGCATGACCTAGTCATTTCAAATTACCCATCTTCCATTATCAAACTTGAAGTGGACTCCAGTGTATGGGATAATTCAAATACATGTAGCCTGAACTGCTGCAGAACATTTATCTGTTACACTCTCCTTTATGTTGAACAGTAGGGAGCTATAAAAAAAAAAATGGAAACAACACTGCAGGCCACAAACAACAATCTCCACTAAACAGCCCATAGAGAAATTTGATTCAGTCCACTCAGCTCTGATGAGGATCCCAGACAAATCCAAAAGATTTCTGGACGTATTTGAAACAAGAACTCTATCACTGCCAGCATTCCAACCTTTAAAAGTTTAAGTCCAATGGTTTATTCATAACACACTCCAACAAGAAGACAGAGGAGCTGAACAGTCTGTTTTTACAGTATTAAGCAGTTTTGTGTAATGTACTTTAACTTTTATATCACAATGAAATTTCTATGCCCCCGCTGTGCTACCATTCACATCTTAGCAATCAAGTTAGCAGCCAAATCTATCCTGACCAGAGGGACAGGCCCAGACAAACTCTTATCTTGTTTCTGGAAGGAGATGGCCATGATAACTGCCTCTATCATCTTACAGATCTCTCAGTCCTCATTGACACAAAAGAGATACTCTGGGCTTGGTGTGTTGGTCCTAAAGAGTGCAATAGTTTACAAAATATTGAACTACAGACCTATCTCATTCACAAACATTCCTGCAAGGGTACGTGAATAATCATCATAGGAGCCACATTGCACCACTTTGAACCAAACACCAAATGTTCTAACCAGCTAACTGATTTCCACAAAACACTAATCCTACAAGATTCATTTTCTTAAGTCTGTCAAGTATGTTTCGGTAAAAATGGAGCATGATGCTGATAGACACAATTAGTCTGGATATTACCAAAGTTTTCAAGCTTGTGAATCATAGTGTATGGCTCTAAAATTACCACTACAGTCTGCAAGGAAGCTTTAATGGATAACAAAATTTCCTCTCCAACTTATGCTGATGCCACCCAGTCTGACCATGCAAACCTCAAGTCCAGATTCCACAAGGCTCTGCGCTTAGTCTCTGCCTGTTCTCATCATATATCATTGTCTCCCTCCCATTATCTGGAGACCATCTTCCAGTGTCACTCTTCTGCTTTCTCACACAACCTGCTAACTTCAAAATGATCTCTGTAGGCTGGAGGACAAGGAGAGGAAGAGGGATATTTTTTATTTTTTTCATCCTTACAAATGCAACACTTTATCCTAAAAAAGAATAGCATGAACCCCAAGAGGATATATCTGCATCCATGACACTATGAAGATCATGAACGCATGTTGTTCATATACAGAGAGTCCAGCAGTGTACCTAATAACTCAGAGCTTGACAAGCAGTTTCCAGTCACATGCAGAACATCTGACCATAAACAGATTCTGTAAACAAGTCAATGAAAATATTCTCTCATCAAAACTGCATCACCAGCAAGACTAGCCATAACTGTTCAGCAAATGCAATGTTTAAGTACAGAATCTCTCCCTTTTTGTGTACTGGTCTATCCAGCCTTTTTGTCTCACAGATTCAACATTGCATGACACACTGAATAGCAAGAGACAAAAGTAAGCCAGTCCTGACTCTTTTGTACCAAGTTTAAGTGAGTATACTGTGTGTCAAGATGGATCCTCCATAGTTTTAACAAGATCCACTATCACACCAGTCAGAGGGGCCAAGAGACCCCCTCTGAATCATTCTGCTGGCACTCCTGAGCTCCTGTGTACTGACTCACACTACAACAGTTTTTAATCACACATCATCCTAGGAAGGAATCGTTTAAAATAGAAACAAGAGGACTGCTATACATGCAACTGTTCAAGTGAACAAGCTTGCAACATCTGTGATCTCTGCCCTAAAGGGTCACTGTCAATATGAAGGAAATTCATCAGTGTACCATCTAGAAACACAGAAACAGCTTCAATGTAGGTGACATGTTCATCAGCTTTGGTTGCTTAAGTTAGAATAAAGTTACAGGTCTGCCAGACTCACCAAGCTGTTCAAGATTAGCGATAGTGCAGTATGTGTGAGGTGCACAATTTCAACCCTTTATCAGCCAATAGTATCAATATATACCATACTCTAACAGAACTCCCACATCCACATCTTCTTTCCCTCTGCCATTCACCTGTGGATTCATGTCCCGGAATAAGCTCTCACTGCCAGTTTCCCCAATGCCAAAAAAATCCATCATGGCCTGGCTGAATGCCACAGGCTCATTGAACCAGACAGCTTTCAAAACCATCACCAGGCTTTTTTTTTCTTTCTTTTTTTTTTTTAAAGAACGTATGAGGCCAAGATGGCCAAATGACTGGGGATACTTACAGTCACACACCCTACACTTTCTTTCTGTGCCCCCTCTCTCTCTCTCTCTCTCTCTCTCTCTCTCTCTCTCTCTCTCTCTCTCTCTCATTCTCTTGAAATGATAGAGTATCTCTCCATCTCTATCTCTCTGTCCCTCTATACATCTCTTAAATGAAATTCCTGTCTGTCTCTGTCTGTCTGTCTGTCTGTCTGTCTGTCTGTCTGTCTCTCTCTCTCTCTCTCTCTCTCTCTCTCTCTCTCTCTCTCTCTCTCTCTCTCTCTCTCTGGCACCTGCACACCACCCACTGTGAATATTTGTCCTGTTAAAGAATTCCTCTCAAAAATCAGATCGAAAATTCAATATATTCCTACATTCCCTGTCATATTGATAATCTTAACTCTTCTTTTTCCCTATCTAAAAAAAAAAAAAAAATAAAAAAAAAAAGCCCAGTCTTCCTCACACATCACACTCACTTCAGCTTCAAGAATACTGCACAGAAATAAAATTCCAACTAGTACAACTCTCTTTCTCCATTCCTCTTCCCCTCCCTCATTCTCATGAAAAAAATTCTAGTGCATCTCTCCATCTTCATCTTTCCGCCCCTCTATATATCTCTGAAATGAAATTCTTTTCTCTCTGTCTGTCTGTCTGTTTGTCTGTCTGTCTGTCTGTCTGTCTGTCTGTCTGTCTGTCTGTCTCTCTCTCTCTCTCTCTCTCTCTCTCTCTCTCTCTACAACTCTCTGAAATCTCTCTCTGGCCTTAATAATCACATGACTGAAATGTTTCTGGCTCTCATTCACACCTGCAGCCTAATTATATTCCACCAGCAGCGACTGCCTCTTTCTTTCAGTGTGGGCGTCCAATCCCTTCCTGACCCCCTTCCACAGCACATTCCACCAAATGTCACTATTTGTCAACAACAGCTGGCCATTAACGCTGACAGAAGAATAAGAGACCTGTGCAGCTGTCAGCCATGTACAACACACCTGCTGAGTCCCCCCGGTTATCACAGCTATCACTCGATCTGATACACACTTTACCAGTGGTGGATTTACAAAGAACTTGAATACTGGTTACAGTTATTCCTCAGATCTTGTTGTATTTTTCTCTTTCAGCAGATTCAAGGTGGGGGGGAGGGAGGTGGAGGAATGATGGGGACAGGGTGGATGGTAATGGGAGGGAGGGGGAAGGATCAGAGTGGGGAAAAAGTCGGGGATGAGGAGATGAGCCATAGGGAATGCACTTAAACATATTCTTTCTTTTCATATCAGGCTTTCACTAACTACACTGACTTCAGCATGGAGCTGTGAAAGGTGAGGACTCTTAAAACTTTCAAAGCGTTTTTTTTTTTCCTCCCATTTTTTGTGTTTGGATGAAGCAGGAGAAATCTGTCTGGTCTTTTCATCAGCATCATTATTTAAAAAAAAAAAAAAAAAAAAAAAAAAAAAAGTTCATTTTTTGGTAAGCATCGCAAAAGAACACCAACTGGTTTATATCTGTTAGTGTGTGTGTGTGTGTGTGTGTGTGTGTGTGTGTGTGTGTGTGTGTGTGTGTGTGTGTAGCTGTTCTGCTCTGTGAAAACTCAAACATAAAATCTAGAGAGAAAGCAATACATAAAAGCAACTCCATTCACATCAACATATTTACTTATTCATTTCATGCTTTCACAATCACACTAAAACATGTCCAATATTCACAGGACGAGTCATCTTACAGACCTTGGACTTGCTAGTGACATTCTCTGCTGCATTCTTGATTGACTTCCAGGTCTTCTGAAGCAGCACGTTCTGATTGTCTGGCACGCTGACGCGCTCCTGTTTCTTGATCCCAAAATGGTGTTTACTGCAGAACTATGAACACAGTAACAGAAGTAAAATAACATGCAAGCCAACTTATATCATAACGAGCAAAAACTACCCCACTTGTTTACTGTTTATAACTTATCATTTTTTTTTGTTGTTGTTTTGTTTGGCTGATTCTTTTAGGGATCCTTGAAAACACATTGTGTTGTGTTTTACCATTTTCTTGTTGCTGTTGTTTGCTTTTTTTTCTGTCCCATCTTCTGTGCCACCTCAGTGGCACAGCACCCGTACTGCTCATTCCAAGCCCCCTGTCTAGAGCCACAGCCCAGCCCACCTCAGCTCTGGCACCTGAAATGCACAGGAGGCAGTCATTGTCAAGTCATCAAGAAGCAACCCACTGGAGGAGACACTGCACTGCTGCCAAGTCACTTCGGTGATGTTCAGTGGTGCCTGTTCTGATCCACTATATGCAGGACACTGCCTATCAAGCTCCCTACTGACGACAATAATTGCTTAGTTGTGGAGCCAGCATGAGTGTGCTCTCCCTTCGAAGGGCACCGCCACACTGTCCAACAACACCCCCATGAATTTACTGATACCGATGACCCTGACGGAATCAAACCAAGGCCACAGACATGGAGATGACATGGAAAAAGGTCACCGTGAGGACAAATGCTGATCAATGAGAATGAGGATGATGACGATGATGCTATGGATTTCCTTTCTGGTCTGAGACTGCATGACATGGCTATACTCTATGCTAACTTTCATTATATATCCTGGCATCAACCACGTCCAAGAGATAAACACCTACAATGTTGGTCAGAAAATTTAAGTAATACTCTCAGAGACACATCCATTTAGTTGATGATACTTGGCTGTGTGGTCCCAGTCTTCCCAACTGAGCTCGTAGTAAACTCAACTCTGGATAGGACGGCTGGGGCAGAAAAAATCCATATGGGTCTGATGGGAATCAAACCCACAATCTCCCATCCAGGAATTTGCAATGCTAACTACTTCGCCACAGCAGCGGGCTACTGTTGTATGTTTTTTTTGTTTATTATTTTTTTTTCTCATCTTAATACAAATAATTGTGTGTGCATGTACACACACACACACACACACACACACACACACACACACACACACACACACACACACACACACACACAATTTATCCACAAATATATGTTGAGCATGCAAAAGTATCCAGACACTCTTTTACTCTCACAGACATACTCCTCCCTTCTGATGATTGTGTGTGTGTGTGTGTGTGTGTGTGTGTGTGTGTGTATGTGTGTGTGTGTGTGTGTGTGTGTGTGTGTGTGTGTGTGCACACGCATGTGTGTGTGTGTGTGTGTGTGTGTGTGTGTGTGTGTGTGTGTGTGTGTGTGTGTGTGTGTGTGTGTGTGTGTGTGTGCGCGTGCATATGTGTGTGTGTGTGTGTGTGTGTGTGTGTGTGTGTGTGTGCGCGCGCGTGCATGTGTGTGTGTGTGTGTGTGTGTGTGTGTGTGTGTGTGTGTGTGTGTGTGTGTGCATGCATGTGTGTGTGTGTTGTTTGTGTGTGTGTGAGTGTGTGTGTGTGTGTGTCTGTGTGTGTGCGTGTGCGTGTGTGTGTGTGTGTGTGTGTGTGTGTGTGTGTGTGTGTGTGTGTGTGTGTGTGTGTGTGTGTGAGAGAGAGAGAGAGAGAGAGAGAGAGTGTGTGTGTGTGTGTGTGTGTGTGTGTGTGTGTGTGTGTGTGTGTGTGTGTGTGTGTGTGTGTGTGTGTGTGTGTGTGCATGTGTGTGTGCATGCGTGTGTGTGTGTGTGTGTGTACATGTGTGTGTGTGTGTGTGTGTGTGTGTGTGTGTGTGTGTGTGTGTGTGTGTGTGTGTGTGTGTGTGTGTGTGTGCCACTCTGTGTGTGTGTGTGTGTGTGTGTGTGTGTGTGTGTGTGTGTGCCACTCTGTGTGTGTGTCACTCTGTGTGTGTGTGTGTGTGTGTGTGTGTGTGTGTGTGTGTGTGTGTGTGTGTGTGTAAGTGAGGGTGTGTGTGTGTGTGTGTGTGTGTGTGTGTGTGTGTGTGTGTGTGTGTGTGTGTGTGTGTGTGTGTGTGTGTGTGTGTGTGTGTGTGTGTGTGTGTGTATGTGTGTGTGTGTGTGTGTGTGTGTGTGTGTGTGAGAGAGAGAGAGAGAGAGAGAGAGTGTACGTGTATGCATGTGCGCATCCACAGACATTAAATTGTAGATTTGTAGCCAACACATGTACCTAGTCAGGTGCACATGTGCATGCACATGAAAGTGAGTGTGAATGTATAGATGTAGCTGTGAAACTGAACACTTCTGAAGATCATTCCCTGGCTGCTTATGTAAATTTATGCACAACTCTTCATAAGTGTTTGCATTCATAGATGCACAATCAGTGACAACAGCTTACACTATGTAATGCTCTGTCAGATTCATTGTAACAACCCAACCCCACCCGCTCCTGAAAACTCTCACAACAGGGAGACAGTGAGTGAAGCAACGGCAGGGCAAGCGTTGTTCATGAATGGTGCAGACTACAATTTACCACCACTGCTTTGACAGCTGTGGGCATCTAGGGTCACCAATAATTGACTTTACTGCCCAGCTTTGCGAGAAGGGTCAGAAGTGTAAACAATTAAATCCTCTTGGATTAGTTGAAACTGTATGTGTATGTGTGTGTGTGTGTGTGTGAGCATGTTATGCTATTGGGCTCATGTGTGTGTGTGTGTGTGTGTGTGTGTGTGTGTGTGTGTGTGTGTGTGTGTATGTGCATGTGTGCATGCTGCATGTGTGCATGGTTATGTGCGTGCATGCATGTGTGCGTGCATGCATGCGTGCGTGCGAGCATGCGTACGTGTGTGTGTGTTTGTGTGTGACATGTAAACGTAAGCATGACAGAATACACGCAGTGTGTCTATGTGTATAGCATATAGATGATGGTATAAACAGGGGGAAAAAGAAAAAAAAAAAAAAAGAGAAAGAGCTATAAAGTGGCTAGGATCAAACAGGAAAGCTAGACAGAGCATATAGATTGAAAACGCTCACTGCATGGGGTGTTCATATATATATCAATGTTCATTGCTCCCACCAGTAAAAGGTTAAAAGCCTTCATTGCTCACATTAATAAAAGGTCAACCCCATTACTAATGGCTGTATGTGCACTGAACTATCAGAGGTTCACTGTGTCAGTGGCACAGCATGGTGGAAGGCAAGCCTATCCCTCTCATTCCCCTGCCTAAACCTACCCAGACCTGCATCCATTGCCCATTTATTGCTGGGTGGATACAGATGATTTTCAAGCTGTGAAAATCCGACATCCCCCACAGGTTTGGTTTCATGACTATCAGTTCAACATGCAAACATTGTAACCATTTGATTAGGGACTCTTCTACCTTGTTCACACCAGCTTACCTTCCGAAACCACACATCTCTTCTCCTAATGCTGTCTCATACGTATACAGTCAAGCACATCTAACAGAAACGGAAGAGACACAGATTGTCTTTTCTGGCTAACCCAAATTTCTGGTTCAGCAAATAATGCTGTTAGGATCAGTCAATCCATTTGTGTTAAGTAAAATTTTGGCTGATGTATTTTACAGTAAAGTGTAGTCAACCATATATTCCCACACTGCTATGTATGTACATTCTGATGCTCTTCATGACTGATACCAGGTCAACCAGTCCAAGGCAACAGCATGAAGTATTACAATTAAAGTTCCCATAAACCAATCATCACTCAATGCACCATTTCTTCAAAACTGGAATGATTATCATCTTGGACCTACTGAAGCAAGCTTCATGTCAACAAACAATAAAATCATTCACCTCAAGGTCCAAATCTTGCACAAGGTCAGTAGTGGTCAGTGGTAAGACAGCAATTTTCTTGATCTTGTAGAGATCTGGTGGCTGGCTATCTTCCCCAGCTCCTGTCTCTGACGTACCAGCAACAGTCTCCAGTCTGAATCTGTGAAAGTCCAGTGTTCAATTATCAGAAACTACTAAAAATAGACAGGTTTGTATGTGACAAAAGAAAATGAATTAGCAAAAATATCACTTTTTTTGGCTGGGGTGGGAGGCAAGGGTTTATGGTGCTTTCTTCTTTCTTTTTTTTTTTTTCTTTTTCTTTTTGATTGGGGAAGGAGGGGGGATGGGTGTTGACTGGATGGGGCGTGGGGGACTCCTTATGTTTACTTTTCTTTCATAGAAGTTTTGGGGTCCTTCAGATCTTTAAACAGCCCTGTCAAAATAAATGTGTGTTTCTGATTTGATTTCAAATACCATATTTTTACCTATTTCAACAAGATGGCAATCAACTTGAACCCATTCTACAATATGAGCCCTTTCTATGTCCAGCAATCTGTCTTGTTCATGAGCCATTAAATGATCATAGCTTTAAACTCAGCTGGACTTTTCTTTTAAGTTAAATTCCATTGTGTCATTTCTTTAATCATTGAGATAATGATGTAAGGCCATTAAAATTTATGCTAAATCCCACTTTTCTGGACATCCAGCGACACTCAACACTTAACTCCAAAGTGAAATCCATTCTGTTCTATGGAGCTGAAGCACGAAGAAGTCATATTGCTGGTAAGTTAAGGTTGCAAAGTTTCATAATGGCTGCCTCTGTGGGATTTTTCATCTGCAATAATTAATGCCAGCAATGCAACAACAATCAGTGTCTGGATGTGTGTATGTGAATGCTCTCGTATATGTATATGTGTGTGTGTGTGTGTGTGTGTGTGTGTGTGTGTGTGTGTGTGTGTGTGTGTGTGTGTGTGTGTGTGTGTTGCGCGCACACAGAAGCGTGTGCATGTGTGTGCATGTGCACATTTGTTTGTGTTAGAGTGTGTAAGAGAGAGAGACAGACACTGACACTGACACTAACACTTTTTTTTTTATTGTCCAATAGCTGTACAGCCCTTTTAGACAAGGGGGGCAACAGAGAGAGAGAGAGAGAGAGAGAGAGAGTGAGTGAGTGTGTGTGTGTGTGTGTGTGTGTGTGTGTGTGTGTGTGTGTGTGTGTGTGTGTGTGTGTGTGTGTGTGTGTGTGTGTGTGTGTGTGTGTGTGTGTGTGTGTGTGTGTGTGTGTGTGTGTGTGTGTGTGTGTGTGTGTGTGTGTGTGTGTGTGTGTGTGTGTGTGTGTGTGTGTTGTGTGTGTGTGTGCCTGTGGAGGGGTTGTGCCTGCATGTGTGTGTACAGGCAAGAAGGCATGCATATTCCTGCTTAATACAAGAATGGTATTCAACATTATTCCACACACAACTAATACATGAGCACTCGCTTTTAGTTTATTATAAAAGTACTTGATTGGGTGATGATCTTCACAGTGTTTGTATTTCATATTCAAAGATTATGGACACCTGAACTTCCTCAATGATACAGAGCAGTGATTTTATTTTCACTGAAAAAAAAGGAATTTTGGAGGGAGGGAAGGGGAAAAGGGATCACGATAACATAGAGAATTCATGGAAAACCAGTACACTGAGAAAGGAATGTACATACTGTTTCTGGTACCTGCAGCACTTGGCTCACAAATCTTTACGACAAGATGGCCTCTACACTCGTACCAGACCAAAAAAAAATCTGTATGCGACACTGGTTCTTTTTGCCCTGTGGACCTCTCCAGTCTAAGGTGGCACTGCTCACTCAAAATCCATGCAGTCTCTGCATTATTCACACTTTTAGCCTCTGCCACTTTCCAAGCATTTCAAATTCCCAGCATGTACTGGGCTCTCAGTCAGACAAAGACATGACATACTATTTGGGTA
>JADBJO010000083.1:365000-400000 GCA_016801955.1 Conus betulinus
CAATATCAAACTTTTCACTTAATGTGCTAAGTTTGACAATCTTGTCTAACCTGTGGCCATGCACCCCCCCCCCCCCCCCCCCTTCCCGCCACCGCCACCACCACCACCACCACCACCACCACCCACCAATTTGCACACACACACACACCCATATATACAACACACAGAGTGCTCCTGTTCATACACACTGACAACAGATTTTCATTTTGAAAATGTATATTGCTGTATTACTGCTAAATTAAGGTAAAAATTGAAGAAAATCTCAGTACATCTGATGTTTGCCTCCAGATTGCCTCAGATTGCACAGGTTTTTGTTGTAAATTTCAGTGTCGTAAACTTCAAATTTTTCCCAGGTGGTGAAGGGCCCGTCTCCTAGCAGTCTTAGGGCACTATGGGCCTTCCCACTTGGTGTTTCGCATCCTCGGAGAGAGGGACTTTCCTCTCTCCTTTTTCCTTGCAAGTCCAGATTCTGATGAGGCAAAGTATTTGTTCAGAGACTCCACCTTACCAATCCTGTCTTTTTGTTATAGACCTGGATGGATCCATTGTTTTCAACTATCACCTGTCTTCAGGATTCCTTTTTCTCAGTGAAAGATCAACAATCCACTAAGTAAAATTAGTTTCAGAGTGGGTTGTATGCTGGCAGAAATTGAAACAAGAGAAAAATTACTGTACCACTGAACGAAAGAGACAAAAATTACATACAAAACATGATGTGTTTCAACCTCTTTAGTCTTCTTCAGGCAAGACAAACAACTTTAAAAACAATGAAAATGAAGAACAAAAAATCACTTATATCCTCACACACACACATACACACATATTGTTCATTCTTCATTTTCTTTGTCTTTTTTCTTTTATTCAATCAATGTTTGTCTTGCCTGAAGAATACAAAGAGGTTGCAATGTGTTTTGTTTTCTCTCTTTCGTTCAGCGGTAAAGTAATTTGTCTTTTGAGTCCACTAGTTAGAAGTAAAATTCCAAATTTTCTGTAAATGACAAGACATTTTAAAGGTACATCTGGAAAAAAAAGTATTGAAATGAATATCATTTAGAAATAAAAAGAAAAAGATGCCTTGGTAAATTTGTAATTTGGGGTGGGGTGGGTCATGTGAACTATGATGAAGGGGGAGGACAAAAAGAAGGAAAGGGGCGGGGGGCACTGTAATGTAACTATTGTCATTTTTTTATGTGTAAGGTTTGGTTGTTTTTTTTTTTCCAACCTCATAAGGTGCAGAAGGAAGCTTGTGACCATTTCTCTTCGTTATCTTGAAGACACCATTTCTGTTATTTATAAGATAGTCTTGTTAGATGTCTTAGTTACTTCAACTTACTTTAACTGAGGGCATCTGAGTTAAATGTCTTGTTCAGCTGTTGGTTGGGTGTAGAAGACAAGCTTGTTAATTGTTATACTTGAACATTTTAACAAGAAATCAGTTCATTTTTTTATTCTAGTATTAAAAATCACACTTGCAGAGCCTAGCCAACTGCCAGGTACTTTCTGTTGTTAAAAATCTGACATGGATGAAACGACACTTCCGGAAATGCCAGAAATTGAAATTCAACCTCACTGTTTGTCCAGAGATGCAGAAATCATGAAATGTGGTCGATTTTTTTTTTCTCCCAAACGTTTCGGTCAAAGTCAAACTGCATGCTGATCAGTCCATCTGATTCAGGTTTTTCTTTTCCGTACTTATTTGCTGAGAGAAAATACAAATAGTCACAGTACCCTTCTTTGAGCCAGATGAAGATGACGTCTGCGGTCAATGCCAGTGTTCAGACCAAGTTTTGTTTTCACATGCCATCATACAGCAGAGGCTTCTTCCGAGTAGTAACTCAGCAACTGCCTAATCTGACATTAACTTCGGTGAAATAGGTTCACTTGGACAAATTACTTTCAAACCTGATTCATCAACATACTTTGGCATAAACTCATGCTGTGTCGCTAATATTTTTCAATGTTTCTGGGCACAGTGTCAAAAGTTTGACACAGCCTGAGGTCATTTCAGGCACATAAGTTCGCAGGATTGTCCCTCTTTGGCCAGATCTCCCCACCCCCCCCCCCCCCCCCACCCCCCCACCCCCCCTATGGTTAGCATCTGCAAGTGCAATTACCACTCATGAATATTGTCTCTAGAATTTTTTCCTTTTTTTTTTTTTTTTTTTTGTAATTTATGGTATTTGTCCAGTTTTTGCCAATCATTGGAGCTAAGCTCGACAAAATCGTATAGGTATACAGGTCTGCACATAATGTTTCTTCCCAGAAGGCTGTCAGTCTCCTGCTTTGTGCATAACATAACACTACATATATTTTGTCTGATTGTTGTTTTCAGCTATACTGCAGGCTTTTTCAGTTGTTACTTGTTAGTTTAAATTAATACCATATGATGTGGTCACAACTTGAATGATAATAAGTGTCCAGTACATGAGTAATTGGTGCTTGTCTTATGTTTTTAGTTATTTCATAAACAGCACACCATTTGCAATTGATGCTGTCAAACCGCAGTATGATTTGCATGATCTTATGTTTAAAAAGAAAAGCCACAGATCTCTGGTTTTAGTGAAAATAGACCCATTGAAAGTGACAAAAGTGTTGGCATTGGTGAATGAGAATGCAGCGGTAAGAAGTGGGTTCAGTAAAACTTCAGTAATATAACATCTCTTTTTTTTTTTTTCCTTTCCTTTTCCCTGTTCACAGAAATGTTCGATGCTGATGAAGGAAGTGACGAAATCACTACAGAGTTGTGGCAGGAAGCATGCTGGATCGTCATCAGCTCATATTTTGATGAAAAAGGTCTTGTTCGCCAGCAGCTGGACTCATTTGATGAGTTCATTCAGATGTCGGTGCAACGCATCGTTGAAGATGCTCCACCTATCGACCTGCAGGCTGAGGCTCAACATACCACAGGCCAAGTGGAAACACCGGTAAGTAACTTTATTTTTGTAAGTGATATCTTAAGAATTTAACCTCTTACTTTTTTATCATTGACTTCGCCTCAGGACTTAGTGACTATTGACTTCTTTTTTACCAATCCAGTAAATTTATCGAAAAACAAAATCAAGATTTCTAATGCTGCACAAGTTTGTGTCTCTAGGACCTGGTAGACTGCAGAATATATGAATATTATATCATTTATTACAAGGAAGCATGGAGTACACCCTTGTCATGTAGCCACCAGTTTCAGTTTCATCAAGGAAGCGTCACTACGTGCAGACTAGTCCTTATACGCTACACATCACATCCGCAAAGTTTTGAGACACTCTAGTGTGGTTCCTAGTGTTCATCTTTCTCATTTTAGCAATAAGGGATGAGAGAGCAAACAGCAAGCACATGTACAGATATGCATATGTATATGCTATTAGAAATATTTTTTGATGACCGGTATTAACCTGTGAATTCTTTATTTCTTTATCAAAGAGTCCAATATGTAAGTACTTACAGCTTCTCACATTTAACATCTCATACTGAGGTTACTTTTAAGTGAACCGATTATATAACTATTGCTTAATCTACATATAATATCCGAAATGACCGTCTTAATCCGTCCCCTGCCTATCACTCTTTTCTCCCACATCAAAACCATTTGTTTCACCAAGAGTGGATAGGCATTGAATTTGAAACTAACACGCTTGCTTGCACAAACATGCACACACCTACACTACACACAGAGCTGTGAATACACTTTGTGTTGTTTTTTTTTAAATATGTAGAGCAACGGTAGTAAGCACAAAACAACTGTAAAAACAGAAGGAAAAAAAAAAAATTAGAAATTGTACAATACTGAATGAACAGCTCGAAAATGAGTCGTGGAAGGCAATCATGAATCAGCATGTTATGGACCTTGTTCAGACTGGAAACCGACTGTAACAGGAAAAACTTACAAAATCATCCACTTCATGAAAAAAGACTGGTATTAGTCATGCATGTTCTGGTACTGAAGGACTCCCTTTTGAGTGAAATGGAGGAACTAAATCACAGTGATCAAGCAAGCCTATTTTCCTTTCCTTTTTTTTTTTAAATAGAAAGATTTCTGCCTAGATAATTTAGCCTGTTTATGAGTTGCTGAAATCCATACATTGATGTATTGTTAATTGATATTTGTGTGATTGCAGCCCCGCTATGTGCTGAAGTTCGAGCAGATTTACCTGTCGAAGCCAACACACTGGGAAAAAGATGGTGTTCCGAGTCCGCTGATGCCAAATGAAGCTCGTTTAAGGAATCTCACGTAAGCTGCAAGATTTTCTATTGTAGACACATGTTTATAACGCATAAGATATTAACAATTGGTATTTTCTTTCTTCATTTTTCAGTTCTTTTTGCTGAAATCAAGTGCAAAGTTCATAAACAGCTTGGGAATCACTTGAAATAGAAACAAACACTAATTAATAATTATGTTCTTATCATCAATCAACAGTGGGTTTTTTGATTGGCTGCTGGATTGTTTGTTGGAACAGATACTCTGCTCCGCTGTATGTGGACATCAAAAAGACAGTGATCAAAGAAGGAGAAGACCCTGTGGAGACCATGCACCAGAAGACTTACATTGGGAAAATCCCCATCATGCTGCGCTCTACGTACTGTCTGCTCAATGGCCTGACGGATCGTGATTTGACAGAGCTCAATGAGTGTCCACTGGACCCTGGTGTTATTTCATCATCAACGGCTCTGAGAAAGTGTTGATCGCCCAGGAAAAGATGGCCATAAACACAGGTGAGTGAATGAAGATGGGTACTTGGATGATTGACCCAGTGGGATAAAATTCTTTCAGATGTGGAAATAGCAAATAGGACATTGGATTTGGTGATGTGAATATAATTTTTTGTTGACATTTCTTTCTTATAGTGTAAAGGTATTGAAGGGCAGTAACGCTGTTATGAAGACTTCATTTGTATACAAGTTTCTGTCGCAGGTAAGTGTTTAGTAATTAGAACAAAGCAGCTCTATTATTCATTTAAGTCTGTTTATACCTGTAACATCTTTTTCTTATTAAAGGAAAAAAAAAAAAGCAAGAAACTCCTGGTACATTTTTTCTTCTTTAACGTATTTGAAATATTGTTTTCCAGTCTATGTATTCCAGCAGAAGGATTCCAAGTATGCTTTCAAGACAGAAATCCGATCCTGTCTGGAACACTCCTCCCGTCCCACCAGCACCATGTGGGTCAACATGATGGCCAGAGGAGGTGGCGTAAGTGCTTCCTTTATTATTTCTTTTAAATCTTTCAGCAAGACAGAATGACAAGGCAAGAAGTTAGCTTGAGGAAAACATTTTTTTTTTACTTTTGAGGGGTTTTTTAATTTTTTTTTTTTTTTCTTCTCTATGTTTCTGGGTAACATAAGCATAGACTGTATGCATGATCATTGAATGCATTGTTTATATATTAAGTATTGAAGGACAAGCATTTTGTTTTCCGTTGTTGATTGAAAAATGAAAGTTGCATTACTTTCATCAAAACCTCTTGCAGATACATGTATGAAATAGAATGAGCAACGTTCCTGCAATAGGTCCATGGGAAAGGTAAAAATCCAGTCTGCTTTTATTGTGTGCAGGGAGCCAAGAAAAGCGCTATTGGTCAGCGAATTATTGCCATCCTGCCATATACATCAAACAGGAAATCCCCATCATCATTGTTTTCCGTGCCCTGGGCTTCGTGTCTGATCGGGACATTCTGGAACACACACATCATCTATGACTTCGATGACCCAGAGATGATGGAAATGGTCAGTGGACTCAAGAGATCAAGATTAATTTCTTCATAATGTTTTCTCGCTGACCTGTGACACTTCTGCCTTCTCTTTAAAATGAAGAACTTTAACATTTTTTTAAGCTTGAAGTCAGAAGCTGAACTTGCTGTTCCAGATGTGATTCTTTGATTTTTTTTCTTTTGACATTAGTGTATGTTTAGAAAAGAAAAGAAAAAAAGAAGTGAGACATTTTGGGGTTTGTTTTTGATGGTGCAGGTGAAGCCCTCTTTGGATGAAGCGTTCGTGATCCAGGAACAAGGAGTGGCCCTGAACTTCATTGGTGCCAGAGGGGCCAGGCCAGGTGTCACCAAAGAGAAGCGAATCAAATATGCCAGGGAAATTTTGCAGAAGGAAATGTTGCCTCATGTTGGTGTCAGTGAATTCTGTGAAACCAAAAAGGCTTACTTCCTGGGGTAAGTCTTACGCCGTATGTGTGTATTTTTCCTTTGGTTTGTTATTATATTGTCATCCTTAAATTGTGCTTCTGTTTTCATAACAAGTGCAAGTGTGGGAAATTTTTCATGTTGATATTTTTGGTACTGTCAACATTTCCCTGCCTCTCGCATTCTTGGGATTACTGATATCCTCGATTTAATGTGCTTGCACTATGCCATTTTGTTGTTTACCCTTATCTGGTGAATGACAAATACACGCAGGAGGTCTATTTCAGGTACATGGTGCATCGCTTGCTGTTGGCTGCACTGGGACGCAGGGAGGTTGATGACCGTGATCACTATGGCAACAAGCGTCTGGATTTGGCAGGACCTCTGCTTGCATTCCTCTTCAGAGGGTGAGTCAGATGAATACTCTGCATGCTTTTTTTTTTTTTCCCCCTTTTCCACCTTCAACCCTGAGTGAAGGGATTAAACGATATCATTCTGTGTGGGAAGAGGATAATGTTGGTATGCATCTGTGTTGTGTGTGTGGGTACGTTTTTGAGATTGGTGTTCTGTCTCTGAGTGGGTTATCTTTTTATTCAAACTTAAAACAGTACGCACAATAAAAAGAAATAAGGCTGATCATAGAAGGAAACAATATGTGCAAGATTCAGCTGCTTTCATGGCTGATATAAGGACATATAAATTTGCATTTACATATTATAGTGCAGGTGGATTTTTTATGTAATGTTTTTATATATGATGATAAAATACTTCAGTTACATCATTCAGTAGGAATTCAAAAAAATCTAATGGTTAGAAATCTGTTTCTGTTCGGTCAGGTTGTTTCGTAACCTGATGAAGGAGGTGCGCATGTACGCCCAAAGTTCATTGACCGTGGCAAGGACTTCAACATGGAGCTGGCCATCAAGACTCGCATTATCACTGATGGCCTGAAATACTCGCTGGCCACAGGCAACTGGGGTGATCAGAAGAAGGCTCATCAGGCCAGGGCTGGAGTGTCACAGGTGGGAGAGGTTCCTTTGTGTTTGCAAAATTAGCTTAGCTCTAGTTTCTTTGTTGTAATCTGTAAAATTTCCTGAATTCATACAGTTCTGGCCTTACAGGTGTACACAAACATTCTCACTTGCACTCACACACACACACACTCTCTCTCTCTCTCTTTTTCTGTCACATACACACACGCATACACAATTTAAACCATGCATACATATAGGCAAACACAGGTAGATGTTATGTATATAGTTCTTTCCACATGAAACATATTCTTTTATGTTTGCTGTGACCTTTATATGTTCTCCCATCTAATGAAATATGCATCATTGTGTAGTTACACTTTAGGTGTGAAAAAAATGCAGATTAATCAGAAGGAATCAGAGTGTTTACTGGTTGTTATGATCTGTGTTGATAGGTGTTGAATCGGCTGACATTTGCATCTACGCTGTCTCACTTAAGACGACTGAACTCTCCCATTGGTCGGGACGGCAAGCTTGCTCGTCCACGTCAGTTACACAACACACTGTGGGGCATGATCTGTCCAGCAGAAACACCAGAGGTAAGCTTGGCTGGTGACTGATATACCAACTTTCTGTTATTTCCTCAACATCTCATGCTGAACAACCTAAAATACTGTCTTGTCAATTGAAAAAAAAAAAAGCATCAGGCGAAAAGAAACTTACATTGACCTTAAGAGAAATGTTTTATTTTATGGTGAAGGAATGTAGTCGTTCGGCTGAAGTGAAGTCATGAAGCTGTCATTAGAATTGTTTGTGACGAAACTTAAGGCGGAAAAAAGTAACAGAGAAGTGTAAAGAACAATGTTACGTGTGTCAGGGAGCTGCTGTCGGTCTGGTGAAGAACCTGGCCTTGATGGCCTACATCTCTGTGGGCTCACAACCCTCTCCCATCCTGGAGTTCTTGGAAGAGTGGAGTATGGAGAACCTGGAAGAAGTCACACCCTCTGCCATTGCTGAGTACGTCATCAAAATGCCTTCTTTCTGCTTTTCTTGTCATTCTTTTCCATTGGTATCTATTAAAATTATTTTTTGCTGCCAATTGATTTTTTGTTATTCAAACTTTAGTAGACATTTAACCTATACAGGGTTCGCACAGGGCCCTAAAAGGCCATAACCTTTTTAGGCAAAAAATAGGGGCCCCTAAAAGGCCTTAAAAATCAAAATGAAGAGGCTGGAGGCCCTAAAAGGCCCTAAAACCAGAACAGCCTAAAAAAAAAATTCTAAAAAAAAAAATGAAACAACAACAAAAAAAATCAAAGAAGAATGATCAGAAAATAAAACATAATAGGTAAATGCCGAATCTACTGATCGATCATGGTGTAAAGTCGTTCAAGGGAAGTAACTCCACGACAAAGTAACTGTGCTGTCCGCCATCTTGGATTTACCATGTGTTGAACAAAGCAAGATCACAGTTCATTTTTCAACGAAATTTGACATTTCATAGAGAGTTTCTTTATAAGATTTCGTCAGTTTCACTCAGAAACATGGGGAAGTGCTTATTCCAAGATCTGTGGCTTGATAAATCTGAATATAAAACTGGCTTCGCTAAGATAACTTAGACAACTATCGGTTCTATTGCAGTTTTTGTAAGAAGGGAAAAAAAAAAAAAAAAGGCCTTCAAACTCACCAAAAAGGGAAGAAACATTCACTGATTCAGACTTGGAGAAGTCGAGTGCTCCAGCGGCAGTGTCCGTAAATATTTTTTTTTTTAAGATCGGGACAGTGGGCAAGCCTCAAGTAGTACTAGTACATCAAGTTTTTGCTCAGAAAAGCACTTTGTTGCTGGTCCTTCGACAAGTTCTAGTGTTCTCTGCTTCTACTGCAACTTCGTTGGGCCCTGCTACCCCTCTAACACCCCCGCTCTTTCCCTTCACCCCCATATTTGAATCACCAGCATCCGAACACAACTACATGATTACACCAGTCCACCACCTCAACTGCAACCCACTATATATATTCCATAAAATTCACACACCCACTCACACCACATTAACTTGCAGTGCACCCCCCCTTTTTTGTCCCCCCCCCCCCCCCCCCCCTCACTGACCACTTCCTTTCCTTTCCTTTGTCCACATTATGTTCCCCCACCCCACCCCTCTGTGTACAAGTATTCTAAAGGGCTTGTGTCTCCCCTCTACATACATTAGGTATGCGTAGATGTATGTACATGTGTTTGTCGGGTGTGTGTATGTTTTGTTTTTTTTTTAAAGACAGATTCCCATATATGACCACGGTCATTATTACCACCACTCATAAGATGTCCTGTGTATGCCAATCCTTTTTTTTTTTTTTTTTTTTTTTTTTTTTTTTTTTTTGCATATGTATGTGTGTGGATGTGCCTGTGTACGTATGTATCTGTGTGGGTGTGGGTGTATGTACATGTGTGTGCGTGCATGTATCATGCATGCGTGTGTGCGTGAGACGGTGATGATTTCACCTGTGACAACCATCACCATCAATCAGTCATTGATCATTGCCCCCCCCCCCCCCCCCCCCCCCTTATCTGAGCTTAGTTACACCGAAAACCGTCGGCAAGGTAAGTAACTCCGTAATTTGAACATGGTTACCCAATTAAAAAATTAAAAATTTAAAAGAGAGGAAAGGAAAATAACGAAATGAAAAAATAATTTTAAAAATTCCTACGAATATATATGTTGCTATATCGTAAGTTGAAGAAGAATGTCACATGAGCCATTTACTCGGGACTCGGGAAAAAAAAAAAAAAATCTTCTTCAGAACTTTTTTTCGAATTGTTCATCATACCTGGAACTTCAGTCGAAATCTAGGTCACTCTAAGCTTCATTACCCAGCACTTTCACTAAGTCTTATGCCGTAAATCCTACAAAAACACAGTATCTCCATCACTCACTATCTCATTATAGAACGGCAGAACTCAAGGTTAGCCACGGAAAAAAAAAAAAAACGGCATTTCGACCTCAAAACTTAAAAAATTCGAAACTCGAGAACCACGGCACGTATCGACTCGCGGTTTTTTTTTTGCAAACGGAAGTAAATGGCTACAGGAAGAAGGAAGTCACGTTCTCGCGAGACTTCCTTTTCTACGAGAAACATGGCGGCGCCCATTGTTGCCACGTGTTTTACCGGCCCCCCCCCCCACCGGCATTACTACATCAATGCTATCGCAGTATTTCACTTATGACAATGGTCACCACCCTACAGTACTGTAGACCTCATCTCAGTGATAAACATCCATCAGTCATTGATCATTTCCTTTATTCCCCCACTGGCATTATCGTACTTGCCAATACACTATCCTACTCTTTTTTACAAAAATGACCATCATCCTACACCACTGTGGATCATACCTACACCTTGACCATGATCATCATCCACCCATCTTTGAACACCTCCCCCATTCCCCCACCAGCATTTTACACCAATGCCACAACATTATCCCACTTTTACAACAATTACCATCATCCTACAGTACTGTTTACTCAAATCATACATGATCATCACCCATCAGTCATCTACCATTACCCCCCTTCCACCCTCTTTCAACCTGCAATATTACACTAATGCCACCTTATTATTCCACTTACCACAATGACCATCATCCTACAGTACTATTGATCTCACCCATGCCAATGAGCATCACCCACAGGTCATTGATATTTTCCTTTATCCCCCAAACTTGCACCATCACCACTACATTTTTCCACTTATATAACAATAGTCATCATCCTATGGTACTACTACTGATCTAAAATGATTACCATTTCTCGGTTACTGAAAATACTTCCATCCAGTGAACACCTTCATACTGCACTATATATGGAGATGAATGAAGAAGCTGACCAATTGACAAAGGGAATGAGGACAGCAGCCCCAACTGTAAAAAGTAGCCTCCTTGGAATAAATCAAAAGTATTTCCAAGAGGACAAATGGGAGGATGACTTGAGCACTGGACTGTTCTCACTGGACTGTTCCCTCCTTCAACCAGAGGGTAGTGTGTGCTAGTCAATCAAGGACAAGGCAGTTGTTAGTCAGGTCAGGGAAAGAAAGCATAGGCCTACTTTTTTCTTCATCTTGTGACTTGTATTCCTAAGACTTCCGCCTTGTGTGTGCTGCAAGAACACTGTGTTTACTCTAGCCATTATAAAAGATTTCTTTGTTTTCATACGGATATGGAATTGACAAGATTCATACCAGAAAGTGATTAGGTACTTGCTGAATGGAGGTCTTTATTGGAGAAATGGCATTTGTGGGAGGCAATGGTGAGCACTTTTCAACATTTTTTTCGTGTGCCCTGATGGCCCTGTTTTTGTAAATTTTAGGCCCTAAAAAAGCCCTACTGCGCACCATACTGAACGTAGCTCCCCTTCCAGGAACATAAGCAAATAATGATGAGATATGTTATCTGTGTAAAACAATTATTAGTTCACATAATTGCTCAGGCATATTCCATCCTGTTAGTTGTACCTTGTTTTTGCGATGAAATTCATATTTTGATTGTGTTGAGGTGATTTTGAAGTTTGTCAGATTTGGGGAGGGTTAGGAAGATGGTGGTGTATGTTTAAATTGCCGACACACACAGTCAGTCAGTGGACTTGTCATGTGTGTGCAGTACCACCAAGATTTTTGTGAACGGCTGCTGGGGTGGGTATCCATCGGGATCCAGACCAGTTGATGACCACGCTCAGAAAACTGAGACGAGAGATGGACATCATTGTGTCAGAGGTCAGTCCACTTTCATAATGTTTCTGTAGCTGTAGTTGTATTTGAGGAAAGTAGCATGGTTCCTTACAAAAGGGTAAAGAAGTCTTCCAGTTTGGCATATTTTTGTCTTCCACTCCTCTGATTGTGTTTTTGCACTCAGCCATCCAATGCAGTGTCATTGTCTTTTTTTGTTTGTTTTCTCGGATGATTATATTGTGATTTTTCAGACTTCTGCTAATTAAATTACTCTGTCTCACCTCTCAACTTTTTAGGTGTTTTAACTTTATGTATCCATTCAGATACATATATGTCCAGACCCAGTGATTGTTAATTGAAATGTGTTATAGGTGTCCATGATCGAGACTTCCAAGATCGTGAGATCAGAATCTACACTGATGCTGGAAGGATTTGTCGTCCCCTGCTGATCGTGGAAAACCAAAAGTTGCTGCTGAAGAAAAGTCACATCCAGCAGTTGCAGTTGAAAGAGAGAGAGTACAACAATTACAGGTGCCTTTATTTTCCTTCTTCACATAGTGTACAAATCAGTTTTTTAGTGTTTGTGCGGTAATTTCAGGTTGTGAAGCGTGTTACTAAACTTGAAAGCTTAAAGACTGTATGCAAGAAAAAGAATGTGTTTGTTAGGGGGTGTTGGCAGACTTTCATTTTGAATGCCAAATTCACAATCGACTCTTTTCATAGTTGCAGGATAGGGAATGAATAAGAAGGTTTATAAAAACCATAGAACAAAATCTGTACATGTCTGTTTTTTTTTTTTTTTTTTGCAAATCCCCATTTCTATAATGTGCCTCAAAAGTGACAGTTGTGATTTCTGTGTCCAGCTGGCAGGACCTGGTGTCCAGCAGTGTGGTGGAGTACATTGACCCTCTGGAGGAGGAGACCATCATGTTGGCCATGACCCCCCCCTGATGACCTGGTGGAGGACAAGGACTCTGCCTACTGCTCCACCTACACTCACTGTGAGATCCATCCGGCCATGATTCTGGGAGTTTGCGCTTCCATCATTCCATTCCCTGATCACACCAACCAGGTAATACACTGCTGTGATAGACATCTTGTTTTTCTCCCACTGTTATCTATAGTACTGAACTTGTTTTCTGACTTGGTCATCAGTGATCCTGGTGCGTTACTGCTACATGTAATCTCTTTGTAGTCTCCATCAGTGATACCTGTGCGTAGCTTTCACATTTTTTTTTTTCAGCAGATGGGTAGAGATGTACAGCAAGATTTTTTCTGTCCCTAGTATTGCACTTCGTTTTCTGGCTTAGTCATAAGTGTTGCCCACAGCATCAGTACTACCTGTTGTCCGTATGCCTTGTTTACACCTTCCAGTGCATGATTTTAACACGTTTGTTCAACAGATAGATATACAGCAAGGTTTTTTTAGTCCCTGGTACTGTACCCTGTTTTCTGACAAAGTCATTAGTGTTACTCAGTGGATCATCACCATTTGCTGTGTGTTTGCAGTCGCCCCGTAACACATACCAGTCAGCTATGGGTAAACAAGCCATGGGGGTGTACATCACCAACTACCATGTGCGCATGGACACGCTGGCTCACGGCCTCTTCTATCCCCAGAAACCTCTGGTCACCACAAGGTCCATGGAGTATCTACGCTTCAGAGAACTCCCTGCAGGTTGGTCTCATTGCAAGGTGTATAGGATGCTGTGTACTTTTTTGTTGGAAGTTGTTGTTTGCGTGGAAGTTTTATTAGGTTGGATCCTAGAATTTAACTCTGGAGAACTTGGGAGTTTCACTTAAAGGTATGAAGGGGGATTTAGAAGTTTTTGGTCCAAGGTATGTGGACATTGTAATCATAGGCTTCATTGCTTTTTCCTGAGAGCAAGACATAAAGGAGATTTTAAAGGGCATATTCTTTTCCCTTGTTAGAAAGAGGCCATTCCCATTCCGTCTCTCTCTCTCTCTCTCTCTCTCTCTCTCTCTCTCTCTCAAGGATATCGGGTTTGTGATCATGAACTTTTAAGAAAATCATGGTAAATTTCCCTTTTTTCTTTTTTCAGTACAAGCAGAGGACATGAATAATGTGTTATTCTTTATCTGTGATAGTGTTGATTGTGTGATACTGATGGAATTTTCTGTTCCTTTATGGCCATTAAGGGCAACTTAACCCAGTAAGTGTGATAAATCATTTCTTCCTGTGTATCTATGATGACGGTGACTGTGATGGGATCGGTTTTCATTGTGGCCATTTCCAGCCACACTTTCAGTGAAGCTGATACATGGCAATCCTTACTGTGTAAAGTACCAGTGATGATGGTAATTGTATGATAGAAGATGTCATTGGCCATTGCTAGCAAAAACTGCCAGTAAATCTGATCCAGTCATGGGGTATGTCACCTGCGATGATGGTATATCTGTGTCATCACAGGCATCAACTCCATTGTGGCCATTGCTAGCTACACAGGTTACAACCAGGAAGATTCTGTCATCTTGAACTACTCAGCCATCGACCGAGGATTTTTCAGGTCAGTCCTTGAACTGTTAACAGCTGCACATTATGAATTACCCCCACCCCCTACCCCTCTCCTTCCCCACTTTATTGGTCTGCTCCTTTGTCCCTTCAGAAAAATGAGGTGACAGTTGTTCTGATGACTCAAGAGTGCTGATTTACGGTACAATTTGAAATGAGCAGAGAATGAGAGGTCATTTGGGGTTTTTTCTTTAGACAAACACTGACAGCTTGAAATGGTTTTTGTAAGATTTTTAATCATACATTATTGAATGACATGAACAAAATTTTTTTTTTTTTTTTTTCAAATACAAATGCAAATTGAACAACTAGCAACGTCATTGATATCAGTTGGGAGCTATACATTTGCACCTGTTTAACTTGAAACCCTTTCAGCTGTGCATTTCCGTATTTGCTGTCATTCCCAATGCATACTCGTATTTTCAGTCAGAATTGGCTTTCTCATGTATTCATTTAAGGTATAATCAAACTCCTACAATTAGGCGAAAGGAAATATTATTTAAAAATTACTTTGCAAGATATGGTTATCATAGTGAATGTATGCTTTCTCACTCTTTTTTTTTTTTTTTTTTTTTTGCTTTTTTCCCTCTCTCTCAGCAATGTCTTATTTTGCTGATGTCAGTAACTATGATCTTAGGCTATGGTAGTTTAAGAACAGCTTTGATTTTGTACGTTTTCTTCCAATCATACAAGGCTTAGACTGTGGCAGTGACATAATGGTGTTGATTTCAGGTCCTTTTTCTTCCGATCATACAAGGATGCCGAGTCCAAAAAAGGCTTGGATCAGGAAGAAATCTTTGAGAAACCCAACAGAGAAACTGTCCAAGGTTAGTATAGTTGTAAAAGATTATTTTCCATTTCTTTCTGTCCAGAGAGTTTGCAGAGATTTTATTTTGTGCAGGGAAAAGAATGTTAATCAGATATCATCGAAACAGACCTATCAATGTTTGGTAAGAAAATATTGTTTAGCGTTTTATTTTCACAGAACATTGCTTCCTCATAAGCAGTGAGCTTTTGCTCTTGTAAGCAATTCAGTATTCATTTCCCTTTTGCTCTATCTCTCCATGTGTTGTTTTTCTTGTCAGTTTCAGTAGTTTTTCTTTAACTGCTCTTTTATTTCCTTCCTTCTCACTTTATGTGCATTTTCTCCATCTCCTCCTTCATCGCTGTGACTTTGTCGTGTCCTGGTTGGTTGTTTTAGAATTTAACGAACGCACACATACACACTGAAACAGGATTTTAGAATGGATGTGCTCAAAGTAGCTGTTGCCTTTGTCCAGGAATGCGGCCTGCTATCTATGACAAGCTGGGATGAGGATGGAATCATTGCCCCAGGTACTCGTGTGTCTGGTGATGACGTCCTTATCGGCAAAACGCTCACATTACCTGCCAATGAAGACGAGGTTTGATATACTTTACTCATTGTGCACTTAGTGTCATGGTAGCATGTGTTTATAGATCTGTCACTTGAAGTCAAATAATGGTAATAGTACTACTTATTTTCCCTTCTCCTCCATGCAGAGATGTTCATCATGTGTTCTTGCACAAAAGAACCTCACAGTAAGTAACTGCTGAAAAGTAAAGACTAATCCATTTTTTGTCTTAGTACTGGATTGCCTTCCATCAAAGACCCCCTTTAAAAACCCATTTTTCAAGGATTTCTTGTTCTTGAGAGGTTTCATTTTAAAGCTTTTGTTATGGTTCATATTGTTATTGATAATGTTAACAGTTCTGTTCCTCTTTTCCAATGTTGAGGTCAACATTTATCATATGTTGCTTGCCTTATACTTATCATTTGTTTTATGTTTGTGTATCCAGCTTGAAGTGACGGCCAAGCGATTTGCCAAACGAGATGCCAGTGTCTTCATGAGACGCAGTGAAACTGGCATAGTTGATCAGGTTCTTAACTTTTGTCAACCTTTTATTGTTCTAGAATTCTTAACTATAGATAAATTTATATGCAGTGTAAAGAACATAAACTTGCACAAGTACAAACACAGTCATTTCATTCATATACAAACATTCAAGTTCAGTTAGCATCTTGAGGGCAGATATTTCAGATTAATGAAAATAGAAAATATTATTAGGTCATGATGCATATTTCTTGTTATTGATTCAGATATGGTACTGGACAAGGATGTGAATGCTCAGTGTAGTAAAGCAGGTCTGGTACGGTTTTATGTAGTGCTTCATATGTTCTGAATCAAAAGATTTTAGGGCATGTCTGATTGCTGATTAGGCAACTTTATATGTCATCTTGTGTAGTTAATTTCAAGAAAGGATAAAAGAGAAGTACAAACTTTCCACTCTGGTCATGGTCTTCAGACTGTCGTGCTGCCATGAAATAGAGTGATTGGTGGCTGTCTACCAGATCACTATGTTTAGTCTTTCAGACTCCCATTGACACATCCTCTGTATTCCATCCCATCATGAAATAGAGTGAATTGGTGGCTGTCTACTAGATCGCTATGTTTAGTCTTTCAGACTCCCATTGACACATCCTCTGTATTCCATCCCCTGTTTGAAATCTGTGGCTCAACAGGGTATTGAAACTTTTTTGCTTTATGTCTTCATGATTTTACTTTGTCCTGTGTGTTTGATGAAGATTGCATGATTTGGGGGTATATTTGTTTTTTTACCGAAATAGGAAAAGCAGCAGAATTTGATATAATCCTTACCAGCATATTCACATAGTTTCATAGCAGTATGGTTTTCGTCCCAGGTGATGGTCACAATCAACCATGAGGGCTACAAATTCTGCAAGATCCGAGTACGCACAGTGAAAACCCCACAGATCGGGGACAAGTTTGCCAGTCGCCATGGACAGAAGGGAAACCTGTGGTATCATGTACAGGCAGGAGGTGAGAACAGATTCTGCTTCTCCACTGTTCGGTTGTCTTTTAAACCCTTTCTTTTAGTTAAAGCGTATGAAAGAAATCTGCATGTTTTTTGGTGTTTTTTGTTATTTGAGCTACGTGATGCATTGGAAGCATACACCTTAACATGGATTACACATGTGATATACTGAAAGCATGTTTTCAAGTGGAGGTTTTACACATAGAAAAGCTGCCTGCTTAAATAAGCATGTTTATCAGTAGGGATTATGTACTTTATGACAGCTTCTTTCATAGCCTAAAAATCACTTATAATGGACTTTGCTCAATTATCCACGGATGTGAATGGATGAAAAAATTAGAAATTGTCATGTAGGACGTTAAATGCTAGCACTGTTGTCTGGAATTATTTCCATTGTGGTGTTGATACTGTTTGGTGTATATTGTGTTGAATAGTTTCGAAGACACGATGATGGAAAGACTGCATTTATTCATTCATTGTTGTGTTCTGGATTCAGTGGAGTAGACAGTGGGGTTTTATGTGTGAGAAGTCTACTACATTATTGAAAGAGTTCAAGAGGGAAAAGGTTAATCATAGGTATTTATATTCTGTTCAAGCTGCACTTCAGAGGAAGGGATGGGAAATGCGGTTGATGAAAGATGTTGCTATTTGAAGTGTTCTATGTTACACACGTTATAATGTTATTGTTTTTTTTTATTACATTGTGTGTGTGTTAATTTACACAGGACATGCCATTCACCTGTGAAGGCATCACCCCGGACATCATCATCAATCCCCCCGCCATCCCATCCCGTATGACAATTGGTCACTTGATCGAATGCCTACAAGGCAAGGTGGCAGCCAACAAGGGAGAGATTGGTGATGCCACTCCCTTCAATGACACAGTCAACGTGCAGAAGATCTCCAAACTACTTCAGCAGTACGGCTACAACTTGAGAGGGAACGAGGTCAGCTTTCCATGTCAGCAGCAAGCTATAGCTTTCATATTAGTAACCGGCTCTGCTTCTTGTTATCTTCAAAGTTCTGTATCATGTTATGACCCAAACATGTCAGGAAATTGAAATAGAATGGACGTGAAGAACTTATAATAACAAGCACAGAAACATGTTCCAAAAATGGAAAAATTACTTCAAAGTAACTTCAAGTTAATGCTGGTTGTGTGCCCATTCTCCTAACAGATATGTAGACAAAGAAAGGCTCAAAAGAAATATACACAGTTGTTGAATGCAAATACATGTACATTATTGGTGAGTTTGTGATGGAGATTGTTATAGAAATCTAAAGCTGTTAGATGCAAATATATTTCAGTTTATTAATTGAGGTTGTGATGGAGGTTATTACTTTCATTACGTAAAGAAAGAAGGTAGGTATTTAATGCAAATACATATAAAATTATTGGCTATGTTAAAGAAGAAGGTATTTGATGCAATACACATAAATATATTGGTTAAGTTTGTAGTGGAGGTGTTTTGCTCATGTGCAGACTGCTTGTTTAACATTTTGTCCAACAAATGGCTGTCTGTCATACCTACTACATGAAAGTGCATCATGTCTGCAGGTGCTGTACAATGGATTCACTGGACGCAAACTGAACGCTCAAGTCTTCCTGGGACCCACCTACTACCAGCGTCTGAAGCATATGGTGGATGACAAGATTCACTCGCGAGCCCGTGGCCCTGTCCAGATCCTCAATCGACAGCCCATGGAGGGCAGATCACGGTATGTTGTGTTGCTGCTCGCAAACTGTGTTTAAACATGACACGGATCCCTGTTTAGTGTAGTCTTTTCTGAATGATGATATTCGTAGCTGCTGTATTTCCCCTCCCAGTTATCAAGGCTTAATGGTTTTCATCCTTGCTGTGGCAGCTCTAATCAGGTGGGCTGTAAATGATATGACCTAACTCAAATGTTCTCTATTTTTAAGTCCCCACAGTGAACAACCCAGTTTTAAAAGCAGTTGTGAACAAAAAGCATAGACATTTTTTTTTTTTTTTTTCAGGGATTTATTGTGATCAGTGACTCTTACACTGTATTGCTTTGATACCATGAATCCGTTCCAGTTCTGATCAGTGTGCAGCAGCACACTTTCCACCGAGTCAGTTGACTGCAGACATATTTTTCATGACACCTGGTGGAGAGGTGGAATGTTGCCCATGGACAAACCCACTGAACGTTGATGTAGATCATGATCAAAACAGCAGATCCATAGTCTGACTGGCAAGATAATTAGAAATTTCCTTATTTCAATGAACACTATGAAGTTACTGTTTATGAAGTGATAACATTGTAAATATATATGTATGTATGTATAGATGTATGCATGTTTATGGAATATTTGAAATTTCTAGTCATATGGACACTGACGTTCCAAATTTTTACCTTATAAAAAGAATGGAATGTTACTTACAGTCAGTACATAGTAATGCTTTCCGTGGGTGCATTAATGACTTTCTTTTTGTTTTCAGTGGCTTACCTTCACAAGGGATTTTTTTTTTTTAAATTTCAGAATAAGTCTCTCTCTTTGTTTTTTCCCTCCCATGTTGCTTTCAAGACACCACTGAATGATCAAGGGGAGGGAAAGAAGGTTTGTTGAGATTGATGTGGATCTGGATCAAAGGCCAAAACCATGTTTGCAGGGTTGTGTGTATACATGCCCATTATGATCGCCTTGATTTCTTGATGAACTGTCACGTTGTTGTTTGTGTTTTCAGTGACGGAGGTCTTCGTTTTGGGGAGATGGAGCGTGATTGTCAGATTGCTCATGGTGCAGCACAGTTCCTGAGGGAGCGTCTCTTTGAAGCCTCTGACCCCTACCGTGTGCATGTCTGCAATCTGTGTGTGGTCTCATTGCCATTGCCAACTTGCGTAACCAGACCTTTGAATGTCGCAGCTGCAAGAACAAGACACAGGTTTGTTCCTTACGTGTGCCTGACTAGTGATGTGATGATGTGATAGGAATCAACACGAAATGGATTTTGATTGGAACCATCAAGTCAGAACTGTTCTGAGAAGTGAAGTTTAGTTCAATTTATCAGATACAAGTTTCATCTGAATTCCAATTAGCACAAATTGATTGATTGGTTCTAACACTAAGCATCCTCTTGAGTGCAACTAAAGAGTATATTCATTAGTGAGGGACTGTTGTGTTATGGGATGGAATGGTGTAAAAAAAATCAGTATATCAGTTACTTTTGCCTGTATGTCCTTGTTTCTCATGAGTTAGTAAACCTTTATCATGGTAAGGCATTTATACTTTTGAAGTCTGCATGAAATGTTTTAGTGTCCAGTCTATTGTTCAGCAGTTGAGAACTTGTCCAGAACTTGGCCACCCTGAAGTTTCAGTCCCTCTAGTTTTGATTGGAACATACTGAACTTGATCGCTGTCCAGCAGAGTTGATGTCATCAGGCGTGTTTTTCGATGGTTCTGTGTGTATTTGTGCTGGTTCTAGCAACGATTTTTGACATCTCAGACCACCATCTACCGCTTTTCACGGTCGTGTCATTTTCAAACATATTTGCCAAAACTACATGGTGAGAAAATACAAACATGATTTTGACACCAACATTTTGGATTCAAATATGTTTATAAGAAACATACCATCTGTATCTATATCTGTCCCATTCTGCAGTTCAAGCTTTTATCTGTTTTCTGTTCCAGATCTCCCAGATCCGCATTCCTTATGCTTGCAAGCTGCTGTTCCAAGAGCTGATGGCAATGAGCATGCCCAGGATGATGTGTTGTAACTGTGCCCAGGATGATGGTGTTGTAACCTTCCATCAAGACAATCGAAGCCTGTTGCAGTCTTCATCATCTGGACAAGTTGTGCTTTTCATATGTGCTGATGCAGTCAGAACTTGTAGGCGCTACAAGTCTGTTCTGTGCAACCTGCTGAGGTGTGGTAGATTGTGATGAGGATGCAGTTGGAACTTGTAAGTGTTACAAGTCGATTCTATGGAACTTGTTTACCTGTGGTGGATTGTGATAAGGACCAACACACGCACGAGTGGATGATAATCTGTGAAATATTTCTGTGTGTGTGTGTGTGTGTATGTGAAATGGTGCTTCCGAGTCGCATGTGGAGATGGAGTACAAGATGAACAATTTTCTTTCTGTTTTCTCCTCAGAAATCTCCTTGAAGGCAATGACTTCAAACTAAAGACAAAGTGAGCATTTCTGTGGTGGATTTATTATGCGAGAAGTGATGGATGTATGAATGAAGAAAATCTGAGCTTGAAATTTGGAGTGTGTGCAATGATAGATTTGATCCCAATTGACTTTTCTATGAAAAGATGGATTTATGATGTGAGAAGTGATGGATGTATGAATGCAGAAAATCTGAGCATGAAATTTGGAAGTGTGTTCAATGATAGGTTTGATTCAAATTGACTATTTTCTGTGGAAAAAGATGGATTTATGATGTGAGAAGTGATGGATGTATGAATGAAGAAAAATCCAAACTTGAAATTTGGAAGTGTTTGCAATGATAGATTTGATTCCAATATTTCAATGAAAAGATGCACATGATTCTATTCTCAGAAAAGACATATTTGGACTTCTGAAGATTATGTTGTTATGTGATGCTTTCCAAATCCAGTTCGCATCTTGAAAAGAGTGGATCTAAAATCCTGACAGAAAATGACCGCTGAACATATCAGGCCATTAACCAGGCAAACTGAGTGGAGAGAAGAAAAGAAAGGGTGAACTGAAAAAGGAGAAATCAGTTATCAGGGTTTTGTTTTTTTGTTTGTTTTTTTTTTCTTTCTTCTTGTCTCCTCCAGCATTATAAAGTGGAGAGGGATGGTAGATTGGCGATCCCTGAATCATCAGGTATCCTTACATTGTTGGTTCCATGCATCTCCTGTAAGGTAAATCAGACAAGGTGCATCTATTCCAAGGAAAAGATACCTCCAACACTGCCGACACTTCTAAATAACGCTTGACAAAAATGGAGGGATTATACGAGTTGGATGATTGTGAAGTTGTGACCATGTGCATCTGCTACAGCCATGATGTGGCTCCCTATGATCTGCAAGGCTTTCAAGAAGAAATCGGGTGCATCTAGTGTGTTGTTCCAGTATTACAGGACACTTTAAAAAGCCTGTTCTCAGAAGTGCAGATACTAGTTTTGTGTGTTTTCAAGTTGTGGATGTGCACAATAAAAGAGTTGGAAATTCGGAAATGGCTTGGATTGTGGTTTTCACTTGTCTAGACCTGAAAGAATGATGAAATATTCGCTGATTTGGCGGAGTGTATAAACATACAGAACGCTGGAAGACAATACTTTAAACCTGCTGATTTTATTCAACAACACAGCCTAAACTTAAATTTTACCATTGCATATATTACAGTATCACAGGTGCAAAAAATCAATTAACTAGGCACAAACATGAATCACAATGCCATTTAATATTACAAGAACATTTCTGAATAGTGATAATGGAAATGATCATTTTCAGCCAAAGTGTTCCAGAATGTGCACTATTATTGAAGTTAGAAGTATCTCTTGTATGTCCTGCAGTCATATTGCACTTTTGTCATTTGGAATACTGGATCAAGTCGTGGATGATGCAGATATTGGAGAACACAGTCTCCGTAATTTGGCTGAAATCAAGATTTATCAATAGAAGGAAAATGTCAAGAAAAAGGAAGTAGACTGAAACAGTATTGAACAATAACTGAATAGAAATAATGAGAGTCCCTGAGCAATGGATAAATATATACAGATGATGATCCCTCTTCAACCTTAAATTCCACCCATTCATCCCCACCCATACCCCTCCCCTCTCTCTTTCTTGTCCTGCAGCATAAACAGAACTAATTTGGCTTTAATCCACCAACATGCTTATATTCTTTGTTCCTCAAATCCATCCTCAGCTGGTGCTTGTTTAATAAAGTTTGTAAAATCTCTTTACAGTTTTTTTTTTTTTACAGGTCCTATAAACAGGGTTCCCAATTTTCTAATTTTTCTTGTGTAATTTGAATAAACCGTCTGCCACAGCAAAGACTGTGAAAAAAGAAGTGATGGCGGGAGTGGCTTTTCATGATAAATTGACTTGTGGAAGTCAGCATGTGTCTTTCAAAAGTGCACAGGCTGGCATGGCCCCGTTTAGTCCCCGCTGCAAAGATGCCTACAGTCGAGCAAGAATCTCCACGTTTTTCAGATCATGTCATGTCAAACGCAGTCATTTGATACAAGGCAGAAAACTCCAGAGACAGTGTATATGAATTATTTCCCTCTTCACAAAGGAATATAAACAAGCCCTAACTATAGAGCCAGAGTGTCCGACTGTGGTGTGCATCTAAATTCTTAAAAATTCATCGGGAGCATATGCCCTGAATCTCCCTAGATTTTCTGTGTTTTTTTTTTTTTCCATTGGGACAATGGAAGGCCTGCATAAAATAAAGTGCAGTTGCTGACCTTTTACTGAGTGGTTGAGCTGGGGTCAAAATTAATGGTGCTTTGTAACTTCTCTTTTGATTGAAGCCAAGATTCAGTTGCAACCGATGATTTTGCAAGTATGCTCATTGTGTTCACATACCAAAGAGTGTTCTGATATTTAATTTTCAGATTGTTAGGGGCCATCACTTTAATTATTGGACCCTGAACATACAATAAAATATATAATTTACTACACTTGCTTCCGAATTCGGCATAGCCCCCATCTCTCCCCCCCCCACAAAGTTGTGGTTACAATAACCTGATCACCATATTTTTTTTTCTGCCCAACTGAAACTTTTTTCACAATATTGGGGGGGGGGGGGGGGGGGGGGGGGGCAAAAAAGATGGTAAAGGAAAATGAACTACTTGTACTACCAGCCAATCTTCAGCAAGCCATCACAAACAATGAAAGGTAATTTTCAAGTACCTGAACTGGTTAAAAAAAAAAAAAAAAAAGGGGGGGGGGGGGGGGGGGTCTGCAACATATACAATGTGTTACAACTTGTTTGTGTCCGCAAGACCCACTTTTCGTAATTAACAGTGTAAAACTGAAAAATTGCAGGAGGGAAAATTTTGAAAAAAAAGAATCCCAAAGGTGCAAGTCCTGTTTTCGGTTCTTGGGCAGATAACATATTGCTAGACTCTTGTGTAAACTTAACAAGAGAGAGTCGCCATTCTGTCCACCATGTCCGCAATACAGTTGGAAAGAAGCATTGACAAAAGTCAAACAGTTAGTACTACTATGACAAGATTAAACACCACGTAATGCACAGATTTTTGTCATATTGATGACGCCAATTGGAATGCAAGTTAATTCGGAAGGTGAGGGGACTACAAAGAAGGGTGAGGTGGAATAGGGGGTGGAAAGAAGTTTGCTTTACATCAGTGGTAGCTCTTGGTTTGACTATGGTAAAGATCCAGACATAAATGAACATCCAGACAAAATGAACAGGGAGTGTTGGCATCATGCCTATCTGCCATCACAAAACAAAACAAAACAAAAAATAGGCTGACCATATTACAGTAGCCAGAACTTCTTTCTCTCCTAATTCACGCCCCAAACGAATTTCATGTAAAAAAAAAAAAAAAAAAAGATGGAATCCAAACCTGATGATTGATCTAGCTACAGCTAGTGTCCACTCTTGACAGTGTTTAGTCTGACCAGTAGCTGGCAGGTTTAAACAGAACAGCTACCATGATATCAACTGGAGTAAAAAGACTTTTCAGAGCAAAGTATGATGGAAGGCTCACCAACAGAAAAAAAAATAAAGTGTTTGACAGTAAAGACTGTTCTTTTATAAACACTAACAGAAAAAAAAAATAAAGTGTTTGACAGTAAAGACTGTTCTTTTATAAACACCAACAAAAAAAAAAATAAAGTGTTTGATAAAGTGTTTGACAGTAAAGACTGTTCTTTTATAAATGTGGAAAGATTGGATCAAAGAGAGTGACCGAGAAAAGAAAATTAATAACACAGATGGTGACAATACCAAACACCCTCTACATCCCCATTGTGGGCAGGAAATAACATCAAAAACCATAGGAAAGAACTCCCCAGTTTACGATGTTATGGCCTGTATTCTATGGAACATTGATAACCAGATTTCAGTTTCAAAAACCGTAGAAAATGGTCCCCCATTGTTTATGCATTCTGCGAGCACTAAAAAAAAAAAAAAAACACATGCACACAAATCAAGCAAAATTAAGTCACTTCCACTCAATGGAATATCAAGCTGATGTCAGTAAAGAGTAACTGAAAGGAAAAAAAAAGAACAAACGAACAACAACAAAAGAGCCAAAACACTGATCAACAATCACTTGCCTATTTACATTAAATATTTTACAAGTCTGATGAAAAGTGATATGTACATTTCACCTGACAAATAGTGAGTTTGGCATAAACAGAAGACAATGCTAGAAAGAGTGGGTTAAGTACACAGTATGGTAAGTTAACAGTAAGTTGAGAGAGAAGCTACATAAATTTATGGATGATAGATGGTATTTTCTTTCAATCTGTTCACGCGCTGTTCAATTTCACGCAGAACTTCCCTTGTACGCAGCCACACTGAGGCTCATTCAGCTACAGTCCCAGCGTCAGCAGGTCCACAAAGAGCAGTCGGCATCAACCAGCCCATCATGAGGACACCCACCAGAGAAGACACTGCTCTGCTGCTTACTGCTTACTCACTTTCATGGTGCCTGTTCTTACAGAAAGTAAATGTATGATACAAAGCCCTTGCTGATGATCACAATCTCGGTCACACAGTAATCTTTAGTGAGCATGCCGCAGTGGATGGAGGCTGCCACCATATCCCTCCAATGACAGATCCTGTGCATCTGTAGACTCTAAAGACTTGGGATTAGCACTATACAGATAACAGTTACAAAGGTGAAACTGAAACGGTAGTCATCACAACAGCATGGCAAGACTACTAGCCACAGAATTTCTTTTTTTTTTCTTGGTTTCATCATCAGGCCTCTGCATTCTGCATTTACAATGCAGAAGTATTTTGCATCCAAGACTATGTGACGGAGTGTACTCAATTTTTCATATTTGATTGGCCTTGTGGCTTACCTTAAAGCCTGTGGTACAAATCTGATAAGGAGCAGGGATTTCCTCTCCCCCTTTCCACTAAGTCTTCAGAAGTGATCTGAAATACTTGGAGGAGACGATCAATGGAGGTTCTGTATGCATGGACATGCGAAAAAAAAATTTCACTAGATCTTAAAAAGAACACCATCATCCAAAACAGCAACAAAAATCATTATCATCTGGTGAAAAAAGTATCACAATTGGACATTTGTAAAAAAAAAAAAAAGTTACGATTTTTGTAAGTAATTAAATTTTGACCCCCTCTTTTTTAACCAGTTGAAATGCACTTGAGGTGTGTGAGTGCAATATGACATCAATAAGTGCACACTGGGGTCATGTGACCTAATAAAATGATGAAAATCTTAACATTGCGAGAGGTTACACCAACAGACAAAAGGTGAAAAACAAATCGAGTTAAATGGCTGTCATATACCCCTGACCTGCCATCGCAGCACTTCGAACTTTCCAAGTGAGAACAAGGTATGACTGAAAGTCATTATTCACATGAAACCAGGCAGACGCCAGGAAAAAAGACAGAGATCAACACGTAAATCACATTAACAAGATCTATAATATACCCCCTCCCTGACCTTTTTGTTTTAATTTTGCGCTGCCAAAGTGAAGGTGCTTCAGAACTTACCTCCTATTTCTATTGCTCTACACAGAATTCGCCTGAGCAAAGCGGCTTGCAGAAACGTATGTCCACTATATCATGCTGCCTTCTTTTCACTTCCTATACATAGGATTCATATGCAATGACTCACTGTCCCGCCCTGCTCACAGCAGACAGTGGAAGTGGTATCAACGCAAGATTTCCATGTCCCTATTGTATGCATTTCTTGCATGTAATATACCCCACAGCAACATGGGAGTCGTCCTTAACAAATTCCTGTAAGAAACCACTTTCTTAGGTATAAATGAAACTTTAAACAGGCAGAAAGAAAAAAGTACAGGAGCTGCTCAGTTAAATAACGACGCACTCTCCTTGGAGACAGCTGTCTAAATTTCATGCAAACATTGGTTACACCATACTGTACATAAACAAATCCTGACAAACTGCCTGAGAAAAAGATATCCGCAATTTTGCTAAGAACAACTCTATTGGATGCATTCATGAACTCAATGAAACAAACCTATGTAGTTCCATTCTCCTCATTTGAACATACAGCACACACTCAACAACTGTGGAATGTAGCCAGTAAAGACTGTAACATATCACACAAATTATGCTTTAGATAAGTTTTGAACCCACAACCAACCAGACAGTCCCACTATGGGGCTGGAAGTAACTGTGAGTGTTAGTTTTAATCATAACACAAACCAACAGAATTTGTACATTTCACCTGATTGACACAGATTTGGACGGTTTGAAGATAAAGCTGAGGAAGAGATTATGTTTGTAAGGGGAGTCAAAACTGACAATGGTGAAACAAGTCACAAGTGTATCAGTACAGTTCTGCTGCTGTCTTGGTTTCAGATTTAACAACACTGAAAAACTTCACATTATCGTCTTTCTTCCACTGCCCCTGGGATCACTGGAGTCGAATATGCCCTCGGTGCCTGTTTTTTGGCCAGTGATGTAGGTCTGCAGGTCCTTGAACACTTGCTTAGACTGTTTCTTGGCTCGGTTTTCAACATCTGACAACACAGTAGAACAACTCGAAGAAACATCAACAAACAGCAAGAAAACTATACGGGCAGAAAAATCAGTAAAAATCAATTGACGAGAATTCTTCAGTAAGAAAATGTGTATGAAGACAATGCTGTGTTTGGTACAAACTCTTCCCCTGCCTACCCCCCCCTCCCTCTTTCTTTTCAAGCCCTTTAGAAAGAACAATTATAACCAGAAAAACAACGCACTCCAAACAAAACTAAACTGCTGGGGAGGGGGGGGTGGTGGGGTGGGGAGTTTGTTGTTATTTTTAATCCTCTTGTCCCCCACCCCCACGCCCCGAAAAGTTTTTAAGAGTTTTTTTTTTTTTGTTTGTTTTTTTTTTTGCATAATAGGACTTCTGTTCTCTGTGTAGTGTCAGCCCTGAAAAGACTCTGTATGGTTGGCCTGGCTGCAGTAATAAAACTAAATCAAAACTAAAGCCTGAAGATGGCCCCCATGGTAAAAACCCACTTCTGTACTGTCAGTTATTTGCTCCACTCATCTGCTGGTCTGGTAACCTGACCTTTATTCTCATTTCGGCTCTGGCCTACAGTCAGTCTTCCTTCAGCTAAGACAATAACCGCATATCTAGGGTTACTTGTTGTTTTTTTTTTTTCAGTTCCCGTAAAGAAGCTGAGGGCTCTTTCAGTATGAGTAAACTTCCCTGCCTTCTGCAAGGTCTGTGCTTGTAGCTTCCTCTTTTCCATCACCCTCTTTGACTCTGCCTTTTTTTTTTTATAGCTGTGTCTCTCTTTACGCCCACCATTCTTCTGCTTTTGTGGACCATTCTCTACCTTTGTGCAGGAAGCTTCACTTCTTTTTTTTTTTTTTTTATCACAATTTATGACATCCCAGCTTTTTGGCAAACAGGCTGAGAAAATTGTACACACTCTTCCAGTATGAATATAAACTGTCAAGTTTCAAGTTTTAATCACGATGGCCCAGCCGACCATACTGAGCCCTTCAAAGTGGTCAGACTAACAGAGGAAAGAATTCACCATTTGAACAGGTCAGGGCATGAAAACACAAAGGTCTTACCCCAGAAAAGAAACAACAAAACCAGTAAATGGTATGGTGGCTGAGCTACTGATATGGCATATATAACTAGGCTGTGCTGGAGCTGATATTTGAGACTAAGGTACTCTTACAAAACATATGTACTCAAATTTTAATATGAAAAAAAGAAGCAAAAAAAGCAGAGCAAGAGAGTGAGCAAGTACAGAGTAATGCATGAACCTAGTGTTGGAAAAAAAAAAGAACAGAAAAAAAAAAAAAAAAAAAAGACAGATGATGAAAAATGGAATCAATCAATAACAGGTATATATAATATAGATTAATAGAGTGATGAATGAATGATTAAGGAAAATAAAACTTTGCCTCAGAGGAGCACAGCAGACAGCTACAGCTTGGAATAGCAGGCGAATGAAAAGTGGAAGTGAGGGAAACAGCAGCCACGCCACGAACTGGAAGGAAATCAATGCACATGGTACTGGCATGCACGCAGCCACAACACCGTACAGCTCTTGCCTTTGATGGAAAAATGAAAGAACTTGACCTTCAGAAGAAGGTATGACCCCATACCACAACAGGTTCAACTTGTGACTGGAGAGAACTCCGTACTGAAGAATGAAGAAGACCCACCAACAGAAATTCAGAAATGAACAGAAGAGAAGACAGTCAAGATGCACCAACGATGATAAGCAGTTTTAAAGACAGAGAGAGAATGACATGGAGCATATCAATGCATGTATGATTTATGTCCTTTGCTAATAGTAATTAGTAACACAAAGTAAAGACATAATAGATTCCCGTCAACTGCTTTTCCTCTTGGCAGGAAACAGCTGAAAATTCTGATCTCAAAAAAATAAAAACAAAAATTAGGCTGTGCTGTGAGCACCTGGCATTCCTCCTGATTTCTCACTCATAGATCAAAACAAAATAAAAGAGAAAAACATCTTAATGCCAAACACACACACACACACACACACACACACACACACACACACACACACAAAGACTTTGTATACTATGGAATCCTGGTTTTTCAGAATCATTGGTGTAAATAGTATGCACTGTGATCTCTACAGCTCTGTAGTCTGTGTAATTACCTCTAATGACAAAGCCTGAGTCACTGATGGTCTTCCCCCCTTGCCAGACCCTGTAGAGGTACAGCAGAGTGCCTGCATAGAACTGGTTGACCCACCGCCATCACCTTCTTCTGGGCTGTTGCATTCTCTGCACACACCATCACAGTTCTCAGACAGAAATCTTGCAGAATTATTGATATCACCTTCATCTGTGTGATAAGATATTGTAGTATTCTGTAAAAGAATTACAAAAAAAAATGATTCAGAGAGCTTGTTTCAGTAAAAGGTTGACCATTTGCATATACTCAAAGGGCAAGATTGCTCAATTCTATTTTGATCCACTCTCTGTCTGCTTGAGAACAGAAAAAAAGTGCATTTGTCATGTTTCACTCAATGAACTATGATTTTAAGGTGATTCCTTCTTAGTACTAAAAATAATGCATTCACTGCTCAGTCAGCAAATCACAACCTTTGACAACTGCTCATTGTTTCTACTGTTTGATTTTAACCATGAAAAAGCAAATAAGTTACCTCAACATTTGCAGGGTGAAAAGTCTCTGACATTGCTCTAAGACATTGGAATGTCTGTCATGGACACCCAGAATGAATCTGAATCAGTTCTTCTATAGTCATTTTACTTCTAAACAATGTCTCGATCAGAATCAATCCTTCTATACAGTCATTATCCCTCTAATTAATGTCTCTTACTGTGAATCATTGACAATAACAGCAGACAGTAGTGTTCTTTGCTCGTAGTCATAACAAAGCACCAAACAACCAAAGCATTCTGTACAATCATACTTTCATTAAACAGTTCAAGAAATGTATGTTCTGAAATGACTTGACAATAACATTTTAATGCAGATGTGAAGTGAAATATCATCTAACCTGTTCAAGACACCATCGCGAAGGGACTGCAGGGTGATGCGGGATATGTTGATGCACATCACACAAATGGAAAATTCTGCAATAGAAGAAAATATGAATACAGTTTTAGGAACAAAAATATCAAAGCTAATAACACTTAAAATTATCTCTAACTGAAAATGGATAAAACTAGTAAACATTGTTCATGAAAATGAAAACAAAAAAGGCCACTTTCATGCTGTTCTAGGATAGTCCTATGAGTGGGAAGATGACAGCATCCCCCCACCCTCCCACCCCTTCTCCCAGCCAAAATGTGGCCCCTGTCATCAGCTAGGCTATAAATGATATGACTTTAGATATGTCCCAGTTTTCAGGCCTGGTTTGTTTTGTTTTTCTTTTCACAGCACAGTGGTTTTTGTACCTCTCTCTGTAGTCTTTTCTGTTTTACTGGCCTTGAACAGTATCAGGAAGTCAGCCTTTATGGACAAGGAATAAAAACTATACCCATGTTTGAACCCGTGCTCACCAATAGACTACAAATTGCATGACTTCTGTCGAGTGCATGCCAAGAATGTAACTAGCTTCACATACTCTATTGGTAAGAAATTATTATTGATAGAGTCACCTTGGCTTAAGGCTGTGTCAGACCAATTGACATGGGCCAGAACACCAAGGCTACATCAAAAAGTTGTTATGCTCTGCATAGTTATGCGGGGATTGTCTTCAGTTGTGACAAGCTCCTAGCATAACACCATCAGTCTCCAAAATCCCTCAAAGTTGGAGTGTGGCTGCCCTAGTGGCAGGGTAATAAAAAAGTCTCACACATAATGTTCTCATCCCTAGCTGATGCATTTGTACCATTGAGCTCAAGTACTTCGGCTGTTCAGATGATCCCTTGTCTTTTAGCCAGGGTACGACAACAACAACATTATTGATAGAGTACTTATATTGTTCCTATAAAATTCTTCAAATTCTTATTCTACCGTTTGTCCGGTACATAAAAAGGGCTGTGTGCAACTTTCTCACTGAAATACAATTCACTGGTGGTACTTTTCTCCCTTCTTTTTCTTTAACAGAGTAGTTTTACCTGGGTGGGATGCAGTGACAGTTTATAGAGATCCCTTGCCAGCTGAGCAGTAGTGTCGTCCTGTAGGAAGTTCACAAGTTGAACCAAACCAGCATCCCTGTGCCACGTAAATCTGTAGCTGGGTCTCGGCCTGCAGCAAAGGAGAACAGCGCTCACCTGACTCTGCTTCTGTTTCAACATTGTCTCCTAAAATGTGACCACCTTCCACTGGACGATACACGTGTCACATTTCTAAGATATTGAGGAACACAATATTGATAGAAACAGGAGAGAAAGGCTTATTCTATAAGCATAATTATAAAGAATTCTGGTATGTAAAAAAATGGAAAAGTTATGGGTCCAAATTGTCTCAGTGGCATGGCAGCCATTTTGAGAAAAACTGGAGTTCAAAGTTACAGTGCTATCACATAACATGACCGAAAAGGTGGAAAATATTGATAATTGTTCACTATCTCACTCAGTTTAAACAAAACATGTGTTTTGAACTTTGATTTTTTTTTTTTTTTTTTTCAAAGAGCTTTTGCAGAAAACTCATTTCACCCCCAAACTGATGCCTCATGAGTTATATGACATGGAAGAAGCTATGGTCTATGGTAAGGTGACCTTTACCAGTTTTACTAACTGCAGCAGAACTTTGCTGGTCTGACTTATCTATCATTCTGTGGGAGGTGGTCACATATATCCCAGCTAAACCTTCAACAGAATTTCTTTTAAATTGTTAAATATGCAAGATGGTCACTCAGTCAAATATCATATTGGCTCATATCTGTTGCCTATGCATTTTTTGGCTTATTTCCATGGGAAATAGTGTGTTCCATAACATCAGATATTTCAGGCTTCAACTAATATCGAACGAGTCCATAATAATTCACTTCTTTCATACCACAAAAGGTGTACCCTAACCCTTAAACATAAACTAGCCACAAAATGCAAATCCATACAAATTAACTTCTTTTATCCTACAAAAACTGCACCTTTAATTCCCAGTCTGGCTGTTTTTTTTGCTGTGTGTCAATCAGAATGTTCTGGGTGGTTTAAAAGGTACAATTGGAAAAAGAGTCGAACTTCACCAAAAAAAAACTACACCAAAGTATGCAAATGTTGACACTCTTTACAAATACATGCACAAATTAAAACTATGACAACTAAAAACAAATGAAATCGCTATTCTCCCCATTAACTTTCCAAATACCTGTCACACACACACACACACACACACACACACACACACACACGCACGCATTCACACATTCACGCCTGTAAAGCCGTAAAAAGGCATACACAGAGAAGTAAAGTTTTCATATTTGCTTGCACACGTGCACACACACACACACATGCTCGCACATGCACATGCACATGCACACATATACAAACACGTACATACATACACACACATAAACACACACACATACAGACACACATACACATTTGCACACATGTGCATGTGCACGCACATACACACATGCATGCACACACACACACACACACACACACACACACACACACACACACAGAAAGGCCTGTAAAGTCATGTCACTCATACAAATATTTATATTATACCCTGAAAGCCGATTTCTTCCCAATGAGATCCGTATCGAGGACAGTTGAAACGTGATCCAGTCAGCACTCGGTATATGGTCTGCAGAGACTGTACATGCTCTTCCTCTCCATTGTCAAATGCAGCTGCAGACAGCAGTCCACAGTTCAAATCCATACAACTCTACACCTCTTTGAACCAGTCACCACAAAAATTTCACAGTGAGATCTATACTATTAGTGATGACTGAGGGTTGAGAGTTTCTTTTTCCTTTTTTCATTTCTGTCTTCATTGATTTTCTTTTTTTCATTTGAGTTTTTATCTATTATTGAATATAAAGTGAAATGAGACATATTCACCCCTAATCTTGACACAACCAAAAAAAAAAAATCAATTTATCATTAAATCAGATGATGAAAACACCATGTTTTTTTTCCTTTTTTTACATATACAAGTACTTAACTAACTGACTAACAAATCAGTAATAATGATACCAGACACAAATCATACACAGTTAAAGACCATTTTGGGGGCATGTTTTTTATGACTTAATGCAGGTAAAAAAATACCAGAAATAAAAACGATACACATACAATGACTGAAGAAGCTACAATCAATCTTGAAGTTTAGTCCATGGACGTGAAAAAAGATCTGCATATAACTACCAGTTGTTCAGACCCAACTGCTTTACACTTCAGACAACTACCAAACAGTCCAAAATTGTAAAAATCAAACAAATGATTCTTATACTGACTGGCAGCAATACAGAAGACTTTCTCTCACGGTCAGCATGCAAATCTTTGTGCATTTTGGGGGGACCAAACAAACGGTTGACAAAGCCGCCAAAAACTTTTTTTCTCCGAGCTCACTTGAATCTTGTCCTGCAATACCATAAATGAGGAAAAGAAAAATAAGTTAAATCTTTAGATGCTTTCATCACAAGCTGTGGATGTCCCAATTTTGTCAGCCTCCCTGAAGTCATAGGTATGCTTGTATAAACTGATAATCTGAATTTAAAACAACAACAACTGCAGTATAATTGATAACCCTTTAAAAAAAAAAAAAAAAAAGACTTCCATACAATGCTCTCTTCTATTTTTTCTCTATAAATTGAGGGAGGGGGTGGGCTGGGGGACAATGTAAGAGTGAATTAGACTTTCTCTATCAATAACCTCCTTATCACGAGTCAAAACACACACACACACACACACACACACACACACACACACACTCTATATCTCTTCTCATAATCTCTCATATTCCATCCCTCAGTCTGTACAGTCCACCACTGTCCACAATCCATCCCATGCCATGACCAGTCCTACCTGCTTACCTTCATTGCACTGTGGTCCATCCTTCGGAAGTATTGCCATAGGTCAGAGAATGAAAGCAGGGGAGGCACGCTAGTCATTGGCTCTGCACCTGCTCTCAATCACAAACATCCACAGCATGAATCTTCAGTTTGTCAGCGCTTATGGTGGTATTCTCTCCCTTTGTGTCAAATAAACTATTCTGTGCATTGTGGATTCTCAAT
>JADBJO010000083.1:405000-407500 GCA_016801955.1 Conus betulinus
CTGTCTGTGTATCTGTGGGTCTGTGTGTGTATGTTGGTGTGTGTGTGCATGACCAATATGCATGGCAAATGAGTTCCATTTTAATTTTGGCTGTATTTTATGCCATGTGTTTTCTTTTTTTTCTTAACTTGCTTGTCTGTGTTTTCATATGTGTGTGTGTGTGTGTGTGTGTGTGTGTGTGTGTGTGTGTGTGTGTGTGTGTGTGTGTGTGTGTGAGTTTGTGTGTGTGTGCATGTGCATGTGCATGTGTATATGTCTGTCTGTCTGTGCAAAAAGCTCAGACATCAGGTTCTGAAGTATTCAGTAATCATTGATTTTCACTGAACATGCCAGAACAGTATGTCCACCTTTAGACAGAATTCATTGTATGGATGGTTATAGTATCTTTTCATCCATAATCAACCACTATAACCCTGTTGTATTATCAAATGCTGCAGGTTTTAAACATTAGCTGATCCTGAACCATCACATTACCAAGATAGATAGATAGATTGACAGACACTGAGGCAGAGAGATAAAATACACAGATAGGTAGACAGACAGATAGATTGGTAAATAGAGAGACAGGCAGATAGATAGATACACAGACAGACAGACAGATAGATTGGTAGACTTAATATACATTGACACTGACAGGCAGATAGACAGATTGACATATATAGATGTATGGAGAGAGAGAGAGAGAGAGAGAGAGAGAGAGAGAGAGAGAGAGACTGACACAGACAGACAGACAAGCAAGCAGACAGACAGAGAGATAGAATGAGACTGGGAGAGAGATGGGTGTTTGTTTGTATAATTGATTACTAAATAAAAGTCTCTGTATTTGTGAGAATAAAGTAAGAACCAGTTCTGCTTCTTTTGTGAATAATGGATCTTTTTTCTTGTGTATCTTTTGATCATAAGTTGGAAAAAGATACAATGACACAAACAGATATAGTTGCCTTGTCTATTTTTTTGCTTGAGGTCTCGCACAGATTTCATACTGAAAACTACTTATATCACAAATTGTAAGATTACTTAGAAGACTGCTGTTTTCTTTCCTTCTTCTGTCCATCATATTTTTTTCATCAATTTTCACTTAATTACCTGATTTGTCTTGATGTCATCATGATGACGAGGTCCATCACCACTTTCTTGCTTGGATACATCACCTTCTTCTGTTTTCTCCTCTGGTACGACAGCTTTCCCATCCCCCTTCCCACCTATTTTTGGTGCAGGGAAAGAAAGAGAGCTCTGCATTCTGTCCACCTTTTTCACCCAGCTCAGTTCTGTCTGCTTTTTTCTGATCTTCTGTCATCTCCTTTACTTCCTTGGCTGGCTCTTCACCATCATCTCCTCCTGAGAATCTCACATTCTTCCCGTTATCCACTTTGGAGGCAGGCAAGTCAAAGTCAAACTCATCATCAGATTCTTCATTGGCAGCCTTGAGTGTGGAGGTCAGCAAGGGTGGATCTGCAGCATCTTCAAAGTCGAAAGCAAGATCCTCTAGTGGGGCTTCAATGTTTCTGTGGCATGGCAGAGGCACGTGAGTCCTGCGCCATGGATGGAGATGCTGCATAAACCTGTCAGGGTTTGTGAGTTTGGAGTCAGGCCCAAGACCATGAGGCTGCCGAAAACAAAAGGGAAAGAAAACATAATTTTGGTGCACATGAATTTCATGTGTGTGTGTGTGTGTGTGTGTGTGTGTGTGTGTGTGTGTGTGTGTGTGTGTGTGTGTGTGTGTGTGCGTGCGCGTGCAGCGACTCTGTGTGTGTGTGTGTGTGTGTGTGTGTGTGTGTGTGTGTGTGTGTGTGGTTTGTTAGTTTGCTTGTTTCATGCATGTGTCTGTGTGGATGTGTGCCAAGGGTTTGAATTTTTCACTGTTTTAACGTTTCATATAACGTAACAAGGTACACATACTTCTATTTTGTAACATTGTTTAATGACATTAGTTATTGTTAGTACACCATACAATGTGAAAGGACAGAGACTAATCCATCTTCGCTGCACCACAGAAAATCATATCATCTGGGTGGTAATCTTCAGGTGTCACTAATTAAGCATAATATGAAGCACAACAACAACAAATAAAAAATCACAAAATACACATTACAACAGATTGATTTCAATCATTAAGTGTAAAAGAAATGAAAACTTTAATGCAGTTCTTCATACTTGACCCTCTGTTTTCAGATCTGATCTCCAGTATTGGTGACACTGACAGAGAGTCATTTTGACCCTCAATTTAAAATTCTACAAGGAATCTTGATGGCACAATATCAGATTTCATAATTCATAACTATTTAGTCTTTTGAATTTGAAATAACATACTATTTTATCTAACTATTTAGATCTTTTAGTCTAGAAATTCCTTCAGTTTTTCCTAATCCATTTTTCAATTGATGCCTATTTACTTTTTTAACTTCGTTGTAATGAACCATTTAATTCAAATCTAGACCCTGTCAGTAGTCTATAATATATCTTTTACAATTCAGTTTTTGGTATCCTTTGAGCAGCATTA